>WBMZ01002583.1:0-75743 GCA_013400975.1 Atrichornis clamosus | reverse complement strand
GGGGAGGCGGCGGCCGGGGCGCCGCGGAGGTACCGGCGCTGCGCTGGGCTCCCCTGCCGAGCCCCGGGGCGGACGGTGCGCCCGCGGTCTGGGCTCGCCCCGGGTCGAGGAAGGGCCCCGTGCGGGGCGCAGCAGCCTCTGGCCGCGGCGGGGTTGTGAGTCTTGACATGTGCTCCCTTCTCTCAGGCTCCGGCTGATCCGCGGGGACGAGGGAGAGCTGCGGTGGGGCTGGGCTTTGCCAGCTCTCCCCTCAGCGCTGTAGGGCCCAGCGTTTTGCTATCTCTGTGAAGCTACAAGCGGCAGATGCTCGGAGGTGAGAGCCGTAAAGCTTTCTACTGAGTCAGGGAATTTGTGACTGCTCTGGTTGAGCTGGCGGCTCACGTGATGTAAGAGTACAGATTCTGTAAGTGACTTGGGCATTTTTTAAAATGTTGTTTAAAATGTTATTTATTTGCAACAAAGCTCATTTCAATTTGGAGATCAAATCGTAATGCGTGACCAGTTTGTAGCGTTACTGCATCCCCAGTTTATGTAGAATGCTCTGCTGCTTGCTGTGCTGCGTGAAATAGTTAAGCAGGGCTCCATAGGCTGCCAAGGTATGATAGGAATTTCAGGGCAATGACTTAAAATAAGAGGCATTCGAAGTAAAATGTGAATGCATTAGGTAAATTTTAATAGTGAGCTTAGAAAGGAGATCTAGAGAAATTATGTGATACAGTTAGTGGAGATTTCAGATTATATGTGTTCATGGGGAAAGGTGTTATTTCTGGGTTTTTTTTGGTGGGGAGGATGGGGACAGAAAGCTGTGGTACTAATATCAGTTATAATTTGAACTGGATAGAGCACAGAGGAGGGTAACACCAGGCTCATAGGGCTCAAGATCTTGTTTATGAAGCTGGCATTAGATGCTAAAGTAAAGAGGTCAAGTATAGTTTGGTTGTACAGCAATGCTTCTATCTGTGCATTCTCCCAGTATGCTGCAGTCTGGGGCTGAAGGATTTCTTAGCAGAGGCTGTATCTGTCTTTCTAAATTTAATAGCTGCTGATGGATGTTTTTAAAAAAATTGGAGGCAGCTTATATATTTAGTATTCATAGCACCTCATGGTGATGCAAGTTCACAGTTTGTGTTTTATATGGAAAAAACGCCCTTATTTTCCAGCTTTTGCACTGAATGTTTCATTGCATTCTTTCTAACTGCTGTGTTAAAAGAAGCAAAGAATATTTGTTTTCTGCGTGTTGGTCCTGGTTCTCCAGCTGTTTCTTCTTCTATCTGAAAAGTCATAGCTTGTTAGTTTCTTGTGTGAAAGCATTGCACCACATTCAGTTATATTGTCTTCTTTTTTTACAGGGAAGGCTGTACCTGTGTGTGATGTTTAAGGTGGAGAAGCTTAGTGATCATAGAGACATTATGGTGGTCTCTTCTCTGTTCTCTGCTCCAGTGTTATGTTAACAGCCTGGGAGCTGTTATTTCCAGAGGACTAATCATAGGGATCCTGGGATCTCTTCCTGCATGATAATGCCTGACTAGAGGCTGTTTGTTTAAGTACATAGCAGAGTTGTCTTTTTCATTGTGTAAATTTGTGTTTATTAACAAGGAATTTCAGCTGCTGATTTTTACAATCCATTTGTTTAGTATGAGGACAGCCTTCTGCAGTTTGTCATTGAATCTGTGTGTTTGTTTTTTTGAATAACTCTGTACAATTTATGAGTACATCACCTGCTCATCACCTTTTTTGAATTTACTAAACAACAGAGATGCCTGCACTGACCCCTTGGGGACTCTAATTTTTGTCTCTTTGGGACTTTCATACACTTTCCTCACTCTTTTATAACTTGTTTCTGCACTTTACCCTTCCCCGCTTATAATTGGTCACTAATAAATTCTTTAACATCTTAGTTTAAGAGCTTTTGGAGGGAACATTATGAAAAGCTTTTTGAAAATCCAATTATGGTGTCTTGCCCAGGTGTGTTGGATTATTCCTTCTTCCAGAGCAGTGGCAGACTTACTAGTGTTCCTTCCTTCCACAGAAGGTATGCTGACATTTCACCAGTCCTATTTGTTTGCAGTTGCCAAGTCTGTTCTGTGACATGTTTTGATTAACAGAAGCCTACAATTTACATGAGAATTACTCCTTGAATTCCCTGGTGATCTTTAGAGAAATGATGTAGTTATCTTCTTGCATTCCATGCATGATTTAACTTGCAAGTTATATGCTTCTGAAACTTGTGAGTGTCATCATTTTCATAACTGGAATACTAGTTCTGGCTCTGCCCAGTAAATATCTCACCAACTTTAGGAACTAATAAGATAGTGGTTTGTTTTTCTTTTGAAAAGTGGTCTGCTTGCAGAGACAGACAAGCTATAAAGTTTGGCTAAAGCTGATCTCAGGAAGAGGAGGACATGGAGAAGGTAGTTTCTCAAGTGTTCCTCTTGTCTGTGACATGAGCAGATTTGGTAACAGAATGTTTTGCTGCAGCTACGTATAGTTAAGTGGCTTGTGAATGCAAAGAGAAAAATGCAGTTTTGAAGATTAACAATAGAGCTATTGTTTAGTGATAGGAAAATGCTAATGTGAAATCCATCATGTTAGTTCAAAATGGAGTAGGAATTTGGGAGCCAGCTAGAATGTTTCCATGTGTTTCAATTTTTCAGTGATTGAATTAACAGAATTTCAGTCATCTGTGTACATAAAATGTAGAGTTGAATCTTGAGGTAGTGCTTCAGATTATATTCATTGTGACCTGAGTGCTTGAGGCAAAGGCCATGACAGAACAATCATTGAACACTGAATGCTATCAGATGTAAGAGTATATTCTTGAGTGATTCTATGTGTTAAGATTGAATGCTTATTTTCTTAAAACCCTTGGTAATTTTAATGTATGTGGGGTTTTTTTTTTAAAGTAAAATGGAACGGAGAGATGCAGTTGAGTTTTCCAAGTAGGGTGCATTTAGAATGAACAGAGACTTCATACCCACAGTCTGGATGCTTTGACTTGCTTTCTCACATTACTTTTGACAATACGGGGAAATTAGCTGAAAATCTGATATTGCTTAAAGTTCCCATGGAATGTGGATATTTGGAGGGATTCCTTCACCCTCATTTTGAAGCTGATAGATTAATGATTAAATTGCCACAATTTTGTAAGTGTGGGAAGAAAAATCTGGGATTAGCTTTAATTGCAAGACCCATCATTAAAACGACAATATTAGATAAAGGTCACTGAAACTGTAATAGATTTTTAGAGGAAGGAATTCTTTTAACTATACCTTTATCACTAGATATAATATACATATTAGTGCTAATTATAAACTGTTATTAAAATTTCTGTAGAGAGAATAAATGTCAAAACTCTAGGGAGGAAATGCAGGCACTTTCATGGTGATTACAGGAATTAAAACCAGTATATGTAGTGACATTATCAGGGATATATTTGTAAACCTACAAGGTCATGACTGAAGTGTACCCTAAATTTACCTAGACTTTTGTGTCTGTGTGTCTATCTGGATAAAAGCCATCTGTGTGACATCTGTGGATTACTAGACAAATGTAAAAGCTTTAAACAGCTTCACAGCTCCTTTTGGGTATTATTTTAGTAGAAAAAAAAGTCACATTGGTCTTCAAGTAAAGGCTAAGTATGTGCCCCCACAATTTTACAAGTTGAAACATATGCACGTCACAACTTGTGGCAGTATTTGCAATATACAGAGGTGTGTTTGGCAATTTCTGGTTGATGCTGACTTTTCAAACTTTCTGCTGAGACACTGCACCGTTCCAGAGATGCCTTTCCATATCCTCTCTACCTTGAGGGGGGTGGGTAAAAGTTTTCGGGGTTACCAGATACTGTATTTCCCAGTTGTCACACCCTGTCTAGGTTAGGGATGACCAGATGGTGCAATATGATCACAGCACAGCGCTGTGACAATTCTCTGCTGATGGAGTGAGTTACAACTGCTTCTTTTCAAGTTGAAGCATGATATTTAGAAATTTTAAGTATGCTGTATTAAGTTTATAATTCTACTTCTTGCTGTGTATGATTTTTAAGTTTTGATATGGCCTGAACTCAGGCTTACTTAAACAGATTTCTGTCTTAAATCTTGGTACCTTTATTGTTGCCCCTGTGCCCCAAAACACAAACTAGAAATTTTAAGAACAGCTTCTTTCATCTCTTTGAGCTTGTGAAATGTACTATCATTGAACTTTAATGTAAACTTGTTCTTGAAAAGAAAGATGTATTAGTGAATTATCCAGGAGTTTCTGGAAATATTTCTGTACACCTTTGTCCAGAATGTCCCAAGGTAGCTTTCAAAGAAGTTCTGGTATGTTATTACCATGAAAGTGCTTGGGTTTTTTGTTTTTTGTTTTTTTCAATTTCTCTAGGGTTTTTGTACTTCACTTGTTCCAACAAGCACTTGAATGCCTTGGTATTAATTGAGCTCTCTGTGATTTTAGTGGGGTGTGTGTTGGGGCTTTTTTGTTTGATATAAGATTTCTTTTTGCAGTGTGATCATTCTGCTATTTTATTCAGACTTTTAAAGTTAGGTCCCAGGGGCTCATTTGTGGACAATCCATCCATGTCTTGGCCTCTCTAGGAATTTCTTGCTTGGGAGAGGAAGTGACACTGCCAGTTGGTGCAATTACATCTAGAAAGCACTGGGTGCTTACAGGCTTTTGGGCGAGTCCTTGAACCTGCTAGGGAAGTAACTATAACAAAACCCTGTGTGCAGGGAATGGGCACAGAAGGAAAATCATTAAGTAGTTAACAGCAGTTTTGGCTATTCAGTGGTTCTTTTCTCTCTCACCTGTAGTCAGAGTTTACATTAGTATGAGATGCTGGGCAACAGCAAAGTTAGACGTTTTACTTTCTATTGCATGTTTTCCTTATCAGGGTCTAGGGGGAGGAACAAAGATGAACACAAAACCTTCTTACTACATTGTTTGGTTAAAGCCTTTTCTGTTAACTATGAAAGCCTAGGGTGGTTCCTAAAATAGTTTTCAATCTTATGTGTTGTTTTATTATTCTTTCACAATTACAGGAGGTATTGCTTCAGAATTATACATTTTCATCCTCTACATGAATACATTCCCTGGCGTGTTAAAGTGGTTAAAGAGATCATTGTAGTGTACAAAAGGTGAAGGGTCCCTTCTGAATACACTGTATCTATGCTAGTTTCACATCTAGGCTTTCATCAGGAATGCTCACCTTTAGTTCTTGCACACTTCAGAGAGGCTATATTGAGATGTATTGCTCCAGAGAAACGGGGAAGGAAATGTATCTGATGGATATTAATCACTAGGAAGCTTTAGAGGTCATTGCTGAGGTGCGGAACGGGCAGTAGGGTTCCAGTAACCACTGGAACTTCCATGTGGAACTCATGAGATGATCTTAGCATGAGACTAAAGGCTTGTAGCATTCTCTTTTGCAGCTGGCACAGGATTGTCTTGTTCTTTGCATCTGAATTTAATTCAAAATACAGTATATAAGATGAATCAAGTAGAAAATGCTGACCACTCCTTGAAATGATTACTTCTTCAAAGCTACTGCACTTGTCTGATGACACATAACGATTGGAGATACTTTGGGGTAGTGGTCTAACAGATGAAGGGAGTTTTTGAGTTTGGTACTTTTCAAATCTTGAAATTACTGAAGGGTAACTTCTAGTCTGTTGTATTAAACAGTGTGCAAGGGACTGCAGGTGGTCTTCTTAAGACAAAAGACTAGAGCTTTCAAGGTCAAGATGAGAATATGGTCGCATTACCTGGACCATATTGTACTTAGGTATTTTTGCTTTCTCTGCCTTCAGTAGGCATCCCTCTAGCCTGAGTTTGTGTGTTAATTTTATATGGGTCCTATTGTTAATTGTGTCACTACAGCGTCTGCACTGAACGAATCTGCATGTGACTTGCAGGGTACAAATTTAGAGAATCACTGCATTCCCATACCTGGATTAGTCCTGCTTCCAGTCAGACTCTGTTTTGGATGAGAGATGCTGTGTCAGAATACTATTGTCAGTGTAGAGAGCGAGCTGTGGGTTGATAATACTGTACGTTCAGCACATGTGGGTGATAAGACCTCATAATGGGTATGCAGTCTCTTAAAGAATAAAAGCCAGTTTGTTTGGAAGTAGCAGCATAGCTGAAATGAGATTAGTACTTTTGTGGACTTTCCAACAGTCCTTGACGGAATTTGTCTTAACAATCTTTTGAAATATCTCATTATAATGCAGGATTACGATGTCAGTAATGAGAACATACTTGTACTTAATTTGCTGCCTTTTCCCCTTATGTTTGTGCATTTATCTATCTGATGAATCCAGCAGAACAGAAAGTAGCATGTAAGAAGTGTCCTCTTAATACTTACTGACTTTGAATTCTATTTAAAAGCACAGTTGTTAAGTCAATTTGTGGACATCTTGGTTTTATAGTAGCATAAATGAAAAATATGCATAAATTAATATGTGCAGAGAGAAAGCAGAAAACACATTAAACTAGAACAGCAACTAGATTGCATTGACTGTGTTTTCTTGCTGCCTTATGTGTACTTTCTGATATAAAAGCTTTCAGGAACTACTAAATTAAAACACATGTGAAGAATAACTGTTTACTATTCCTCCCATGTAAATTTATGAACCTGGAGAAATGTTCATCCAGCTGGATAATTGTTTAGATTATTTTTTTGTGCTGGGCATTCTGTAACATGACTGCACCAGTATGATCTCTTAAAAACTTGGTGTTACTTTGGACACTGTGTTTTGTGCTTTGTAATGTTGATAAAGATTTTTACTGTCTCTGTTCCCAAGAGACCTTATGGATAACAACATGCTTTTTCCTCCTCTTCCTTTCATCTTTTCCCCCCCAAATGATTTTTTTTCCACAGTGATAAAAATACAAGGTTTTGGTGTCAGAAATTTAGAAGCTGCTTAGCCAGAGTGTGTTTATTGAAACATTATCAGAGGGGAAAACATCCTTGTGCTCTTAAAAGCTGCTGAATCCATCTAAAACAGACTTTTGATGTTGTTCTGAAGTGTTAGTTGAAACAAAGGGGCCTTCTTTCTTGTCAGGTGGAAAGTTTGTTTCCCTGAAGTATCGTTGTTCCCATAACAGCTGATGGGTTGTGCTGTCCAAATCTTAAACATCCAAGCTGGATTTAAAGTTTCCAGCAGAGAGATAACTAATGCTATTATGTGCCTTCTTACTGTGCGGTGGAGGTGGGGTGAGGGGACAGTTTGTTCCTTCTTACGAGCGGGTGGCTCTCCTTTGGTTTCCAGAGGGACAGTGCTGTACTGAGTGGCTGTGCCAACAGGGTAAGGCTTCTCCTGTTTGTTTCCTTCAAGTTTTGGAAGTCCTGCAAAGAAGCAAGCAGCTTGCCAGAGAAAGGCAATATAACTAAGTGTATAAGTAGATTTAAATGGCTAAATATTTATTAGAGGTTCCTTTGCCCTCTGCCAGTGTATCTTCTCTAGAGCCTCTGTAATACTTCTCTTTAAATAATAATCCCATTTAGACAGACTTATCTTAAAACTTAATGCAAGTTGACTGTAATAAAATTGCTTCTTGGTTATATGGCAGGAAAAAATTTAGTATTTGGCTTGCTATGTTTTCTTTGTACATCAGCAGAAACAGCTGAGTTATCTACAGTGTGAGTCTTTATTTTCATGTGTGCATGCTATTTTAACTTTAATGGTTTACAGTTAAGTTTAAGGCTAAATATAGACAGAGGGATCATTTTTACAGTATAATATTTGCTGTGCTTACTGTGTTGCAAATGCTGTGTAAAGAAGTAGAAAAATTTCACGTGGTTCAAGTTCAACAGTCACAGTTCTGTGCCTGCTTTAACCTTCCAGCTGTATTAGCTGCTTTTGTTAATCTAAACTGCTCTTGCTATTTCAGGAGATGCCTACGTAACACACGTTGCCAGCAGTTGTACTCAATACTTCACTGCTGAACCAGTTGCTCAGGTACCCAGCCTGTCTCTGTTGCTATGGGAGATTGGAAGACTATTACTGTGCCAGTGCTGTCGTCAGGTAAATTGGTAATACTTTGAATTTAGTCCATTTGCTGATTTTACCAGCAATGTTACAGCTGCTAAAGAGAGACATTGGAGTTTTGTGCATAACATTTTTGACTAGTTAAACAGCAAGGTAAATAAAGTGTAGTACCAACAGTGGTTTGTCTTGGATTGAGTCCTTACAGGAATGCTGCTGTAAAATACTGTATTTGCACATATATGGAAAGGTTTTAAGAACTGTCACACTTTCTGTTTTTAAACACACCTATCAGTGTATCTTCTGTTTTTTGTTTTTTGCCTCATAAATTGCTTACAAATTAGTTAAAGAATTATTTTCTTGCCTATTCCTACCTAGTAGAGGAGTAAATTACAGCATACACTTTAAGAATAAGGATACCATACATTCTATAAGAATTTTCACTAAATGCATATCTCTTGCACCTGTGTAGAAAAAAGTAATTTAAGAAACTGTGTTGTAGCAAGTCAGTAAGGAAGAAAGCTTTTTTTTTTTTTATGGATGAGTAAAATTTGAAAGATCAAACACTTTAAAGTGTGACTGAGTCTAAATCTTTAGTGGAAGTTTAACCTTTTAAAAATTGTTGTGAATTGTTAAATGTCATTCTAGTTGGAATTTTGAGCTCTAGAATTGTAAATTCTGTAAATAATTACTTGAGTACTTAAGGATTCAATTTTTAAAAAAATGTTATGTGTTAAAATAATGATCCTGATTTGTTTCTTAATGTTTAACTTTTAGATAGCAAAAACATACTTCAGTATACCTCAGAAAGAAAGATATCTCCTACAAGCATGAACTCACAAGTGCTACGCTTGCCACTGCCTTCATCCAAAAACATGCACAGTTTTTTCAGTGCCTTCTGCACGGAAGAGAATATTGAACAGAGTGTATCCTATATTGATAGGGTAAGCCAGATCTTTTTGTTTATAGGAGGTTGTGTACAGGTGACATTAAATCAATTGTGGTTGACCGGGTTAAGAAGCTTCTTCCTCAGTGCTCAGAAGTTGGTGGGGAGTAGGATTCAGGTTTTTGCTCTTCATACAGCATTTCACCTGATACTCTGTCTTTTGGAGAATTGTTGAAGATTGAATCAATTATTGATCTCTTTTCTCCCCTTCCCTCCTTGTCTTTTATCAGGAATTGACAACATTGGGATTTCCTTCTATTTATGCAGAGTCCAAAGGAAAAGAATTAAATTTAATATCTATCATAAATTGTATGAATGAATTGCTTGTACTGCAGCACAAGAACCTTCGAGCTCAGGAAGAAGTAGAAATGCAGCATATGAAACTGGGAAGTGATATGGATCACTTACAGAACTGCTATGCTAAGTTAAAGGTAGAAAACATGATCATTCCACTGGTATTATGCAGCTCTGTACATTCTTAACAGCAAGTCCTTTTTTGGGTTTTTTTTGCCCCAGTACTAATTTGCAGTTGTATTTTCATGTGTACGTTGGGGTTTTTTGAAGTCTTCTTTCCAGATGAAAATGCCTTAATGAAGTGTGAGTTAATAAGAGAAATTCTAATAACTTAGAATTATAGCCTTCTTAAACAAGGAAGAGGGAATACTATTTGGATTAGAAGTGTTACTGTGCACTGTGGGTGAAAATCTTAAACAGTTCAGTTCCTATCGTTTAGGAGATAGGCACAACTTAAAAGGTTGTGCCCAGCTCTAAAAGATAAATTCCCAATATAATTGTAACAAGTAAAAGCATAGATTGTTCTTCTAGTGCATTACAGGGGTTTTATCAGTCTTTTTCCATATTGTTAGCTTTTTCAATATTTTATTTTGTTGTTGGATTCCTTGAACATGCAACTACAAAGTCTCTTTGTAAGAATTGCTCAGAAGCTGTTGTCAGACCAGAAGCTGCTAAGCTTCGTTTTATCACAGGAGAAACACATGCTCAAGGCCAGTCACTGTGGAGTAGCTGATACATTGGAAGCTCAGGGGTCCTTGTATGCACAGTCATATTAGAAAACACTTGTCTTAATTCTGTCAAGAAAATAAAATACAAAGAAAGTATTTCAGAGCATGATTCAGTTCTTTTTTAGGCTTGTTTTTCACTTGGTCTGGTCAGCACTGTCTCCTTGAGAAATAGTGCTGTAGATTTTCAAAATCATAGTAGCCCTTCTGCTGAGACTGGTCATGCATGCAGAAGGATTTTGATGACATTAAAAGCCATGTGTAACTGCACTGATTTTTATACAAACACTATAAAACATTAGGTTCCAGAACACTAAAGTTGCTTTCCCGAGATGAATAGCTTTAAGGTGAGAGGGGAAACTTGTTAGTATTGCATCAATCCCAGGGCATTTAATTCGGCTGTCAGCTTGTAAGGTTTCTCATGTAGGTTCTTTCAGGTACCATACAGCAAGCTTCTTGACTTCCACTGTTGTGTTACCTGTATTTCAGTGTGATTTCCGTAGAAGTTTTTGTTGCTTAAATATATCTACACATACTTCGCCATGCATATGAAGGAAAAGAGCTTATGTGTAATGTTTGGCTGTCATTTAAGCTGCCCATTTCAGGTCTGAGCCTCATTTGTGGACAAAATTTCCTAAAATGCTAGTTTTGCATCATCTGTTACGAGATCATCTGTCTAGCCTACTTTGTATCTGTGAAGTGTTCCATTTGCATTGCTGTGGTGGCAGTCTGTATATGTGTTAATTGTACCCTTGATCATTTAACAGAAATGTTCCACTGAAACTCTGGTTCCAAATTCATGGAGGTTGCTTAGTATCCACCTCTCTCTCACAGCACAGATATGCCTACAGAACACTGACTTAATGAAGAAGTCATAACTGTAAAAGATAATCTGTTAAATACCAAACCATATCTCAAGTGAGGTGGTTTGGCAGTTTGGTTTGCATGGTTGGTTTGTTTTGGTTGGTGTATTTTAAAGTCTTTTGCTATTAATTCTTACTGATACTGAACTATCAACGCTTTTTCTAGGAACAGTTGGAATTATCTAAAAGGGAAATAGTTGGGCTTCAGGAAAGAGACAGACAACTGCAAAGCAAGAACAGAAATTTGCACCAGTTACTTAAAAATGAAAAGGATGAAGTGAGTTGTTTTGTGCATTAACACAAGTTATTACATAGTATTCAACAACGGGGTTTTTGTTGGTTTCAGGGGTTTTTTTATTTGCACAGAGTCTTGTAATTGCTCATTTTGGATAGTTTTTTGTTGTTGGTAAATGTCTTTCAAGGTGATTGGCATATTGCATATGGATAAATAGGTTCTATAAGGGATAGGTCCAAGTTACAGTAATAGCAGAGAGTACTGCAGAAATGGAGATGTGCAGTTTTCTGACACCTTCTGTACAGCTTTGTCTTAGAATGTTCAGAAATATCAAAAAGTAGGAGGGGCAACAGGATTCAGACACTCAAACATTTGTGTATAGAGGCTTTTCTCTTGGTTTGTTATGTTATAGAGGAGAGCAAAAGACCAAAAAGAAGGGAGGTAGGGGGAAACCCAGCTCAAAAGCACAGTGTCATTAAATGTAAATATCTTGAAACAATCAAGATCAGAAAATACTTTGACATCCATAACATTTCTTAGTTTGGGATTTGTTTCCAGTGTGCTCCTTCCCTAGCACTGTACTTCACATGGCTCCTATGTTTTTTGTGAATGTGGCTCCTAAATTTGTCAATGTTCTCTGTGTTCATAAACATATTCATACAGTTGGGAATCACAGCACTCTGTAGATTGTGGACTTCCTAAACTTCCAGCTTAAAATATTGAATGTTTGGAAGGTTACGTCTGAAAATTTTTAAATAACCCAATCAATACAACCCCAGGAATTGGTAGTACATGTCAAAAATTGCTTTATGATGTTTTAATGTTCTGTTAGACCAAATGTTATAGTCTGTCTTCCAAAGTCCTGCTGCCCCAGGGAAGCAGAGTTCATTTTTTTAGTGTAAACTTAACAAGCATGCTTTAGAATTGGAGTATCCCTAGGTCCTGAACATGAATTACTGAAAGTAAAGATATGTTTTGCTCTGCTCTGTACAATAAAGGCCTCAAAGAAGGTTATGTGATTTGTCAGAACATGAATCCAGTTGTACTTCAGAGGAATTATAGTATTATAGTCTGTTGCTTATGATGTGCGTTTCTGCTGAAAAGAAACTACCTCTCCTGAGATAAGTCTGAGGTCAGAATCCATGGGTTGGGAGAGTTCTTCCAATTCCTTTTATCAGAAATACAGTTTAATAAAGCACTGTTTTACCTAGTGTGATTTGGTTTTCTGAAGAAATTTGTATTTATACTTTAGTTGAATGCCATCTTTTTGTGGCATTGCTTTTAGGTTCAGAAGTTACAGAACATAATTTCAAGTAGAGCTACACAGTACAATCATGATATGAAGAGGAAAGAGAGGGAATATAACAAATTAAAGGAACGCTTACATCAATTAGTCATGAACAAAAAAGACAAAAAGTTAGGTAAGTAGGTCTTTGAATTTTACCAAAATTAGCATATTCTGTATGTTAATGAGAGCCAAATTTAATCATTTTTATTGTTAAAGGCAGTGGCCCTCCTCTTGCAGATTTTTATTTAGATGGTAGAATGTTAAAGAAAAGATGTAATACTTCCTGTTAACTGACTGTGTAAGACTCTTCTATATTGTGTTCCGTAAGATCATTTACCAAGCATAAGCTAAATGCTGATCTTTACAAAATGAGGTGTGTTGTTTGGTTTTTTTGTTTGGTTTTTTTTTTTAATAAGGAGAATTTAATTGGAATAAATTTCTGTGCTAGAGCCATCTCTCCTCTATTTTCTTGCTACTGTTGCTATCACAAGATTTTGGACAATATCACGATCACTGTATTGTTCCAAGCAGTTGCCATCAGGAAGGCACACTGCATGAGCTTTTTACCCTGGAGATACTACACTCTGCTTGTGGTTAGCAAAAGAAATGTGATGTTTTAGAGTAGGAAGTAACCCAAGGCAGACGTACCATCCAGAACTGTGTGAGATAAGGAGAAACCAGATCTCCTTTATCATACAAGGATGCCTATGTTGTACTGCCCAAAAATTGTGTTCAAGATGTTCATCAGTGCAATTTACTACAACAGTTTTCTGTGGTGTGCTTCTGAAAATGGGTATTGTTGTTATGTAATTTTTTAAAATGTACCTTTTGGTTCATATATCTGGCCTTAAAGTATTTATAGCATTTATCTCCAATGGAAGGCAATCCTGCTCTTCTCCACCTGTCACACCCATGACACTCAGCTACTTGCCAGCTGTAGTGCATGTTTTAATAAGCTGAAACACTAAACCAAAAGAAAACCATTAATATTGTTGCCAAGTTGGTTTTCTGCTGATTTTGTTTTCTCAAAGTCCTTGTGGGTAACCCAAATCAGGTTAGGACACAGCAGGAGGAATACCTAGTTTGGCTTCAGAAAGTCTTTAGGTATCAGTTCAGTAAGCTCTAGGATCCTCACCCTGAGATCAGCAAAACTGAAACATTCTTGACCCCGGTTGGCTAGTACTAGTTCAAGTATCAGTGAGGTGAAAGTAGCAGGGGTTTAAAACTAGTTGCTGTTTGCTTGATAGGCAACTAGAGTTGAGCTTGGACCACTAATCTGAAGTCATATGTTGGGTTTGGGATTTTGGTGGTGGTGTGGTTGGGTTTTTTTGATTTTATGTTATTTTTATTGAAATATGGACAGAGAAGTTTCATTGTTTTGTGGATTACTTTGTGAAACATTAGGAAGTTGCTTACCCTAAACAGGAGATAAAACTGGCATTGTTGCCAGAAGAGAGGATAGAGTTGATACATGTATAAAGGTTGAAATAGAGATAGTGTCATTAAGAAATGCATTAAAAATGAGACAGGATGAGACTACATCCCTCTGAGTTTCCAAACACAAAAACTACCTTCTTTCTTTGATTATCTTATTTTTACTTCAAGCAGAACAATGTGATTTCATATGGGTCTGATGGTTGAGGGGGATATTTGGGTAATGTGGTCTCTTTATAATAACTACATGTAAATGCAATGTCATCTAAATCTTTATATATTTGCATACTGTTTCACATTTTGAAATATCCTTTTCATTTGTAGCTATGGAAGTTCTAAATTATGTTGGTAGAGCTGATGGGAAGAGAGGTGCATGGAGGACTGATAAGACAGAAGCCAGGTAGTTGTCTTAGAACCACATTAATTGAAGCATGTATTAGGGTGTTATGTTGTTACTGTAAGATTATTTCTTTCAGAAATGAAGAGGAAATGTACAAAGTTCTGTTAAGTGATTATGAACAACGCCAAAAACAGCTTTTACTGGAAAATACTGAGCTGAAGAAAGTTCTTCAGCAAATGAAGAAAGAGATTATTTCACTTCTTCCACCACAGAAGCAGAAACCTAAAGAAAGGTCTGAAGATGGCCTGGTAAGTATTCTTCAGTTAAAATTAAACCTCGATGGTAGTTTGTTCTAGTGCTGGAGTAATTGAATAGTTATTTTAAAAAAAGTAAACTTATAAGACTTGTACTGGATTGCACATCACAGGCTTTGCTTGAAATCCATCCATGTTTAAATGCTCTGCTCTCTATGAATAATACCCAGTGTATTCTTTCCAGTTAGTCAATTAAAAGCTTGAAAGTATTCTTTGAATGAATTTTAAATGTAATAGCTACTGTTATGTAATTCTATATTGCCATACATACTGGATTTTGCCTGCCTGGGTTTCTTTGTTTGTTTCCAGATTTTAAGTTTTTCTTTACACAGGATATTTTTTATGGAATAGTATCCTCCCCTGGCTGTGCAGAAAAGCACTAGGCTCTCTGTCCCCTTCTTTGTAAGATGTGAATAAACTGTTCTTATCCTGACTGGCTTACTTGCCCCCATACTGGGGCAGCTACTGCTTAACTTTGGCAGCAGAACTCAGCAGTCTGAACTTGTCTAGCTTGAAGAGGTGTGAGAGTGAGTGAGTCTTGTTAACTGACCCTCTGTCTCTGCGGTGGGGTTCTGGGGACTGCCAGGTCACTTCTGTCTCCTCAGCATTATGCTCTCAGGGATCTGAATTCCATGAGCCTCAAATTTCCCTGGATTGAAAACTTTCCTTGATGTAAGGGTTTTCCTTCTCTTCAGTAGATTGAACCTGTGCACATATTTAAATAAACAAATACACGTATTTGGAGTGGTGAGGTTGTTTGCAGCTTCTTATTTCTGCTTCTACAGGTGTTGTCAGACCTAGAAGAAGATATTGGAGAGTTAAATAAAGAGAATATGTGGGAATTATCTTGTGAAACTGTGCGAGAGCAGCTTACCAACAGCATTAGAAAACAGTGGCGAATGTTGAAAAATCACGTTGAAAAGTTGGATAACCAAGGTGATGTTTAACTGCATTACATGTACATCTAAAACAGTTAAATCAAAAGTAATGCAGATGTAGCAGTTTTAAGTAATTGGATGCAAAATACATAGTTCCCTCCCAAGAGTCTTGTCGTGCCACATCCTCTGAAACTTCTTGTGGCATTCTGAAGCAAACTGACTGATGGTATGGTGCTGGACTCTCCTCATTTCCAGCTGTTAAACAGCATTAAGACAGCTAAAAATATATAAAATTCTTTCCTAGTATTATTTTCCCATGCAAGTAAATGCAGCCACTACCACAGGGATGTTTGGTGTCAAGAGTAAGACTGAGGTCATGCACGCAACTGCCTGTGAAAGAGCAGGTGGCCTTTGAGAATGTTTACACCCTTGAAAGGATTTCAAGAATGCTTGTAATACTTTATTTGGTGTAACTAACTGAAAAATCAGCATCAGGAAAAACTATTGGCTCTCTTCTTGGAATCACTTCTTAGGTTTTTTAGGTTTATGGGGATGATCCTAGTCTAGTTCTTTAGGATTCTATTAATGTTCAAATACTGCCATCAGGGGATCAGAACTTGGCTCATTACAATCATTGTGGCTTAGCTATGCATTAAATTAAATAAAACCATATGTAATTATATAAAATACAACCATTCCTCTAATTCATTCCCTTACTGGAATGAAAACATGCATCCGGTGTTTGTTAGCTCCATTTCTTCTTCACAGGACTTGAAGGAAAATGCTTTCTTTTTATATCTGTGATAAATATAGTTACTGTCATATTTTTATGAACACATAAGCCCTTCAAAAATGAACCCAGAAGAATAGGCTAACAGCTTGTAAGTGAAAAAAAGTCTTTTGTTGTCTTGAGTTCTCTTTTAAATGACTGCTGAAACAAGTGAGGATTTTGTGTAACAGATTGCAGTGCAGATGCTTTGTTTACCTTGGGGAATGTGAAACAGGCATGTTTTTACTGCTGGTTTTTTTCTGAACTGAATTTGGTGGATAATTGCACGTGTAGCACTAATTTTGGATCTCTTTTCTCTGATAGAAATGCTTTTGAATACACTGTGTATCTGTCTTTCAGGATGAAACAAATAGTCTAAAACCTTTTGCTCTTCCTAGGAGTCTCTGATATGAGGGCTTTTTTGTTATTATTATTTGGTTTTAAGAAGCTTTTTTCTGCCCCCCTTAGTGTCACGTGGACATTCAGGAGCTTTGAATGAAAAAGATGTCATTTCAAGAGAAGCCCATGAGCTGGAAACTGAAAAGCTGGAGTTAGAGATTCAACAATGTAAAGAAATGATCAAAACTCAGCAACAGCTCTTACAGGTAGTAGGCTTTAATTTTTCTTATTTTTCTCAATTGAATCCAAGTGTGTTTTATTTAATGTGCCACTTTTCTCACCTCTGAGCTTTTCTCCATTCTTTGATAATGGAGAAGTAAAATATCTTAATGGTTTGTCTGAGTATAGGTGTGCTAGTGGGTTGGTTAATAATGTAATGACTTTTAAATCCTGATAGGAATAATTTTGGGAGCTAAACAAAGGTGAGACTGATAACATCAGTTGCCTGAACAGGGACACTTTGTTTGCTGTCTGAAATTTGTCTCCCCCACCCACCTACTTCATATTTACTGCATTGTTTCCATTTAAACTTCAACTATTTTTCTGATGAAACTGAACGTGTAGAAATACTGTCCCTCTTAAGTCCTCCCAAATTAACATTTGTGTTTTGTTGCTTTATGTCTGCAGCAACAGCTTACATGTGACGATGACACCACTCTGTTACTACAAGACTGCTACTTATTGGAAGAAAGAGAGCGTCTTCAGGAAGAATGGAGACTATTTCGAGAACAAAAGAAAAATTTTGAGAAGGAACGAAGAAGTTTTACAGAAGCTGCTATTAGATTAGGACTTGAGGTATTAGAAAAGAGAACTATGGAAATTACAAATAAGTAGTCTTTCTTTCGTATATGCTAAAGTGCAGCCATCCAACAACATCTGTTTGCTGATATCTATAGAGAAAGATCATTTCTATACTGTATAAAACATATCTTTGGTTGTTCTAGAAGGTCATTCTGTTGGCAATTCAAAAAGCCGAGGTTTTTGTGTGTGTTGAAAAATACAGTTTCTGCAACTGGAACAGAACCATTTTTGTTTCGGCTTTTGAAATATCTTAAGTACTTGAAAAAATAAGTAACTTAGTTAACTAAATCCCTTAGATACTGCTTACGTTTGGTTTCCTACGAAAGTAAGCCCTATGCAAATTTCAGTCAAATTTGGCTGCAGGGTTGAATTCTGAAAGGTAATTGATAGGTAAACTTTTGTGAAAACCAGTGACTGTTGCAGAAACACCAAGTAATTGCTGTGTTTCCCTTAATAGGGTCTTTATCTGTTCTGTTTTTGCAGTTGGCCAGTTTGCACAGGTACTGTCAGTCAGGGTAGGTGTGTCTGTGAATGAGCTCTAGCGTGTGTCCTTTGGTCTAGCCAATAGTTAGGGTCAAAAACGTGAAGGGCCTTACAAGTTTGGCAGGGAAAGTTCACAATGATGTGGTTGTGAAACTATGATGGTACAGATATAACATGAAAAAAGCCATTGAAGGAAAAAAGAAATGGAGTTTATTCCTTACAGAACTGCTTGCTTTGATGTGCAGAGGAGAAAGTTGGAGTGGGATGTGATTAAAATTTATAAAACTGAATTCAGCTGAGCAGACGAAAGCTGTACGGTTGTTCACCAAACCCCTCAAGATTTGGACTAGAGGGAGCTTGTAATTTTGTAATTAAGTCAAAAACATACCAAAAAAGATACTTTTTTAATATATACACCAGGTGGTTGACTTTGGATTTTTTTCACTGGAGATTGTAAAGGCAATGAGTACCATCAAGTTCAAAAAGCAGTTGCCTGAGCTTATGGGCAACACACTCACAGATAATAAAAGTGAGGCACAAGGAGGTGCCTTTCAGCATCTATAGTCAAATTACTTTTGGAACAGGGAACCTATGAAAGAATGCACTGCAGAAGGTGGCCATGCTCATAAATAGCATCTCTTGTGGCCACTGTTGGAGACAGAATACTGAGCTAGATGGACAACCTGTCTGACCCTGAGTATAAAATGCTTTAGATTTTACTTAAGATACTGGAACATCAGTAGTTCACATGGTAACAAATATTGACTCTGACTAATTTAATTTTATTTCCATTTTAATGAGTTTAATTTCATGTTGTACCTTGAATTCAGGTTTAAAACTCTTGAGTAATAATAAATGATAATTGTCTGGAAATGCTTAGGACTACATTGCAGCATAAGTATAACTGCTCATGCTTCAGCTTGTCAAAATGCTGATGTATGAAAAGAGAAACAATGCTGTAAGCTTTGTAGGTGTTTGTGGAAGTTTGCATTGGAGTTCAGCTTCCTCTGTTTTTTTTTACTGACATAGAATAGATGCATCCTGTTTTACTGATGGTTTTTGGAGATGAAATACCTTGTTGCTTGATTTCAGAGCCATTGGATCTTTTGGAGCTTGTCTATTATGCATTATTTTTCTTTTTTGTGTTCACAGGGATTGGAAAATGAAACAACCCCTTTCTTTTTGCTCCAGTTTTAGATAGAAGCAGTCAGTGCTATTTTGAATGCAATTTCCCCCTCGTTACAAGGTTTAAGCAGCAGTCCTTCCTGGCTGGGATAAGGGCTGCCTCTCAGAGTTAGTGCTACTCTGAGGGGGGCGGGGAGCACAGGAGGCAGCGAGAGGAGATGCCGATGGCGGTGGAGTGGAGAGCACTAAAGTGAAAGGATTACTCGGACCTCTGTGCAACAAACCATGGGACTTGGCTTGTAAATAAGTGACTCCTCAGCTAATCCTTGTTGGGCTCAAAGTCTTGCTCACAGACAGTATTTGTGTGTTAAACTGCTGGCTCTCCTTAGTGACGTGGCCATCTTACAACTTTGGCTTTCTGAAATGGAATAGCATTGGTTTAGTGTGGATTGAGCTGGTTCCTGTGGTCATAAGTGTAAACTGTCATTTCTTTCTCTAGAGAAAGGCATTTGAAGAAGATAGAGGAACATGGCTGAAGCAACAGTTCTTAAGTATGACTGCTGATTGCAAGCACTCTGAAAATGTGACAACTCCAAGTGCCTTCTTAAGAAGCAAGTATTTGGTTCAAATTAGGTTCTTGCATGGTGTTTCTTTTTCTTACTTTCAACTAGAAGATGCAAATATGAACAGAACAAATAACCAAAACATGTCAAGAAAAATTTTACCATGTATCTGTATGCCTCTACATGTGAGGGCAACTGATGAATCAAAATTTCCTTTTAAAAAGGGAGTCGTAGCTCCCTTCCTGATAATTACTTATGTAGTGAATTTATATTTGTGAAACAATCTGGTGAATATCAAATAGCTGACAGCACAGCAGGTAACTTTCAAGTGCTTTCATAAATACTGTAGAATATGTAAACATTCTATTTTTCCTCTTCATATGAAAGCTTTGAAATCTATATATGAGAAAGATTTGATGTGCTAGGGATTGACCTGACCCTGCTAAATTTGCCATGTCTTTCCATTGACTTGAGCGATGGTTAAGTTCATGTAAATGGTAAGACATCTACCTTTCTGCATTTTAATTTTATTTTCTATATTTTGACAAGTTTGCAGGTTTTTGTGTTGGTGTTACTGTTTGTGCTTGCTGGAGAAGTCTTTACTTAAGGAGTAAAAAAAGCTTTCTCAGTTGTAAAGTGAGAAACTGCATTTGAGTGACTTCATATGACTGCAGTGGTGGCTGTGTATTCAAATGATGCATTTTCAAATGTAGAGTACTAATTTTAACGTAACTTCATACAATTGCATTACATATACATATTTTTATCACTGGTCTATAACAAGATTTATTATTATAGCTATGCCTTAAGATGTTTGCCTGTTTTTTTAAAATTTTATTTTAAAGCAGAGACACAAACTTTTGAAGGACTTGTTTCTTTCCAGTTGACTGTAGTTTAACTGATGGTATGTGCCTCTCTTAGGTTCTGACCAAGACAATCGATTAGTGAAATCTGCATCTCGGCAAAGAAAACCTCACTCTGTGTTGAGTGCTCCTGTTTCAGCAGAACCTTGCCAGACATCTCAGTGTACTGCACACAACAGGTTTGTGAAACAACATTGTGGATGGTTTTTAGAGTGCTGAACTCTATGTAGAGCACAGGCTAAAAGCGTAATCGAAGGCTTATGGTTGGTATATAACAAAGGATACTGAACATCATATCATACAAATAGTATTCTGTTTCTATTCAAAGCATTATTTATTTACATTGTAACTTTTTTTTTTTCACTTCCAGTATTGCATCAGAAAAACTTGCTGCAGATAACATGCCAAATCTGTGGGTGGAAAGTAATGACAGAGAAGAAACTGAAGAATGCACAAAGTCATGGGAAGACTCTGGAGTTGGCACTCTGCTATGCAGAAACTTGCACGTGGAACAACTGCCTTAGACTTCCTAGGGTTGCCTGCTGGGTTGTTTGTTCGAGATTTGTTCATAAACTTACCATTCTAAATGAAACAGAATGCTGTGAGTTTGATCATTCTTCTAGAGGATTATGTGGTGATCTGAATTGTGGTGCGTTTCTCTGTGTGTGCACATGGCTTTTATTTTTTAGACCATTTTTTGCCTCTTTCTTGCAACTCTCGAAAGAATATAATTTAAAAATATGTAAAAGCTTTGATATTTTTCTAGTAACAGAAACTCTAGTTCTGTGAATAAAGTTATGGTCTGAAACTTTGGCTGTAATGAAATACTGGATCCTAATGTTACCTTCATCACAGGCAGAGATAGCACTTTTAGAAATTGTTTAATTATTGGAAACATTCATTATGTCTCAAGTGTAACTGGCATTAAATCCTGTTTTTCCTCGACTTGAATGTACAGTATACTGTAGATTTTTAATGAAACAGGTTCTATATTTATTGTGTGATTTGAAAATACCTCTTTGATATCTCAATGATTTAAAGTGCAAAATCTTTATATATTTGTAAATAGAACAAGTGGTTATGCTGAGAAACTATGAAATGAAACACATGCATACATAAATATTATTTTACATGGCATTTTAAATTGTTTTATAGTGATACTCAGTTTACAAATACATTAGGACTTTCAATGGTTCAGTCAGGAACTAAAGTATTTCAAATGTGAATAATAAACATGTAATTCTATTCTAAAAAACCCCTGATTCTATGATTTGTGTGCACTAAACTTTTAAGCTATCATGGTTGTAGGGCTGTATACAATGTCTACAAATCTGGTGCTGGTTTTGTATCTTGTTAGTGTTTCCTTTTAATTGACTCCAGAATTTTATTTTTTTGTGTAGCCTTTGGGAAGTCTCTTTTGTTTATAATGTAATAAAAATAGCCGAGTAGAGGTAAGATGTTTCAAGGTCTCCTTCACCTGACTCAATGCATGTAATTTTCCTTGCCCAGTGCAAATCCATCTTGTCTCTTGTTGGGTTTTTGTGCATATGTGATCATGTGTATAGCTCTGATCTTTGTGTAATTGGCCTTTTGGAAGATATCTAAGAAAATTCTGCCTTTTTCAGGGTTGTAGGCAGGAAATTAACTCAAGCTTAGAATCCTTCACTGAAAATGCATTGCTGCTCTGCCCATTTTCTTCAGAATTGGATGTAGTGTAGTGATTGGACTACCTGAAAAAAAGCAGTAAAATAATATAGGGAAGAGAAGAAACTGTAGTTCTCCAAGAAGCTAAGGCTGAAAGCTACAGTTTCTGCTGAAGAGTTCAGTACACTGAGTTACAGCTTGACAGGTAGTGGCCAGTGTAGACTGCAGAGGATACTTGTGTGGTTTTCACATAGCACCCTTAAGGAAGCAGAAGGTATAATGATATTCTTGGTCTGCTGTTTGCTGCATGGGTAGGTGGGTTGGAAAGACAACATCATGTTTCTCTGTTTCTCCTGTTCTTCCCCAATTAATGGGTGTTCACAATTATGACATTTGCTGCAGCTTTTTATCATGTACAGCTCCTGTTGGGTTTCACCTTTCATGGCAGTTAAGCGGCTCTTGCCTGAATTTTAGTTGTGGAAGAATAACTACACGTTCAAAAAAATATGTAAATAAGTGAAAAATTTAATATATTCAGTGGGAGAACAGAACGCTGCATGTGGGATGATTTTTCAAGCCAGTAGTGACTGACCCTGTTAGTCCATGCCTGAGGGAGGATTTGGATGCCACCAGGGGCTGCTGCTGCTCCAAGGTGTACTTGTGGATGCCCTACTTAAATGCATTCAGTTCACTTGGGCCCTCTTTCTTCAGCCTGGTTTTCTTCATGAAGGTAACTTGTGGGACAATAATGCCTTGAAGAACAAAATAATTTACCTGCTTAATCTTTTGTTTGTGTCAACTGAGTGATTAGCAATTAGTAAAGTGGTCTGGAAGTCTGGAGTATAGATTCAGTCCTGCCCCTGTAAAGAAGTAAAACATACCTAGAGTTTTTGGATTGCTCTGTATACAGTGACTGGGAAGAGTTTAAATCAGAAGCTACTGCTAATAATGTTATGATTGCTGCAGAGGGTGACATTGTGGTACTTAGAGGTGCTGGAAACTGCAGGATCTTTCTTCCTCAGAGACTGTTGAAGAGCAAAGGGGGAGGCTTCTTGCAGGAATGTGATACAGGTGTGTCACTTCACACAGGTGTGTATTAGAAATAATGTAGTGAGTGCCCTTCTAAGGAACAAGAAGTAGAGACTACCAGTGAATGATTACAGAACAGCTGTTGTTAGCTACCTATGCATGATATTGAAAAGATGAGTTGTTCTCTTAAACTGTGGTGTTTCACTAAAATCTTTAAATACAATATTTATTGCTGCTTTCTCAGTCTGTATGAGAGTGCTTTTACCATAAATGTCAGTCTGATTAGATATGAGTACTTACTTTCCAGGATTTTATTAGACCTTTTTATTTTTTTCCCTTTCATCCCCAGTGGATGATACAATACAGCTCTTGCAATACAGACTGTATTAGCAAAAAAACCCTAATAAATGAAAACTTTTCTTATGAAAACTTTCTCCCTACAAAACAGCCCTCTTTCTAATTTTAAGAACTGCTTCCATTAGGTTCTGCTGATATACTCTATTTCAGTAGAAAAATACTCTCATCTTAAAAAAAAAAAATTTAGACCCTCTTCTAGCTTTTTTTTTTCAGGGCTTATTCTGTCTACATTTAAACCAGGTCAAGGTAACAGATATATCTAGATTATATCAATACAAATGGGTTATTCTTGAAAGGAAAATGAAAGTATAAACAGGATAATGGCAATGCTGTGCATGTTGAATTAGCTTAGTTCCTAGTGCAGCTTTTTAAAATTACTATTTGCGCTTATCACAGAGCTTTTGTGTGTGAAGGCATCTTGGGTTTAGGTTCTTCCCTTCTACCCCTGCCATGTGATTTGAAAGAAGTTGATGAGATGATATGGAAAGTTGATATATCCAAAAATTGATCTCAAGTGTTCAGATTATCCAATTACTTATTTATTGTTTTCAAACAATACATCAGATACCTAATGTTCACTGTGCCCTGCAAAATTGCTCTGTAATAAAAACCTAGAATCCCATGGGATATATTTTGTAGTTTTCACACTGACAGTGTTCATGTTTCTTTTTTCAAGTTTTGAGTTGTACAAGATGTACAACTCACCAGAATGCATAACAGGTTCATTTGTTTTAAATAAACATTTAATAAAAAATGAGTTACCACTGTAATGGAAGAGCTTGTCACCTGAGGCACAAAACATGGTTGTTCTCATGAACACTGTAGATAGATAATCATGAAAAGGAGATTTTTCTTGCACGTGTCAACCCCTGGCCCCTCAAATGTCTTCTGCAGTGAGCCAGGGTGCAGTTCCTGAAATAGAGTTTGCACAACCCTACATGGATTTACAGTCCACATGGAATCTGTTTGAAAAAGTCAAGACTTCGGGGACTGACAACCCAGAAACAGCAGCAGCTAATGAAAGACTGTAGAAACTGCTGAAATAGAAAATGAATGTTCATTTTTGGGTGTTAAAGTAGCATTTGCCATAAAGCAGCTCCAGTGCTTAATCATGTAACTATAGGAGTTGTAGGAGTAGAAATAGTGTCTGATTAACCAGTATGCCATAGATGCTGAATTTGAATTGGATTCATGGTTTAAAGCCTACAGTTTGTGTTGCATGGAGTTGCTCCTCCAGAAACCTTCTCCAACTCAGAAGCCTCTGTGCATTATTTTGCTTTTTTTTTTTGTTGATCCAGGTGTTAACACCTGGATGGTGTTAACACTTTGGAAGACTGTGTCACTTGTTTGGGGGATTGATCAGACTCATTCCTCCCACTCTCTTACCAAACTAACATGCCAAGCGTGTTTTGTGAATCCTTCATGGCCCCCACGTTTCTGGAAGCGAACAGTTGTGTGAATGCGTTCCTGGGCTCTCACTGTAAATCAGTGATGAAGCTGGCTGCAAGCCTGCAGCTGCTTAGCTAATTTGCCTGCCTTTTGTTTGGCTCCTGAGGAAATGCAAAAGTTCTAGCTGACCTGCACTCCTGTTCCCCCTGCTTCACTGGTAAGAGTCTCTGTGGCTTTTAATTGTTCAGATTTGGCTGTCATTTACCTTGAAAGATAAAATATTTACTGATGGCTTATGAAATCTTTGTTCATTTAAAAAATACTCCTGGTCAGTGTGACCAGAGCTTAAAGGACACACTGATCCTCTGATTTATTTGAATAAATATATATATTCCATATATATGGGATTTCAGCAGACTGTTAAATGTACTTTGGTGCACATAGGAATATAATAGCAATTCATCTCCTGTCTACAGGGTCAGCTGCAAACCAATGCTGGGAGAAGAAGAAGAACACTGTTAATGTGTATGATACTGACTCTGTTAATTGGGCCTCTATCAGCTAGATAACAGCTTGGGTCAGGTGCCAGGTCAGCATAACCTGGCCAAAATCAACCTAATCTACAGCAGGACCAATACCAGCAGCCAGCTGTGACACAACCTAGGAAATTAAGTAATGTGTTTATTGTAAATTTATTGTAAATTATCTAGTAAAACTTAGTAAAACTAAATAGAAACTTTTAAACAATTCAGCAAAGGGCTTATGAGATAATCTGAGATGCCAAAGTTTGACTTGATTTTCATTATTCCATCTGAAGAGAAAGTATGATTGCAAAAAGGAAAGTGTTTACATAAACTGATAAAAAACTTGAGAATTCAGCAGAACATAGCCACGTGTTCCTGAGCTTCTTTCCATAAAAGTCTCACTGTGCCTGGCAGAGCCCCATTCACCTTCACTATGAGGGGAATCATACTTGCATTAGTGCTCACCCTCGTAGGTAAGGCTACATATCCCTTCTTCAGCTTTCTTTCCCAAAATTTCCCTAAGTTCAGTGGCAGTGAATGGATCTAGATTGAGCATTACTTATGTGGTTTTCCATCTCTTTTTGCAGGTAGCCAGAAGTTTGACATTGGTAAGTAAATTTCCTCCTATAACCTTTTTTCAGTGACTTTGCTGTCATTTCTATTTATTAGAACATGCTTGCAAGGATCATGAAAATGGACATTATTTCCCACAGACCCAGGATTCAGCAGCAGAAAGAGCTACTTGTACAGTTACGAAGGCTGGGTATTGAATGGGCTTCAAGAAAAGAATTTAGCCAAAGCTGGTGTGCGTCTGAGCAGCAAACTAGAGATCAGTGGGCTGTCGGAGAACACTTACCTCCTCAAGGTACCGTGTCTTCTTCCAAACGTGCCACTAAAATCACAGTTGTAATTGCATCTGGCTGGTCTGGGGTGTAGGAAAGCTGCAGGAAACACAACCAGAGAGTTATCACTGTAGATGTCAGAGGATGATTTGCAGGCTACAGTTTCAGAGGTGCTCACCAGTGTTGTTGTGGAAGTTGTTTCTAGCAGGTGTTCCTTAAGACTTTGTATTGGAAATACAATTGCCAGGGGTTCTGTTAGAAAATGGTTATTTCTAACTCAAGGCATTAAGCCTGCTCTAAGATTTGATTCTAATCTCAGCACACATTTCCCACTCCTGTGGGAAGCCAGGACTTGGGTGTGTAAAATCATTGTCATGAAGGCAACTAATAAACAGACTTCAAAAATGATAAGAGCTAAAGATAAAAAATGATACATGATAAAAGTAAGATTAAAAATTGAAAGTCATCAAAAAAGAGTGTGTAATAATGTTTAGTTTTTGAATAATGCAGTAAAAGATCTGTACGTGTGAAATCATGCCTTTGCTCACATCAGCAGTGATAGGATCTGATTCATTCAAAATAAGGATGTTACAGAAAAATACTTTTGTCTGTTTAATTCAGTTACAGATCAGAGCTTCTCTTTGGAGCAGTGAATTCAGTGATGACTGTCACTGTTTGTAGTTGAACTATAGATCTTTCAAAATCAGGGGCTAGGGATTGCATTTCACACTATAGCCTTTGTCCTGAAATTCTTTCATGGTGTGCACAAGGCTGTGCTCTGAGGCACCAAAGCTGGCAGTTACTTCATCAAAGTTACTGAAATTGCTTCTTATTTACACTGTATCTCAGTGTTTATTAATATATTGTTAATTATTAAAATATTTTGGTTGATTTAAACCATTCACAACTATAAATCAAATATAGTACCTAGTTTAGTCCAAAAAAAATTGTATGGGGATGAGTTAAAATTAAGCGTTCTAAAACTGCATTTTTTTGTTTAGAATGGTATAAACTTTTTCAATGCTGGATCTCATCTAAAGCAGAAAATTTATTTTAAGGCTGAAAAAAAGGGAGATTTTTATTTGAATTTTTAAAATTACATTTTGAATCATCTTTTCTCCCCTATAAACTTAATGAAGTAAAATATTTTAAATGTCCCTGGAAGATAATAGTGATATGTTAAATACTTCTGTAAGATAAAATAGTACTGCTGAGCCCACAGGGTTGGCACTGGTTTTACAACAGTGGAAGCAAAAGACAAAAGAATAAACTGCTGTATGACTTTCTAAGCCTACATTCGGAAGGAAAGAGTATTAACTAGTGGTTATGTTAATTTCTTCCAATCTGTTTGCTTATTTAGTACCAAAGTAATTTTATTCACCTAAGTATATTTTCTTTATTCCCTCCCAGATCCGCTCTCCACAATTCGAGGAATACAATGGCATCTGGCCCAGGGACCCATTCACTCGATCTTCCAAAATCACCCAGATGGTTTCCTCGTGCCTTACCCGGCCCTTCAAGTTTGAATACAATAGTGGACGGATTGGAAATATCTATGGCCCAGAAGAGTGCCCTGATACTTGCATTAACATAGTGAGAGGAATACTGAACATGATACAGATAACCATTAAAAAGTCACAGAATGTGTATGAATTGCAAGAGGTGTGTTTTTTCCCATTCTAAAACTATCTTACTGAAAGGATGTGTTTGTTCTCTTTATTTGCTCTTCCTTTAAGTTTGTGTTTGTTTGCATCTACTTTCAAATGTTTGTAGTACGAAAAAAGTTATTTTCATTCACACAGAAGAAAATGTTTGCATATATGTTGAACAAAGTATCTGGGCTGAATTCTTTCTAAGACATCTGTCTTTAAGTCTTAACATGCAGTTCTTTGGAGAAAAAAGAATTATTAGCTATGAATTTATTTGTAATATGTCCTCCATTATACAGCCACTTGATCCATTTTATTTGTTAATTGTTGATATTAATTAATTGATTACTTCTTAATTTTTAACTCCATCTCTATACCAATTATTGTTCACATGCTTATTTTTTAGTTCAATAGGAATAATTGTATGTGACAGTAACAGGTTTCAAAACATAATTAAGATTATTCAGTAGGTCCTAACTCTCACACTGTTCATTCAGGATCTTCATTCAGTAAAACTTCTTTACACACAGTGAAATCCTGATAGTATTGGGAAGTCTCATTATCTGTATTCATCTGCCAGGCTGGAATTGGAGGTGTTTGCCATACAAGGTATGTCATCCAGGAAGACAGGAAGAACAGCCGAGTCTCTGTTACCAAAACTGTAGACCAAAATAATTGCCAGGAAAAAGTGGTGAAGAGTCTTGGAATGGCTTACATCTATCCCTGTCCTGTTGACATGATGGTACGTGAGATGTGAAAAGATCTTCCTCATTACAAGCACGGCTGTTCTGTCCCCTCTCACTCTTTGGGTCTCTCTGTCCTCGTACAGAAAGACAGGATCATCAAAGGGACTGCAGCTTTCTCCTACAAGCTGAAGCAGTCACACAGTGGCACCCTGATCACAGAGGTGGTGTCACAGCAGGTGTATCAGATCTCACCGCTCAGTGAACCTACCGGTGTCGCTGTCACGGAAGCAAGGTAGGTGAGACATGGGCTTGCTTCACAAAGTGAGAATAATTATAGGTTCTATCAGTCCCCTTCACCCCCAACTGAAGTGAAATGAGAATTGAGCTCCAGAGCAGGTGGGTAAAGGTGTGTAATCACACTTTGGGTTTCCACAGTTCTAAAAGTTCCACAAAACATTTTTTATTTGTACTCTGGCACTACAATTACGTGGAAGAAAAGGAGAAAAGCTATTTTACTTGCTTATACCATAAGAATGCAGCTTTACTGCTCTATTTGTCCCGGAAAAGGGCTAATTTATAGTGTCAGGAGGAAGATGGTGCAGATAGAAATAAGATCATTCATTACACTGAGTCGGTAGCTCTCATTTGGAAGATAGCAATTTTGCTTCTCCTTGGAAATAATTTCATTGTAGATAACTCCAATACTATTTTGTCCTAGATAGAAGGCTTTATTCGTTAGCAAAAGGCTTTACTGTGATAAGGAAAATTACTAAAGAGTAAAACTGATACCATCACAGTATCACTGAACCAACAAACAACCAAGGCTCGTGGGTGAAGAGAGATGATGCCTCTCTCCTGTGACACTTGTCTCTTGACAGACAACAGCTCAGCTTGCTCGAAGTGAGAAGTGAACGGGGGAGCTACCCAGACCTCTCCATGCAGAGCTACGGGGGCCTTCATTACCAGTTCCCCGCAGTATTGCCACAGATGCCACTGCAGCTCATCAAGATGAAAAATCCTGAGCAACGGGTAGAGTATTTTTAGGTCTTCAAATTGCCTTCCTAATAAAAAATAATAATAAAAGACTAGTGGTGATAAATTCCAAAGAATGTAATTATGGATGCCCTTTCTCTTGTGTTTTGTAACAGATAATTGAAACACTGCAACATATAGTCCTGAATAACCAACAAGATTTCCATGATGATCTTCCATACCGATTCCTGGAGCTGGTCCAGCTCTGCCGGATAGCAAGCGCTGACACACTTGAGTCCATCTGGAGACAATGTTCAGATAAACCCCGATACAGGTATTTCATTGTAGCGCCCTATAAGAGACTTTTCTGGTTTTGGAGAATTGGGAGCTAAAATGAAGGACATTTTTTACAATCTATTTGCAGGCGATGGCTGCTGAGTGCAGTTTCTGCGACAGGCACTGCAGAAGCGCTCAAATTCATTAAGAGCAGAATCCGCAGTGATGACCTTAACTACTTTCAGGCTCTTCTAAGTGTTTCCTTTGCTCTCCACTTAACAAAAGCTGATGAACACACTGTTCCAGTAGCAGCAGTGAGTAAAGCTGTGTGACTCTTTCCTGTCTGACAACAAAAGGAATGATAATCAACAAAAACCTTTGATTAAGTACATTAGAGACTGGATCCTCCTCTTGTGTACACTTTTTTTGTGCATACATGGACCCATGAATTTCTTTTGGCATAGCATTTATTAGAGGAGAATTCTGTGTCTTCATTTCTCTATATTGATATAAGACCCTTCTGTTAGAAGAGCTTCTGAGAATTATTCCCATTTTAGTTTGCTGGGATCACATGGCATGCCCTCAACAGACAAAATTTTCTCCCCTTTAATCTCTTACTTCTGAAACAGATGGTGATTGGTGCGTTATGTCACTTGAACAGCTTTGAAATTGCAAACTAGTCCATGAACTGGAAAGTGCTGCAAGAAAAGTATTAGTGCAAACATCAACTATATTGACACTATAATGAATCATTTATTCTGAACAGGGTTTTTGCCATCTCTAGTCAATATTATTCTTCTTAAACAGGAAAAGGGAATATGATGTGAAAATACATCATTAATGTAATTCAGTTGTACATTTTTCTAGGGGTACTCCACTTATACATTGATATTTATCCATAATCTTAGTGTTTTCAGTGTTATGTTCAGTTGAGGGAAATAAAAATGTAGATATGTGAGCTTATATGTGTATAAACTGATGGGGAATTAAGCTCCTAAGTGAAGCTTCCAAACAAAATCTCTACAACCTACTTTAATTTGTTTAGATGAGAGCAATAATCATTCTGAAATTGATCCCTCCAGATAAGATCTGATGATTTTCCTGCTCTGGAAGGCTTGTGAAGCACTGTATTAAATAACAAATTAATCTTTTTTTTTTCTTCACAGGATTTAGTGACAAGTTCTCGAATCCAGAAAAGTCCCATGCTTCAACAACTTGCCAGCTTGGGATACAGTTCTGTGGTGAATAGATACTGTTCTCAGACCTCAGCTTGTCCTAAAGAAGCTCTCCAGGTGGGCGGCTTTTTGACAAGTTTTTTTCTTTAATAGCTTAATAATATTCATTATATTAGCTTAATTCTTTTGAGATACAGTATAAAAATGGTGATTGGAAATATAAATACACATTTTGTAGGTCTCCTTCAGAACAAAGGCATTGAATAATTTTATCAATGTAGATACTTGCTTCAGCATAAAAAAACCCCTGTTTTCACATCACAAGGGTAAAATTTTGAGAGAAGCCACCACTGAGTGATTTTATTAAAACAAATTGCTTTATTGTGATAGGCTTTTCAGTGGGTAAGGGGGTCACTGCGGACAGTCTATACATTAGGATGAGAAGATTGCATTGTGTTTTGTCTACAGCCCATCCATGACCTGGCAGATGAAGCGATCAGCAGGGGCCGTGAGGACAAAATGAAATTAGCTCTGAAGTGCATTGGCAACATGGGAGAACCAGCCAGCATCAAGCGCGTCCTGAAGTTCCTCCCCATGTTTTCATCCAGTGCTTCTGACATCCCCATTCACATTCAGATTGATGCCATAATGTCCTTCAGAAAAATAGCTTGGAAGGACCCCAAAACAGTAAGTAGGATCTGGTAGATTTTCTTTTCTTAGTGAATTAGAGAATATATACTATAATGGTAATGATTTTAATGGTATCATGTGTGTGGATTCAGCATTTTTTTTTAAAATATTATTTTAAAAACAATACTATACAGTTTTATATTCAGCTGATGCTTTCTGGTAAGCTGTAATGATTATTAGTCAGTTGGAAGCTTTCAGAAGGACATCAGCAGTGTTGCTTTTATAATCTCTGATAACCAAGTCCTGTGCTAATTATATATAGTGGACAATTAGTCACCTAAAAGTCAGACATATCATTTAAACTGCCTCTACAGTCAGGAGTGGAGAGACAGAAACACTTTCTGCTAAACTCCTAGGCAAAATGTCAGCATTGCTCTGCCTCTTTTAGACCCTTCCCTTGAGGTTGGATGAGTCACCTCTGACCCTGCACTGAGGTTCCTGTCACAGAAATTGGAGGCAAGACTCCTGCCTTTCAGGTGGTTTAGGTATAGGACCTCTATGAGAAACCATTACTCATACTGTCTTTGGTGAACTGCTGAACACTTTTCAAACTGGTCTAAAATAGTGAAGCGCGCTTACCAACTCAGTGGAGTTACTCCAGGGAACTAATCTGTTTTATTATCTACAGTTTTTTTCATCCAAAGATATTCACTGATCTTTGAATAGCACAAAGCAATGCTGATGCTTTTTTGATTGTCATGGGTTAATTCATTAAATTGATGGATGGACATTTATTTCAGATTTAGTGCCAGCTCTTCTCCATGGGGCTGTTCCACCATGGCCCCTTCAGTTTTCTTAATAAAATGATGTGTAATCCTGCAGGAAAAGAGATCAGCAAACCTTTCTACAGGGATAAAGATCCTCTCTCCCATATACCTTGTGGGTTAGGTGTGGATCCAGTTTGCAAAATTGTCTCAAGAACTGGTAATTCCAGACACCATTTTCTCACTGCAGGTGCAGGGATATCTCATCCAGATCCTCGCTGATGAGTCGCTTCCCCCCGAAGTGCGGATGATGGCATGTGCTGTTATCTTTGAGACAAGGCCTGCCCTTCCCCTAATAACAACTATTGCCAATGTGGCCATGAAGGAGAGCAATTTGCAAGTGGCCAGTTTCGTGTATTCCCACATGAAGGCTCTGTCAAAGAGCAGGTTGCCGTACACGTACAACATGTGAGTAGAGACACGAACAAAGCAGGTGTTCTTCTGCAAAGTGTGAGTTCTGCTCTTTTTAGGGAGCACTGCACGTGCTGGCAACTGAAGTCAGTTTATATACCGGCAGGGTGCAGCCTATTTCTCGATATTACTACCTTTCTCATTTTGTTTAGATCTTCAGCTTGCAATATCGCCCTTAAACTGCTGGCCCCCAAACTGGACAGGCTGAGCTATCGGTACAGCAAGGTCATACGTATTGGTGGTTACTTTGGTGAGTAAGTGTTTCAGTGATCAGGACATTTTCACTTCACAATTAAGAAATTCTTTCTTAAAAGAATCCTTTGGAGAAATATGGCATTCTTCGTTTTGATGAGGACTTAAATGTGAGACTTGCATGTTTAAAGGTGCATGAGTAGCTATTTAATAATTTCTGCCTAAACAGTTAGAATTTGTACAACGATGTATCTTAAAGTTGGCAGTGGAAAAAGCTGCAGAAATATGATCTTGAATGATAAGCAGAACAGTTAGAAAAAAGATGTGTCTCTTGTTTACTTCTGCCATAGATAACTATAAAGTGGGTGCCGCTGGAGATGTCTTTGTTATGAACAGCCCAGGAACAATGTTCCCATCAGCAGTAATTTCCAAGCTGATGGCCTATTCTGCAGGGTCAGTGGCTGATTTGGTGGAGGTAAATATCTGCCTAAATCAATAATAAACCAAATTAAAATGAAAACTGATCACAAAGTTTCATCTCTGTAAGCGTGTTTCAGGCTGCTCCTTTTCATCCTGTTTTGGTAGGCTGGTGTCCGTGTGGAAGGCCTCACAGATGTCATCATGAAACGAAATATCCCATTTGCTGAATATTCCACATACAAAAAGATAAAGGAGATTGGAAAAGCTGTAGGTATTTTCAGTAATAAAACGTGTGGGTTATGTGAAGTGGTATTTACACTAGTTAAGCCCTGTCTCAGAAGGTAAATTACGCTCCTAGCAGTCAACACAAGTGTTTCTGTGAAGGAGAGATGTGCAGTGGGACTGCGGGGGGCATCTGCCGTGGCTGCAATAGCTTCTGCCAGTTCTTGATCTGGCTCTGCCTCCTCCTTGCCTCACAAGTGGCTGCAGGAGGAGCATGGGAGGCAAGGGAAGTGTCAGGCATTGCAGCACCATGTGTCACATGCCTGGCAGGCTTCCTACTCCCTCCCTTTATCTACCTCCCCTAGTTTACAAGAATATGCCTTTGTCTTCAAGAGAAGATGACTTTTTTGCTGTGCTTTCAAACTGGGTTAAGTGGTACTAACGGCTCAGACCCTCTGTATAAATGTTATTGCATTGGAATACCAAACACTGGAGGCTATTTGTAGATATCTTGATGGCAGGAGAAAGTCTGAATCGGTGCTATTATGCATTTACAACTGAAAATTTTACAAAGGAAAAGGGCAGCTTGGCCAGTGATGGGTTTAGTTACCCTGCTGAATTACCATTTGTGAAGTGTTGCTTTAAGAAACTTGGCTTGTTTCTTTATCTGTTCCCCAGCTGCTGGGATGGAAGGAGCTGCCAACAGAAACCCCCTTGATATCAGCCTACTTTAAACTCTTTGGCCAAGAGCTGGCCTACATCAACATCAACAAGGAAGTCCTACAACAGGCTGTGAAGGTACCAGGGACCCCTACTTTTCTTCACACTGTTGGACAGCGCTGTACTTTCATATTGCAGCCTCTTGGATCTCTGTTTTATTGCAGGCAGTTCTAGAACCCGCTGACAGGAGCACAGTGCTGAAGAGAATCGCTGGCCTGTTCCGCGGTGGCATTGCAGGACAGTGGACACAGCCGGTGTGGCTGGGAGAGCTGCGATACATCATTCCTACCTGCACTGGTCTGCCTCTGGAATACAGCTCCTACATGACTGCCCTGGCTCGGGCTGCAGTCAGCGGTGAGTTGGGAAGTGGGAGATCAGCTGTGCAAACTCTGAGCTGGGGGTGAGAGGGACAGGGACTGGAGGAGGCTGGAGAAAGAAGTGGAAAGCCAGGAAGTTAGAAAAAAGAACTAGTTCTTGTAGTGGAGAGCGGGGCAGTGAAGATGTTTCAAGAGAAGCTGGATGCATTGATTTGTGCATTGTCTTTGAATGGACTGAAGACAGAAAAGGTGAGGAGAGAACCTGGAAAACCAGAGAGAGGGGAGAGAGAGGGAGAAAGATCACAGCATTCAAGGCCAGAAAAAACAAGAGCTGCCTGGGAGCTGATGCAGACATGGACAGAAGGGGGTGGCTCCGGAGAGATGCACATACAAGCTAAGCAGGATTCAATGGTGATTTAAACAGAGAAGAAAATAGAAGACAATCAAAAGGGAACAGTTATTAACATTAAGAAGGCAGGAAGAGAAGAGGGCCTGTGAAAAGAGACGGGAGCTCTATTTTAAAAGAATAAATATGCAAGTGTTAATCAAGAAGTTAGTTCAGTGATCATACTGTTTGCTGTGCAGCAGACTTGTAAATTGGGTGAAACTGGCCCTTGTATCTGCTGACACTACATAAGGAATGAAGAGTGAAGTACGTGTATTTGTGCTCTCCTATGTGCCCACTCTTGGCTGCTCTTGGTTTTTGGTTAGTTAGTTTGCTTTAATAACATCTCTGCACCTTTGCCCCTTCTGTTTGTCTTCTGTGTGTTTTTAATTTTTTTTTTAAATAACATCCTTGTAGCCAAGTTGGGGAGGTATGCATGGGATGAATGGGCTACAAAATGAGTGAAGGTTGTCTGGACTGCTGGTCTCCAAGGGTAGTCAACAGCCGAAAGTCTAATTGGTGGTTTGTTGCAAGAAACATTCCTCTGCCACTGGCACTTGTTCATTGTCTTTTATAAAAATTTGAACTTTGGAAAAGAAGACACCCTCAGGAAGTCTGTGTCAACATTGACATGGAATTGGTGGAAGCAGTTGCTGTGCTGTGGAGTCAGGCTGCCACTGACAGGCAGCTCCACAGGCTGGAGAGGATGACCTGACAGAAGTGTGATGAAATTCAACAAAGGCAATGCACCGTCCTTCTCCTGGGATGCAGTAACCCATGCGAGTGTACAGGCTGGGCATCACCCAGACAGAAAGCAGTTTTGCAGAAAAGGGCCGGGAAGGCCAGGACAAGCTGGTTCAGTAAACCAGCAGTGTGCTCGTGTGGTGATGAAGGCCAACTGCATCACGGGCTGCAGAAGCAAGAGCAGAGCCAGCGTGGCAATGACTTCCTTCCTCTATTTAGGACAGTTGTGGCTGCATCTGGAGCACAACATCCAGTTTGGGGCCCACAGTACAAGAAAGATGCTCATACTTGATGTGAGGAAATAGTGGAGAGCAGGGGTTATTTAGCTTGGTTCCCTTCATTCACCCTGTCTTCTGACTCCCCACATTTCTGAAATTTTATTGTTATACTAATTATCAAACTTTCAATTTGGGTCAGCTCTTCATTTCCATAGTATATTTTTATTTCCATTTTTAATATGTTGCATCAGAACCTTTGCCTACAGAACAAGCTTTCTGTATATTTTCAAGTATTTTTCAGACTCATGAAAGATCTCATGTACCACAAATTCTCTCTTGTTTTCCAGCCATATTTGTTATACTAACAAAAATATTGCCTCCTACTGAAAACTATTGTTTGCTTATGTTCAGCTCTTTCACTTTTACCATGTTTAAAAGTTGTTCTTGCTTTTGCAGTTGATGGAAAGATAGCTCCCCCTTTAACGGGAGATTTTAGACCTTCACAGTTGCTTGAATCCACTGTGCACATTCGGTCTGACATAAATCCCAGGTAAGGCAGCTTTCTAAGGTTTTACGTATGAAGGAGGTTTTGAAGAGAAGGCAGAACCAGATGTGTAAGAAGAGCACCTTTCTTACACCTGACTGCTTCACTCTGTTTCAGCTTATACATACATAAAGTCTCAACAATGGGTGTCAATACAGAATACTTCCAACAGGCTGTGGAACTTCAAGGCAAGGTCCTGAAAAGAGTGCCAGTGAAGTTTGATGCCAAGATAGATATGAAGCTGAAAAATATTAAGATTGAAACAAATCCATGCCATGAGGAAACTGAGATAGTGGTTGGAAGGTACAGTAGCATTACTTCAGAATACTTTGTGTTGCTGAAACCTGACAAAGTTCACTATTCATTGACCTCCTACAGAGGTTTGTAGATAGGCAAAGTGACTCTACAGCATGTAGCAGAACCTTTGGGATAAAGCACAAGGGAAAAAAATAGGCTAGCTAAAAATCAAAAGATATCTAAATTATTTAACAATGTATAATTTTTATATTAAATTGTTTATTATTTTGTGTTCTTAGTATATTTACTTATTTTATTGTCTTTTAAGGACTTTGATTTTTCTGTTTGAACAAATGGTTTTAATGTTTTGGAAATTAAATTTATCCAGATTTTGAAAACTTGCTGTGATAAAAGAAAGTTATATTTGTCATGAACTCTTATTTGTTTTCAATAATATTTATATTTATAAATTCATATACAATCTCTATGCTCAAATAACATATCTCTGTGCTGTCACATGATACTGACAAGGATGTATTTCATTTAATCCAAAGCCAAGGGGCTGGAATAATTCACCGTTTTTTGCACATATCTCAACAGACATAAGGCTTTTGCTGTATCAAGAAATTTAGGAGAACTAGGTGTTGAAAAGAGAACCTCAATTCTCCCAGGAGATGCTTCATCAAATATTGTGGAAGAACCTTTCAAACCATCAGATAGAACTTCCAGTGAAGGTTTTACAAAGGTAACCTATTTCATTTTCCTTATATAGTGATATTTACACTCCCTGTAATGCATGTCAGTAGTTTTACTCTTGCCTGTGACATATTCCCAGTGGTATTCACACACTCATCTCTAACACAGCAGGAAGCTGACAGCACGTCAAGGAAACATGCTTATAGCTCTCAAGAGGATCTTCACCACCTCACGGGAAGAAAAACTCATAAACGAGACATTTGCATCAAACTGCATCATCTTGGGTGTCAGCTCTGCTTTTCCAAAAGGTCACGAGATGCCAGTTTCCTAAAAAATACGTATTTGCACAGATTAATTGGAGAACACGAAGTTAAAATAGTCCTGATCCCAGGTAAGATACTGAGCACCTTAGGTTTGTCAGTGCTGTTTGAAGCGGTATAACCTTCTAATGTGTGCGATTGGTGTGTAGTTCAAACAGATGCTGATATTGATAAAATTCAGCTGGAGATCCAGGCGGGATCCAGAGCAGCTTCCAAAGTAATTCGTGAAGTAAACTCTGAGTCTGAGGAAGAGGGTGAATCGTCTCTGTATGAGGACATTAAAGCAAAACTGAAGAAGATTCTAGGCATTGAAAATGTGTTCAAGGCAAGTGACTTTGAGCATGGGAGTGGGGAATATTTTCCCGTAAATGAAGGCAAGAATTTGAAGTTCCGTGTGGAGAACTAGCATGGCAAAGAAAGGATGGGGCTAATTTGAACGGTGCCAGCGCTCCATCCTGAGGGATTGCTCCTGTGGGGTGCATCCAACAAGGTCTTCTGTGCTGGGGTAGATTTCAGCTAAGCGGAGTGGATCTAAGGGAATTCTGCAGCTTCTGCAGTGCGTGAGGCAGGGAGGTGGTTGTTCCTTGAGAAGCTTGTCTTACACCCACTGAAGTTTTACTTTGTAAAACCAGAACCAGATGTATCCTCTCTTTTGCACTTCTCCTTGAACTGTTTTTGCAGGTTGCAAATAAAACACGACACCAGAAGAAGCGACCTTCAAAGAAAGAAAATGCTGTGCTAACAGAGCTCGGGGCAGACCCCGAAATAAAACATCCCTCTGGCTCATCTTCTGCCTCTTCAGCTGTCTCCTCTTCCTCATCATCTGCTGTTTCTCCTCATCCTAAAAAGGCTGATGACGAAGATGAGAATGATCAAGAGAAGCAAGCGAGACACAAAGATGCAAGCAGCAAGAGCAGCAGTAGTGGCAGAAGTGGCAAGAGCAGCAAGAGTAGCAGCAGTGGCAAAAGTAGCAAGAGCAGCAGCAGCAGCAGTGGAAGAAGTAGCAAGAGCAGCAGCAGTAGCAGTGACAGAAGTAGCAAGAGNAGCAGCAGCAGCAGCAGTGGAAGAAGTAGCAAGAGCAGCAGTAGCAGCAGCAGCAGTGACAGAAGTAGCAAGAGCAGTAGCAGCAGCAGCAGTAATAGTAGTAGCAGTAGTAGGAGCAGTAGCAGCAGCAGCAGTAGTAGCAGTAGCAGCAGTGGGAGCAGCAGTAGTAGGAGCAGTAGCAGCAGCAGCAGGAAGTCTTTGAGTCATCATAGCCATGGGCATCACTCAAAGTATGTGAACGACAGCAGCAGCAGCAGCAGGTCATGGAGCCGCCATAGCCATGAACATCATTCAGGGCATCTGGAAGATGGCAGCAGCAGCAGCAGCAGCGCATATTCCAAAATATGGGTAATTTTGCCAGTAAATCATCTGGTGCTGCTAATGTTTGTGAATCACATTCCTGATGGTGGCTGGCTCTGCATGACAAATCAGGAAATTGAGTTGACCAGTAAATTTTAGCAACATAAAATTGCAATATTTTTTCTACAGACACACCGGCAATCACTGGCACAAATGTATACTTCAAAGCATCTGGAAAGTTTCCACAAGTTTGTTGAAACTTTTATTACAGGCAGGGAACCATTTTTTAAACAATTTAACATCCATATACATTGCATGTCTCTGTCTTAATTTTGTGGTAGAAACATTAATGCTTTATATAAACTACTTCATCTTGCATTATGTTCTTGTGACTAAGCATACAGAACTATGAATGAATGATAGTGAGTAGAATTCTCATTTCATTCCCAGTGCTCAGATTTCTACATAATTGCAGCATTTCTTTTCATCTGAGACTTCTAATCTTCTTGTTTTTATCATTTTCAAAGGAAGCTCATGAGATTTATCAGTACCGCTTTAAATCTGCACATAGACAAGAGGTAAGTTTTTCTTTCCTCAGTAAAAGAACTATGGAATCTGTCAAGACTCAAGTGGAGACTTTAAAGGCAACTTGCTATCTTTGTTGAGGAAAATTGCGGTACTGATAACACTAGAACTATGGTGGTTCTTTTGAAATGCATAAAGACAGAGAGCTGTGTTCCCCTTTGTGTTGTGCACATGATGCCATTTGTGGCTCTGCAAAGGAGATGCAAAGCCTCTACCACAGCAATGCAAAAGACTGGAACTGCACCCCTTGGAGGAACTATCAAAAGCTTAGTTCATTTGGCTGGCTTTGATCACTGGATTTCTTGGGTTGGACTCACTGCTGGTACACACCAGGATAGTGATGCTGACAAATGTGGAAGGATACCTTGTTTTATAGTATTTTGATTTAGCAGATTCCTACTAGGGCATGAGCCAGCCAGATCAGTGTACTTGATATTAATGTTCCTCCACAAGTAAAATTTCAGCTGTGTGTGTCCATACAGATGGTCCTTTCCATTCAGTTGGTCCATTCAGTGTGTCCTCCACTTGATCAGACCCTTGTAGAATTTCTGGTCTTTCATATTGAATCGAGAAGCTGATTTTATTTGACTTGCTCTGGTCCATTGTTTTTTCATACAGGGAATTCTCATCTAGACATGGTCCTTATTTTTTTCTTCGGAGGAGTCAGAAGTGTTTGGCAAACAAGATTTTTCAGAGCTAGATGACATGTACTAAGCAGGACAAAGCTTATTGCAAGCCATTGAACTGCTCAGGGTTGGAACACCAGCTTACCGACACCAAGTGCCATGAGAGAGAATACTGATCAGCACTGCCTAGTGCAATTTCTTCAAGCATGCTTTTAAGTTACCCTCTTGAGCATGTTGTGGTTTTTATCTTGCAGTTCCCAAAAAGAAAACTCCCAGATGACCGAATTAGCAGCTCGTATTCCTCTGCCAGATCCAGCCATGCCTCATCTCGAGCTTCTTCATGGGTTAGTTGCATCATTTTTAGGGGGTTTTGACAGCTTGGAAGAATGGCAGAGTGACCATGCACTCACAGTAACTGTGTATTTAGGATAATGGGAAGGAAGAAATGCCAACCTCTTGAGTCTCAAGTATCAGTCAAGACACGCACCGTAGTTCCTACATGCACTTTCCTCCGCAGTGAGAACCCTTCTTTCTTGCATCACAACCCTTCCCTCATGGGAATCCCACCCAACAGATGCCTGCAGAGACTGATCTTGGGACCTGTGCAACCGGGAGGGAGGTTGAGGTGCTGCAGTGCCAGTGTGAGGACATTGGTGGTGGCAGCCGGGGCCCGGAGCAGCCTCAGCAAAAGGCATGTTCCAGAGGGGACAAGGGGACAAGGAGCACCTGGGCTTCTCACCACCACCCAGTCGGAGATGTACAGGCTTGAGACTGGTAAAGGTCATAGTGCACGTAAGGCCATGCTCCAAGGGAAGATCTTGATGTTGAAAAAAATATCATGGGTTGTATTCTGTGCTGGATTGCTGTGCAAACACAAAACCTGACGGCCCCACCAAACTCACAGCTGAAGTGTGAGGAGAAAGCCAACACACCACCCAGACAGATAAACAAGAGGAAGCTAACTGGAGGATGTTATTGCTCTGGGAATGAGTGATGCATACAACTGACAGCTGCTGTTGTTAAAACTGAACCACTTTTATTCACAGGCTGGATAGTAACAATTAAGCCCAAATCATATAGTCATTACTGTATTTTAATTATATGAATATTTCCATGGTATCAGCTGTAGCTCAGGAAATGGCACAAATTTTGGCTCATATAAACACAGTGATAAAATCCATCTGGCATTCAGAGTCACGTGCATGTTAAAGACATATGCACGAGGTTTTATGGGCATGTGTATATGTGTGGGTACATATGCTGGTATATATTTGTGGTTCAGTTGTTTATTTTTCATGTATACATCTAGATCTTGCATCTAAAATGTTCCATGGTAACTCTTCTATATTTATATACTTTGCATTTCTCCCTCTTCTTCTTAGCCTAAGTTTTTGGGAGATGCTAAAACACCAGTATTAGCTGTTTTTCTTCATGGCATCCATAATGACAAGAAGATAGGAGGCCTCCAGCTCGTGGTATATGCTGATATTGACTCGATCAGGCCCCGGATGCAGGTATTTGTGTCAAACCTCACAGATTCAAGCAAGTGGAAGCTCTGTGCTGATGCTTCAGTCCTCAATGCTCACAAGGCAGTGGTAAGGCTCAAAACTGTATACAGCTGTATATGCACCACAGGGAAATGTGCTCTCCATGCATTAAAAATGGACCATTTATCCCTCCATCACAGGCTTACCTGAAGTGGGGACGGAATTGCCAGGACTACAAGGTTTCCACTGAGCTGGTAACTGGGCGGTTTGCTGCCCACCCTGCTGTACAAGTGAAACTGGAGTGGCCTAAAGTTCCTTCCAGTGTCAGATCCATAGCAGAATGGTGAGGCTTTAGTCTTTAGTGACAGTTGTTCACAATATTGGTCAACTGGGAAAAATCAGCATCTGCACACAAGGTTCTAGTGGCTTAAATACTGGCTAGTATTTCATTCTCTGATCTGTCAGAGTGTTGCCTTTGGGCAAAAAAGCTGAGTGGGATTACATCCTATTTTAATGTACAGTGATTCTTTATACTGGATATAATTACTGAAAACTGAGGGAACAGTTCCTTCCTTTCACTGAACACTTGAACAGTGAAGCAGAGAGTGGGCATGAGGACCTAACCAGTGATCCTGAAGACTACTTACACACAGTGTGTGTAAGACACTGTGAGACTGTCTCACGGTGTGAGACAATCTGGTTGGCATGTGTGCAGCCTTTTGCTTCTTCTTCTCACCAGATCTTTCTGATTTGAACTTTTGAAGGTTTTACAAGTTCGTTCCTGGGGCTGCATTTATGCTGGGGTTCTCTGAAAAGACAGACAAGAATCCTTCTCGACAAGCCAGGGTGATCGTGGCTCTAACTTCTCCAAGGACATGTGATGTTGTTATCAAGCTTCCTGATGTAATGATGAAATATTTTTATCACTCTCCTATCTTTTTCCTAGTAGAAAAGTATGACTGTTTAATTACGGTGGGTCAATTCTGAGAAAGAAAAATTACGTTAATATGAGTTTGGGTGCAAATGATGAAAACAAATTTTATTTATTTTCAACCTTGTAATATTTCATAGAAGGATATTCATATAGTGATTTTCTTCATAGAGACATGGGTACTTATAATGACATGAGTTTCCATCTGTAGCAGCTCTATAAGCGTTCACCTTGTCACCTTTGAAAAGGAGTAATTAATTCTCTCCCAAATAATACCTGAATTATTTGTCTCACACCATGAGAGAAAAGTAACCAAAGCAAAAACCTCATGGACAATGAGCCAGATGAGTTGTGTTCATATAAAACATTTGCAACCAAAGTAGAAGAATTTGAAATCAAATTCCAAATAGGAAAAAAATCTTAGTTGTTTGCTGGCACAGGTGTATTTTGAATGTGCTTTTGAATTCCTTTTCAGATTATCCTCTATGAAAAAGCCATGAGGCTCCCCCTGTCACTTCCTGTAGGTCCAAGGATTCCAGCTTCAGAGCTGCAGCCTCCTATCTGGGACGTTTTTGCTGAAGCCCCCTCTGCAGTACTTGAGAATCTGAAAGGTCAGGGCCTAATTGGGTGCAGAAACATGACAACCTCAGTCTCACAATTTACTTGAACACCTGAATTTTTTCTGGCATTATTTATCTCCAGTTAATTAGGAAATGTTCTGTAATAATGTGAGGATGGTTCAGCTGGGAGAAAATATTGTGTATATAGTGGAGAAATCATCAGCATTTCAGGGATCAAGATACCAATTATCTGAATTGATAACATTTAAAGTTTCTGGCAATTATTTTTTGTTGGATAGAGGAACATATTTTCTATGCCTCTTTAAGAATTTATGGGTGCTTAGTAGCCTGTAAAAGTCCCTGTAAATCATACAAAAATATCACATAGTGGAAAATATACAAAGCTAAAATAATATGGCACTAAAAATAAATCACACGATTTAATGGTTTTCTCTTATGGAAAAGTAAATACTGGCAATTTTTTTAACCAGCTCAATGCTCAGTTTCCTACAACAAGATCACAACCTTTAATGAAGTTCAGTTTAACTACACAATGCCAGCAAATTGCTACCACATCTTGGCTCAGGATTGCAGCTCCGACCTCAAGTTCCTGGTGATGATGAGGAATGCTGAAGAAGCTGTGAACCTGAAAGAAATCAACATTAAGCTTGGCAATCAGTAAGTAACTCCTGCCAGATGTTGGGAGCGTGGGGGCCACATTGTCCATATCTAGCATGAGAGGAGCTGCCATCTGAGCTTTACTGCAATGGTTAGCAGCCCACGGGGTTTCAGCATTCCCCTTTTTTACCTTCCATGCGTATTGAACGTGATGCTGATGCTGTTATCCTGCATCTTAGGTGACAAGGATACCCCAGATGTAGTTTAAGCATTTGAAATGCTCTCGTGCAGTGACCGGTGATCTTTAGTGAGCAGGCAAATGCCTTTGTCACTGTCTGTGTGTGAATGAGGCACGAGCAGGGTGTGAACACTCTTGTTCTTGGCAGTGAGGTTGATATGCGCCCTGAGAAGGGACGGGTGAAGCTGCTGGTGGATGGGGCTGAGAGCCCCACGACAAACGTTTCATACACATCTGCTGGTAAGTGATGCAGCATTTGTTGTTTAATCTTCACATACGTTTTAGAAGAGAAAAAGAGGAGGAATCTATGAAGGAGATTTTATCAGTTTGTATTCAAGAAGTGTTTCTTTGGTTTTAAGGTTAATATCTAAGAACGTGTATTTTACTCACTTGCATAGGATCATTTAGAAAGATTGATTAGAGTGTGAAGCTCTTGAAGTGGCCTAAACAAGCAAGATATAACTAACATGAAGACACCTCCTTTATGTACGTCACTGCAGCTCCAACTGGAGTTCAAAATTTGAGAACTGTTTTTGTTATGCTATAAAATCTTGCTTGATTAAAACTTTTTGAAGTAGAGCTTTTCTAAATTTCACAACATGTGACTTGCATATCAATGTTTTTCCTGACTTGATTTGTAGGTATAAATTTGGCTTGCATTCTGCAATCTGCTAGGAATAGGTATGAAGAACTGGTAAAACAGCCTTCTTGATTCTCTCAAAGCAGGAAAGGTACAGGAAGACCTTGTTTCATCCTGCATTGTGTAGTCAGGGGCTATATACAGTGTGGGAATTCCAACCATAGAGCTGTAATATATGAATTGGGCTAAATCTTGCTGAAATTGTGTTAGCATGTGCCAGTGCTGAGCTCTATCCTATTTGTTATGTACTTGTGATAATTGTGCTAGAAATGGCTCCAGTAACAGTCATGGTATTCTTTGTACTTCCATTTTCCAATATTGTCTAGCCAGGGCCTCATTTATCTACACAACTACACAGATACTATGGATAGCTCAGTAATAATTTCTAGACACAAATATGAATATGTTAATAATCCAAAGAAAAATGAATAAATACATGATCATTAAAATTATCTTCCAATCTTTTGCAAACACTCATTTTCTATTTATGCACATTTGTACTTTGCTTTGTTGTATGTTTTGTTTCTTGAATAGAGCAATTGAGGAATTTTGAAGAAAATAACATTTTAGAAATGTGGCAGTTCATTTTTTTTCTTTCTTAAGCTAGGTTTGGTCTGGTTTTGGTTTTGGTTTGCTTTGTTTTATTTTGTTTTCTTTTAGGTGCTTCTCTGTGGATTCACAGTGAAAATCAAGGGCTTGTACTTCACGCCCCAGTCTATGGCATTGATAAGTTGTACTTTGATGGATACACATTCAGGGTATTGTTCTTCTCCTTCATATGCTTGGATGTTAAGAAATTTCCATACGATTCCCTTAAATCTCTGTGTGTGAATGCAAAGGTGTACAGTAGAAAAGGCAAATGTGTTCAGGCCCCAAAAACCCCAAAGGGAAGACAATGCTACAGGATTGCACAGTCCTAATCTTTGTTTCTCAGTGTGAGAAATGAGCACCTCTCAACAACAAAAATACCTTGTTCTTGCAGTACAGGTGTGTGTTGGGAAGTGGGTCTGTGAGTACACACGTGCTGAGTCAGCAGTGCCCTTGCAAGAAACATTACATTTCGGCTCCTGTCCACTGTCCTTACAGCTGTAGAATTCTTCAAAACAGCAAAAATGCAGCCATTCTTTTTAGATAAATGAAGGCTTTAAAGTCTGCACTAAAATCAATATGAAACAGGAACATAAGAGGTTGGTAAACTGTACGGTGTCTATCTCCTGTACTATCAAAGCATCCACCAGACAAAAGCTGCAGCATATTAATAGTCTAGAGCATTAATAACTTCACATACTCGACTGGCACAGTAGGTTATAGAGATTATAGCAGTCATAGATGCTGCAGCCCCACAGGAGTTTGGCATCTGGCTGTCAGACACTTTTGAATTCTTGTCAAAGAGATTTTAAATGTTTGTGCATTAACTTACACTGGAAGGGACCTGCATAGCAAAAATCTGCTCCATAAGTATTACTTTTTCTTAATTTGAAATACTTCTCCCTTTTTTTTCCCTCAAAGATTCAAGTTGCTTTATGGATGGCAGGGAAAATGTGTGGACTGTGTGGAAAATATGATGCAGAATGTGAACAGGAATATCGGATGCCCAATGGATATGTAGCTAAAAATGCAGTGAGCTTTGGGCATTCTTGGATTTTGGAAGAAAAGCCTTGTAGAGGAGGTACGCAAGCTCTAATAAATGTAATATAATATTCCTGCAGTTGTTTTAAAAATGTAAAATCTGTATAAATTCTGGAAATAAAAAGCATATTAGAACATTAATTATTAAGTTTTATAATAAGTATTAAAACTGCTTGCCAGTTGAGGAAGAAATAAGACATCACAGGTTAAACAAGCAAAATACACAAGTCAGTTGAAATTAAAAACCTGAGATGAAAAAAATTTTTGTTTCAGTTTTGAAGTGTTTAAGATGATCAGGAAGGAAAAAGGAAAAAGGATATAGTCATACTGAATGCTTTGATTTAAGCACAATAGCATTTCCCAGACATCAATTTTCAGCAATTGGCCCATGAAAAATCAGATGGGGATTAGTAGTTATTACCATGGCTGACCACCTCATTTTTGAACCAGTGCAACCTGTCAAGCAAAGCATTCAAGTACATGAGCAGTTTCAGGGACTTAATTACATGGGTGAAATAAAAAAGCTTCATTTTAAGTCTTTCATTAGATTAGGATCTTATGGTGTGCTGATGCTCTCAGCTGAGGTTATGATGCAACATCACACCACAGTGCTCCAGGAGAACAGGCACATTCCATTTGTAGATTTTTCCTGGTGGGAAGGATGTTCTCAGTCCCTGGAGGTGGCTTGTACATGTTTGGCTCTGCATTACTGTTATTCTTCTATGTTTTTGTCACAAATACTGGTCATCAAACTTGCTTTAGATGGTTATGGAGTCCACGTGCATGTACACAATAATAGTTCCGTGGTTGGTAGTGACCACATTCTGTGCTCCCATTTAAGATATGGTGGGAATTGCTGAAATTTGAGACCATAAAACTTGTAATTGGGAATAAATTGTGGTCTGTTTAGTTTCTCATTTGTAACTGTTTGTCCTGGGAATCCAAAATGAGATTGTTATTACTGGCTGGCAGCAATGCCTATTGCTCTCTCTCTGCACCAATTCTGTGTCTGAATGACTGCCAATAATGCAATTCTTCAGTGACAATTTTATTTGGTCAGAAATCTCCCCTTTAATTCCACTGCTGAATAGTCAACTTTTTAAAATGTGGTTTGACAGCTATTCAGTAAGCCAGTTTACTTTGAAAAATGTTCATTAGAAAGTATATCAGAATATGTTTCTACATCCTGACCTAGAAATAGAGCAGTTGCATTTGAAATTAGCTTTCCATGACTCTGTATCTAACAAGCTGATTTGAAAGGCTTATCAGTCAGTAAAACTGTTTCATTTATGATCAAAATACAATTTTCACGGAGGGAAGTTGTTTGCAAATTGGCAGTGTTGGCAGATGGGTCCTTCGGGGAGACGTGGAGCTTTTGAACGCAAGCACACAAACCGTCCCCCATGCCTCGTTGCAGCCTGCAAACTGCGGCGCTCCTTCGTGAAGCTCGAGAAGACGGTTCAGCTCGCCGGGGTCGAGTCCAAGTGCTACTCCACGGAGCCTGTGCTGCGCTGCGTGAAAGGGTGCTCCGCCACCAAGACTACTCCAGTCACTGTTGGTTTCCACTGCCTCCCTGCTGGTAAGTCAACAGAAATCCTTCTGAAGAGGAGCTGAGCAAAAATATAAATAGTGACTGGACTGAGTTATTCCGTTTGAAAATTATGAATAATATAGCCATAGTTAGGGATGGACTTACTGTCCCATTGACTGAAGCCCTTTCCCTGTTTTTATTAATATGCAAACATTCCTTTAGTGAGAGAGATGATTTTCTATTATAAATTTACTGGTTTTCATTGAACTGGAATTTAACATCAAAAATGAACTTGCCTTCATGGTGCTTAGAGCTAACAAGGTAAGGGCAGGATAACAGCACAGCCAACAGTGTGATTCAGCTGAAAAATTGTGTCCTGCAGCCTGTGGAGACTGAGCCATATATGATCATGTTCAGCACCCTGAAACAGGGATCCTTGCCTTGTATTTTTTATATATCACTGCCTTTGAATGCAGTCCTTTTTCACCGAGCTGATTTAGGCACGTAGAAGGGCAAGTGTGGACAGGATTCTTGCACACAGGCACAGTGATATAAGAGGATGTATTTTCTATAGATATATTGCAGATTATAAGAGATTAGATAAAGTAGGTATGGATTATATAGAGCATAGGATCATGTCTGTTCTCCAAGTATGTTTTTCTTCTTAAAGATCATAATACTCTTTCCTAAATATATCATTAATAAAATCCTACGTGGAAGTAGTAGCTTTCAAGGTAGAACTGGCTTACTAATGAAGCGGGTTTCCTGGAACATCTCTGTGTGACTTAGACAAATATAAATATGCAAATCAGTGAGGAACAGCCAAGCCTACTGTAATTAATGACTAGTGCATGGTATATGCTGTACCTTGCAGAACTACTTCTGAAGTGAACTGTTTACTTTTCATTTCTTGTTTCCCATCAGATTCAGCTACCAGCCTGACAGACAAGCAGATGAAGTTTGACCAGAAGTCGGAGGATATGCAGGACACTGTTGATGCACACACAGCATGTTCTTGTGAGAATGAAGACTGCAGCGCATGAAGCTGTACATTTGCAGCATAGGAAACAGATACACTTTCATGTTTTTATTGTGTGGTGTAAAACCCCTCATTTTTAGCAATAATAGAGATACTAATTTAAGTACTTGAGTATGTGTGGAATCTTCCCAAGTAATTTAAAATATTAAACTTTATTATTGTAGAAACTGTTATGATTGCCCATAAATATCTGATTTCATAATAAATCCACGCATGGAAAAACTTATAAAGGCTTCATTATTTCACTGGTCATGGAAAGAGAGGATCTGCATAGGTTCTCCTCATCCCCCATTTCATAGACTTCTTGAGTTTGTGGCTGTCTTCTGCATACCAGACACCTGTCCGTGTTGGGTCACTCTGGGAAGTGGATTGTGCAGCTGTGGTACTACTACTCCTGCTTGTTCCCCTAGTGCTTTCTTCCCTGGTGCTGGGATCCTGTGCACCTGGAGCAGGAACCGATCACCTCTGTGTGATGCCGCACCCTCTGCAGCAGCCACGCAGCCGTGGTGCTTTGCAATGGCTACGTGATGGGCCAGTGCTGCTGTAGGGAGCAGCAGGCTCAGGGAGTAAGCCTGAATCTCCTGCCCCTTGGCAAGGCTGCCCAGAGGAAGCCAAGAACATGTTAAGTTTGTGGTGCACCACATGCAGAAGCTACGGTGAATCAGGGGACTTTGAGCAGGACAGGGTGGGGTTATGCAAGCACACCACCTCCAAAGGGTCTGAAGCAGAGCCAGACCTCTGCACTCTGGGTGAGATGCCCCAGCCTTTGTGCCCAGCATGAGTCCTCGCTGCAGCCACCATCAACCTCCACTACCTCGCTGCAGCACTGCCTTTTGCCCCGCTACAGGTCTGTGTGGGCACGGTCCTCTGCCCGGAGCACTGGAGTCCAAAGGATTCCAGCAGATCTGGAAGATGTTTTCTGCTTGCCCCTAAGGCTGTGCTTGCAGTTGAGTATGCACACTGGGTGAATGTGCTTTTGAAAACACTTGAGAGCATTCTGTTAAAATTGCTTTCCCCAGCAGCTTTGGCACCTTCAGTGGATGCACACACGTGAGTTTTATTGTTTGGATATCAGTTTTATAGTTCAGAAAGGTAAAGTCCTTAGTACCAAAAGAAGTATGTTTGAAAGGCCTAAATATACCGTTCTCTATGGTTTAAATGCTGCCATGGTAACCTGCACTGCAAAGTGATGGGGAGCTGGCAGCAGGCAGCAGTTTTTGGATACTACCAGGCAGCAGCAGTAAAGCCACAAGTTGCTGGGTTTGCTGCTTGCCTGAAAGTCACACAGAGCAGTGATGGAAAGGACAGACTTTTCAGGTAACCTCAGGCCGAATCCAGCAGAATCCAGGGCTTTATGTGGCCCCCAGAGACTTGCTCTATTGGCAATTGTGGCATGAACTCCCAGCTCCAGTGGGGGCAGCCCACAGGGCTCCTCTCTTCACAGCATGCCAAGGCTGGAGCACAGTTTTGGTGGGGTTGTTAGCTTCCAGCCTCTGCTTTCAGGTGTGATGAGCCAGCAGTAACACCCTGGCAAGGAGACACCTGGGTGAGCATCACCCAACCACCCTGGCAGCCGAGAGCACCCGTGGGACTGCAGGGGGATGTGGGCTGCAGGTGTCCACCTCCTGAAAAGCTGTGGAGAGCCCTCAGCCAGCCTCTGCTCCACTCCCTCACTGCCATTGTGGAGGGAGCTGAGCACAGCTCAAAGGAAAAGCTGTCCAGGGCAGTTCCTAGGCTCAGCAAAATTATCACCCTCACAATTTGCTTAGTTTTTAGGGTTTTTCTTCTCTTTTTAATTCAGGTTATACCCTTCTGAGAAATCCTAGCATAAAAGGGCTGTGAGCATATGGGGACATTGACTAGGAGCTGAAATTGTTCTTGAGGTACCTAGAAAATGAGAGGTTTCAGTTTTGTAAAGAATTCCCTAAAGACAAAGCCCTGGTCAAAGACAAACCAGGCTGTAGTGCTGGGGGTTTTGGGGAGACCCTGCCCTTGCAGCTGGGCACAGCCTGTACAGCCCCCAGCGAGAACCCTTACTTTGAAGAGTGTTGTGATTTGTGGTGTCACTGTTATAGTGTGGCATTTCAGTGATGTAGTGTTATAATTCTGAGAATCCAAGCATTGCTGCATTTAATATTGCCAGCACAGCAGCTCTCTGCTTGCACTGCCACTGACCTCAAGTCCTCGCTGCCTGCAAGATGGGCTGTTTTTAAGAAAAAACAAACCTGTGCAGCTGCATATAGTTTTTCCATAATATATTAGCTTTTGAGCCTCGAGTACCAGTAACCAATAGCTGTATACTCAAATCCTTTAAGTACATTTACCAGATCTCCAAAGACATGGCACAAGTCTCTAGTGAATGGCTGACTTTCTATCAGGTGTCCCCAGTTTTTCAAGGCAAGGGGTTAAAACAAACAGGATCTGATTATAGTGCCAGTAAAAACATGGTGAAGGATTTGTCATGCTTCAAAATTATTTTATTTTGCCCTACAGATGCAACCTTTGATCTAGGAACAAAATCCACTGTTTGTCAGACATTATAAATTGTATTCCAACTGCTCATTATAAAAAACCATCAGCTAAACAGCATTACAAAAACTGTCTTGGATAGAAGCCACTGGTCTGTTGATGAGAAACTGAATCCAGTCTCTTTCCCCAGTGAGGTAGGCAGCAGCTTTGGTTCCCAATCCACAGAGGAGAAGGTTGGTAGGCAAACGGTGGCCCCGCTGTGCCAATGTGAACCCCTCGGTCCTGGGGCTGCCTTAGCCCTCCTCGTGCCTGTTCCTGATGGAGCAGCTCAGTGGCCTGACTGAGGAGTGCAGGGGGACTCAGGGGCCAGGCCAAACCCTGGAGCCAAGAGCAGCCTGAGAGAATGTGGGATTGCTTCCAAACGGACAGGGAAAATGCCCGCTGATGAGAAGAGGGCTGCACTGCGGGGTGAGGATGCCACCCCTTGTTGTGTGATGTGAAAAGAGTTTGGGTGACCTGCATGTTGTCCACCTTTGTTAAACCAAGAGGTTTGTGTCTGTTACACCTGTCAGCCTCATCCCTTCCCCCTCGCGAGGCAACCCCCACCAACCCCCCTCTGTGGCTAACCTCCCAGTGAAAGGGGCTGGCACATCCGCCCTGGAAGAGAAGGCAGGTGAGGGAAGCACGGATGTCAGCGGCATTCAGCCATGGCCCTCGTGACAGTGACGGCAGGTTTGTGTTACTGGGTGAGGTCCCTGTCCCCAGAGAGCAGCTCTGTGCCGACAGCCTGTCCCGCTCACAGCAGGGCAGGGATGGGCACAGTGTCACAGGGGGGCTGCCCCGGGGTTTTGCACAATCCTGCTGGGGCACTATCACTTAGATAAGCTGTGTGTCTTATGGTCAGGTCAGAATAACCTGCACAAAGTCAGCACAGACTGCAATAGCAGCAGGTGCTTCCAGGGAATAAGGATTATTAGTAGTTTTTCTTACACAATAATAAATGCTGGCTTTAACTCTATTTTAATACTTTTAAGCACCTGCTTCAAAAGATACTTTCAAGGCATTCAGTTGGTGAAGTGAGAACAACAGCACTTGTGACGGCTTTGGTTCAGTAAAAATATCCATCACCTTGACCCCAACCCCTCTCCCACAAAAGGTTTATTGGGTGATTGATAAGAAGTTGATAACTCAACAAAATTCACTGTGCCTGTTAATAATTCTTCTATAAAAGCCACAAATCTTCCCCTGTGGACTTCAGTCACTTTTAGCATGAAGGGACTCATCCTGGCCCTGGTGTTCGCCCTCGTGGGTAAGTTGAAGCTTTATCAGCACTGCCAAGTTGTGACAGCCACTGTGATTCTGAGCAAATTGCATCTCCCTGGGGCTTTTCAGGGATATTTACAGCTTCATTTGCTGAAAGCCTTTTATAGCTTCAGCTGTAAACTATTAGATTTCTGTGCTAAGCTCAGTAGCAGAAGAAAAGCCAAGTAAGCAGCAGTTAGTGAGTGGGGCTGGCATGGGCTTGGTGTCCTGGGGGTGTGGGGTGAGCCCCATTGCTGCTGGTTTGCCAAAGCTTAGCACACTGACTAAATGAGTAATACAAGAAAGGATCTACAGAGATGGGTTCTTTCTATAAATACGTCTCTTTTCTTCCTCACAGGGGGTCAGAAGCAGGACCTTGGTAAGTGGCTCCCCTACCAGTCAGGGGCTCCTTTGCTGCCATTTCCTACAGCCTTGCCTTGCCCCCTGCTTGCAGCTGGTTTTCAGCAGTGGCAGCCTCACCTTTCCTTGCTGGGCTGGTTCAAGTAACAGCACAAGAGTAGTAGCCAAGGAGGTGTTCCTGTTACCTTTTTTTTCCTAACAGAGCCTGTTTTCCATATGGGCAAGACCTACCTGTATGGCTACGAGAGTGTGATAGTGCATGGGCTGCCTGACAGAGGCCTGGCCATGGCGGGGGTGAGGCTGGCCAGCAAGGTGGAGATCAGCCGTGTGTCTCGCAGTGAGCACCTTCTGCAGGTAAATCACCGTGGGCGTGGGAACCCGCCCACCCTCCTGCGGCTACAGATGCTCAGTTCATGCCTCCAGGCTGGCAAAATAGGTGACAAAAAGATGCAGAGCTCACACAAAAGCTTAGGGCCCTTCCCACTGCTGAGGTTGCTCTGTAAGCCCAATGTCAGTCCAAGCAGTTTCACTCGGGCATTGACAATTCCCCAGCGAGGGCAGAGGGGTGGACATGGGCACTGAGCTCTGCACCCTGGACACCCAAGATGTGTTGGGGAGAGCCAAAGGGTCTGCAGTTGCATCCAAAATGCTTTGGGTTACCGACTGGGAGCTACAGAGAGCACCACAGGCTTTCTCACAGCCTGTTCCTCTGCAGGAGGGAACTGGAGCTGCTCCAGCTCTGCTGGCATCAGCATCTGAGCCCCCTTCACTAAAACTGCCTTAGGTTCACCTCCACACAAAAATATGGCAGGCAACTGCTTTAAAGAATTGTCCCTAAGATAGTTGTACTAAGGCAACACTAAGCTTGAATATGAAAATGAGCATTCAAGCATGAAATATCCATGTTTTTTCAACCTGCGCCATAGCCTGAGAAAACCTCAGCACTGGAGTTCAGATACTACATGAGGAAGACCCAACTGTCTCCATTATCTTCCTTTTGATATTCTTCACAAAGACATTAACTCAAATGTGAAGAATTCTAATGGTAATGCCTGTGTTTAGCATAATGATATCAGATCTGGAAGCACTGTTACTCATCAAAAAGATTAAACCAAAGAGCTTAAATACTGGCATGGCACAAAAGACCACAGAAAAGGGATTGAGAAGACAGCACGTGAGGAGAAATCTGTAAGTGGTGCCCTTAGCACACGCCCTAGGAGTTTACTTCTTCTGTAGTCCTGCACATATATTAGGGAAACAGTGTGAAGGAAGACCTATTGTCAAACTTTACACGCTGCTGCAATTGCAGGCTCTGTGTAACCTCACTGGAGTTGCTCCAGCTTTAGCAGGTGCAGACAAGAGTCTTGAGTAGGATTTAATTTGAGAAAATGTGAAAAGAGGCAAGCCACCCTTGCAGCATTGATTATAAATGCCTAAAATAAAACAGAGCCCACACCTTTTCCCTGCATGCAGGAACATGTACTTTTATGCACGAGGGTGGGAGGTGTGTGTGTACGTGCATGGGAAGAGAAAGGTCTGTGCCTGCAGGCACACACTTCCCACTAGGTAGCAGTCAAGGACTTGTGCACAAGCCTTACAGCCTGAGGAGCTCAAAGGGATGTCAGCCAAAGGTGTGAGCTCCTGTGGTCACCTCTGCTCCCCCAGCAGCTGCTCCACGGCTGTGGTGCTCTGGGGCATGCTGGACCTGGAGCAGCAGCCAGAGTAGTCTCTGTGTGTTTACGCAGGCAGCTTGGGCAATAATGGCTTGGCTGCCTTGCAGTCTGAAGGGAGATCTCACTTGTCATCTGTGGGAAAGGGGTGAGTATCCTGTCTCTGCAGATTGCTGGTGGCTCATGTTTTGCTCACCCTACAAGTTTCACCACTCTTGCTGAAGTTTTGAATCCTGCTCACACAATCTTATTTTTATGGCAGAAATCCTTCATGGAAGTTTGCATTTTCAAGGACCCTTCCTGGACCCAGCACAGGAGTCCAAGGTGGAGACTGTTTCCTGCAGTGTTGGACAAGTGGCTTGTGTCTGGCCATGGATTGGAAGTGCCCAATTTCCTTCCTATAGCACTATTTCAAATTGATGGTTAACAGTATGATTGTTTTCCCATTTTTTTCACAGATTCAATCACCAAAGCTGGAGGAACACAATGGCTTCTGGCCCACTGACCCCTTCATTCCATCTTCAAGGCTCTCAGAAACCATTGCTGCATGCCTCAGCCAGCCCTTTAAGTTTGAATACACTGAAGGAAGGGTTGGAAGTATTTTTGCCCCTGAAGACTGTCCCATTCTGTGCACTAACCTAGTGAGAGGGATTCTGAACATGATGCAGATAACCATCAAAAAGTCACAAAATGTGTATGAACTACAGGAGGTTTGTTTTTCGCATTCTGATTTTACTTTTATTCTCCTTTTACCATTAATGAGTAAGTTACACTTCCCAGACCATTTTCTTTGGCCTTTTTATTGCTGATTCAAGTGGGAAGTTCACTGTGTTTGTTCAATACTTGCAGGCTGGGATTGAAGGCATCTGCCAAACCAGATACGTTATCCAGGATGACAGTGAGAATAACCGTGCCACCATTTCCAAAAGCAAGGACCTAACGGAGTGCCAGGAGAAAGCAGTGAAGAACATGGGAACGGCATACATCCGCCCCTGCCCCACCTGTGCCCTGGTGCGTCAGCATGGAGCCCCTGCTGCCCTGCTCGGGCATGAGCCACTGCTCAACACTCACACATCACATTGATGCTCGGAGGGGGTTTGGCTTGTCTGGGATAACCAGTCTGTTCCTGCTTCTGACCACATCTCTTTGCACTTCTAGAAAGCCAGAAATATTAAGGGCACAGTGATGTTCACTTACAAGATGAAGTATGACGACAGCGGGGCCTTGTTGACATCTGCTATGTCGGAGCAGGTTTACCAGATCTCTCCTTTCAATGAACCCAACGGGGCAGCAGTCATGGAGGCAAGGTAGGCACTGGGCATGTCCTTAGATTGTCGTGGCAAGGAGGAAACACCTGAAACATATTTGCTGTTGATTTATGAGATAACAAGAAGCATCTGGCCTGTGGCTGCAAAGGGCCAAAACACCAAACAGCCCTTGGAATGCCCAGCCAGGTCCTGTGCCCTGCTGTTCGGGCCACCTGAAATGTCTGTCCAACCTCTCAGAGACTTTGGCAAACTCTCACAAAGGCTCTTGCAGTCGTATGACTTTTCCAGATAATCCTGAGCAACAGACAAACAGAGCAGTGCAAAATCCATTTGCAGTCCTGCTCGGCACTCCTCAGTCTGCTCCAACACTGTACAAGTCCTCCATGCACAGAGTATGGTTACAGGCTACTGATGCATTTCCCTCTTTCCCTTTAAGACAAGAACTGTCTTTGGTCGGCATTAAAAGGACTCCTATCAGTGCACCAAAAACTCAGCTCCAAAACCAGGGGAGTCTTCGTTATCATTTCTCGGGAGAACTACTCCAGATGCCAATTCCTCTAATACGGATTAAAAATCCAGATTTACAGGTATTAGAGGCTTACTTTCACACACTTTCATTATTTATAAGGTTAACAGGTCATCACATTATTATTTCAGACATGGATCCTTCCAACTGTCTGTTTTTCCCATAGTTAACAGAAACGCTGCGGCAATTAATTCAGAATAATGAGAAAGGAGCCACTAAAGAAGCTTCAGCCAAGTTCTTACAAATGGTCCAGCTTTTTCGGGTAGTGACCCTTGAGCAAATTGAGTCTTTGTGGCTGCAGTTTGTCAATGAACTCCCTTACAGGTAACTATTGCCTTCAGCCAGGGTTTGTGATCAGAGGCATGCTTGGCAATGGGGAAAATGAATCCTCCTCTCCCTGGCAGGCCCTGGCTCCTGAGCATCATCTGTGCTGCTGGAGCTACTGACACGTTCAGATTCCTGAAGCAAAAAATCCATGATGAGAAGCTGAACATCTGGGAAGCAGCTGCGACTCTCCCTCTCGCCTTCCATTTTGTTACGCCAAACAAACAAACCCTGGAAGTTGCCTCAGTGAGTACAGATCGTTCTTCCTTCTATTTTCCCTCTCACTCCTTTTTAAAGGTGAATTTATAGGATTATAAGTGAAAGATACAACATATTTCCTTCTAAATTTGTAAAATGCAAGATATTAACAAAAAAGTGGAATGTTTCAGAAAATATTTCCAAACACTTGTTGCCAAAAGTTTGTAATTATATTTGATGTTAAACCCCAGATTATAAGAAAACTGCTGTTGATTCTTTCCTCCAAATCAGAAGTTAAAAAAAAAAAGACAAACTCAGGAAAATAATATCATGTAACCAGTATCTAAAGTTCATACAGCACAACTGGAGCAAGTCTACTTAATTGTTTTGGAACTGAATGTGTAGCATTTGATTTAGCTTCTGAAATTAATTAGAAACAGCACAAATCAATTTTATCTATTTGTCAAATGCATTTATTACTAAATACCAGCTTTAATTACTAGAAACAATAAAAAATGATACTTTTTCCTTCTGCAGACTTTTCTGACCTGTCCCCAAATCCAGAAAGTACTGATGCATAGGATAATTGTTTACTTGGGATATGGTAGCATGGTGAATAAATACTGTGCTCAGACTTTACTATGTTCAAATGAACTTCTTCAGGTAGGTGGTTCTCAATTCTTATTCATAAAAGGTGAAGACATTTTTAAAAAGCCTTTATTTTAGCTCTCACAATGCTGGAAATTAGGTAACTCAGTGTTTGCATGCCTCGCTCTTAGCTGTGCAAAGACAGAACGAAACACTGAGCTGATGCCTTTGAAAGATCAGGTTGTAGCAGTTCAGAATTTAAAAGGAGAGGTAGAAGCCCATGGGTATAATGTATCCTGCAGACAGTCTGAAGCTGACTTTAGGTATGACAAAGTTTGGATTAAAACAAAATAATTATGATTTTATGATTCTACTTATGCATTAGGTGGAGTGTACTTAAATGTGTTAAAAAGGCAGTAAAGTGTGAATATAAGCAAATTTCTGGATATGACATAGGTTAGGGCTTCCAAGGGGGCCCTGCTACACAACTGCATTTCACTGTCAGAAATATTCAGGACATTGTCCTTGTCCTATGCAGCTCCAGCTCCTTGCTCAGCAGGACCACAGCACTGAGACAACCTGCTGGTGTTTGACATGTGTTTAAATCTTCCAAAAGAGAGTGGAATAAAGCCAAGCCACCAGAAGGGTAATTCCTCTTCTCAGAACAGCAAAACTGTTTAAGTAAACTTGCTATCACTGTAGGAAGTGAAAAATATGCAAGAGCAATTTGGCAGGGCTGGCAGAGGTGCCCCAGGGAACTGAACCTGGCATCAGCTCTACACAGCCTCTGAACTTCCAACAGACTCTCTGGTGCAGGCATCCACCTGGGATTGCCTCCTACACTCAGGCTCAGGCACAATTCAAGATCAATTACAAGACTGTGTAAGGAGAAAACCAATTTTATTTGTATGGTCCATGTTTGGCATCCTGATAATGGTGGTGAGATTTTTCCTGGGAGAAAAGTCTGAACAGCTCTGTTCTGGAATTTGCAGCAGTAGTTGTTCAGCTTGCTGTGGCAATGTATACTTTTATGCATTATTACAAGATCATGACTTGGTAAGATTAACAAAGTCTGCTCCATTTTCAGCCACTCCACGACCTTGCTACTGAAGCCACAAGCAAAGGTGATGCCAAAGACATGTCCTTGGCCCTGAAATCCATTGGAAATGCAGGCCAGCCAGCCAGTATCAAACGCATCCTGAAGTTTTTGCCAACATTTTCCTCAGCTGCAGTTTCATTACCAAACAGAATTCATGCTGATGCTCTGTTGGCCTTAAGGAAAATTGCAAGAAAAGACCCTGCAAAAGTAACTGAAATTATTACTTAAACAAATGTCTTAAGGGGTATAGATTGGGTTTGTTTAATGATTAAGGAATAATAAAACCATCAGGTAACGTTAGCAACTCTGGGCAGGTTTCTAAGTTACTGGTCTTCCTCTTGCCCACGCTGCAAACTCCTGACATCACTCCATCCTTGCTGACATCCTGGGAAAGAGTTTGCTCTAGTCACTGTAACACTGGGCCCATTCCTAATGGCTGTTTCTCCCAGCCCTGTTCTCTGTGCACCCAGCAATATCTTCATTTTCAGTGACAGGTCTGTGCTCAAGGCTCTGTTGAGGGTTCTGTTCTCCGTTACTGCAGAGCACATGTGCACTGATCAGGAAACTGCTCACTGGGAAGTTATGAGCTATTCACAGGTTGTATCTTCCTCCTCTAGGTAAGGGAAGTCACCCTCCAGGTCTTTATGGACAACACACTTGCTCCAAATGTTCGAATGGTGGCTTGTATGGTCCTCTTTGAAACCAAGCCTGCTCTTCCGACAGTAGCAGCTCTGGCCAGCTCACTGCTGACAGAGCCCAGCCTGCAAGTAGCCAGTTTCACATACTCACACATGAAGGCTTTGGCAGGAGGCAGGATCCCACAGCTCTACAAACTGTAAGTAGAGGAAGAAGTACATTTTTAGTAGCAAATGATGATGTTTTTCTTGCAGTTTTCTAAGAATTTGATCACAGTCAATTATTTTCATTTGATTTTAACTCTATTACTCAGATCTGCTGCTTGCAACATTGCCATTAAACTCTTGGGCCGCAGACTTGACAGGCTGAGCTATCGTTACAGCAAGGTCATTCATGTTGGTGACTATTCCTGTGAGTACCAGGTGCCCTGTGCTCTCCTTCAGCTTAGGTAACCAAATGCCTCTATTGTGTGCTGTGATTTTCATCCAAAATCCAATCATGAGCTGTGAGTTTAGTGCACTCTTGAAATAGAAAAAGCACAAGAGCCTCCTAAAATGCAAAATTCCCTCAGGGTGTTCCACAACACTCTGGTATCTGCTGGGTGAGGCGGTGCCTGCACATGGAATTAGGCCTCCTTCTTCAGTCCCTGGGGTTGTGTTGGCTCTGTGCTAGAACAAAGCTGAGGTTCCAAACCTGAGGACGTGTGGTACTGAATCCTGACAGAACCCCTTATGATCTACTACAGCATGTACCTGAGGTGGCTTAAATGCACCAGACACCTTGGAAACCCTAACACAAATTTCTGCTGCTTTTTATTACTGTGACAGCTGAATATCAGGCTGGTGCCATTTGGAGGGTCTATCTAATGAACAGTCCCAGCACCATGTTTCCATCCGATATAATCACGAAAGTAAGAGGATATTATGCAAACACTGCAACGGATATTATCGAGGTAGGTATTGCATTAAGGCAGCCAGCTTTTGGACTGTGATGTACTGTTTAACTCCATCTCTGGCTGTGAGGGCAGATGTGGAAGAGAAAATTTAGATAATGTTTCTGATTTTACTTAGGCTTCTTCTTTTATTTGGGCTTCTTAACACATGCATTCATCAATGAACACATCCATTATAGGAATGAAATTCTAGGAGCAGAGGAAAGCTTATGCAGCAGAACATCCATCTGCCCACCTAAAGTCACATGGGATCCAGGGTATTTTGCATAGGTACAGAGAAATAGCAGCTGAAATTAAATTTCAGCCAGCAGTGCAGCCAGGGCAGTGCAAAGCTCCATGTAACAGCATGCAGGCATTTACACAGCTTCTTGGGCAAGCTTTGCAAACTGGGCTGAGCTCTTCACTACCCTGAAATTATCCCTGCTGACTAATTCAAGGCTGGCTGGCTCAGCACGTCCTAAGCATCTGCAGCCATAGCCTGCAGACATCTGCCAGGTAGACATGGCCTTATAATGCAATGGCTTCATTAAGCATGTGTTTAGTGTGGCCCCAGTGAGTTTAACATGAGGCACAAGGGTTATCCTGAGCTCTCCTGTACTTGGGCTGTGACGCCTGACTCTGTTTCCTACAGGTGGCTTTCCGATCACAAAGCCTAACCAAGCTTCTCAGGAAGAAGAACCTTCCCTTTGCCGAGTACGACGCGTACAGGACCCTGAAGGAGCTGGGTAAATCGGTATGTCTGGGCCCCTCCTGACCAGCCTGCAACAGACAGCTCACGTCAGCGCCAGGGTTGCATCACGCGCTCACTGCGCTGCCCCTTTGATGTTTCAGGAAGAAAGGAGTCAGTCATCCTGTTCAGTCATGGAAAGCTGTACTTACACTGTACTTACTCTGTCAACAGATGCCACCTTTTCACTCAACATGTGTCAGCTCTTAATGTATAGTACAAAAGATGAGGATGCTGCTGGGAGCCAAAATGTTTTAAAGTTTATGTTAGAACACACTAAGTGGTTGCTCTTGTCTTTTAAAATCATTATTGAATAAGATTTTTCTTCATGAGTCCTTGGGTGTCACCTACTACTTACAGAAGCAGCAATTACCAAACCGTTACCTCATCCTTACATGGGGCAACTCTCTCTGAAATCAGCTATACAATGTAAGAAAGGTCACATTGGTTCAGACCTGTAAATGTCTATTAGGTTTTTGGCTAAGGAACCATGGTTTGCATCCCTCAGATGAAATCTGCTCTTTGCTAACACATCACTCCGTTCTGAAGTGACATTTTCTGCTTCTTCCCTTTCTCCCTATCTCTCCTTAACACCACAGCTTCTGGGATGGAAAGAACTGCCTCCTGAAGACCCTCTGGTGTCTGCTTACATCAAAGTATTGGGTCAAGAGATCGCCTTTGTTGACATTGACAAAGATGCCATTCAACAGGTCATGATGGTACTGACAAGGCTGTTGTCTCTTTTGTTTGCAATGCTGAATAGTTTCCCTTCCTTGTCTCCTCTTACATACTTGCCTAACCTATTTCTCTGCTTTCAGAGTCTAACTGGATCATCAAACTGGCAGCCAGTGGTGAAAAAAGTGGTGGAAGAGGTCCAGAGAGGCCTTTCTGGCCGCTGGACGCTGCCGGCGATGGTGGGCGAGCTGCGGCACATTGTCCCCACGGTGGCTGGCCTGCCCCTGGAGCTCGGGCTCTGCGGGGCTGTGGTGGCCCAGGCTGCGGCCGACGGTGAGCTTGGGACACCGAACAGAGTGGCTTCCCCACAGTAACTGTGGGTCCAACCCCTCTGCTGAAATTAAATCCTTCTATAATCTTGAAAGATACCCTGATAATGTGGAAACATTAGTGATTGGCTACCTCCAAAGGGTTTGAGAGGCAATTAGCATATTTCACCTGAGACATATTTGTATAACTCTGGTTTGGAGTAGCAACGTTTAAATAATCATGTAAAGTATTTAGAAATGAAAAAGCACTGCCCTTATGTTACCACTATGCTTATTGAAAACATTGTATCTCCAGCATTTATTGTTTCTCTGTTCATATACATTCTATCTTTTTCAGTGGATATACAGGTATCACCACCAGTATCTGACAATTTTAGACCTTCACAGTTGTGGGAAAGCAAGATGGATATTCATGCTGACATCAGGCCAAAGTAAAAATTACATATATTTTCACATACACACGCAAGCACATATATTTATATTTATTTATATTTATATTTGAAATGCACATGTGGGAACACGTTGTAATATAGGGGACTTACTTGTCCCAGATTTGGAATAGCTGTGCCAGTCCAGAGCAGCAAAATTGTGAGAAAGCAGCACAATCTTTACAACCTTGCAAATGTAGCAATATGCATGGTATCCCCCAGGATACTGTGCTGTTCTGCCATTGCTAAAAACACTCACATTTGTACCTGCTCAGTGACCAAAGATATTAAGCTATGAAAATATATTTGCTTATGTATTTACAGTTTTTTACAATATCAGCATAGAATTGCATCGCCACCTGTCATAAGTCAGAAGGATTTCAGGAGAAAAAGGGAAATACTTCTGGATCCGCAAAAGCAACAGTACTAATGATGATAATAATAATAGTAGTGATAATAATAAAAAAAATAGGTATAATCTGAAGCTACAAGAATCTGGAGTTAGCTTGCCCTCAAGCAGTGTATTAGTGACAATGAAGTCAGAGGGTCCGTGTTAGCTTTGTTATTCAGATAAATCCCTTCACCTATTCCAGTGGCATTTTAACTTTTTTCTTATCCAGTTGTGATAAATCTCTTCATCCATCAGTAGTGGGTCTTACAATAAACAAAACAGCATGAAAATGTAATTTTGCATTTCAAAGTTAAATTTCAGCATATTAATATGTAATTATGCCTGGTTTTATTTCCACTCTTTCAGGGCACATTTTCATATTATTGCAATGATGGGGATTAATACACAGTACTTGCAGAGTGGTCTTGAATTTCACGCAGAATTCAGTGCCAACACTACAATGAAATTTGATGCCAGGATAAATATAAAAGAGAAAAATTTGAAGATTGAAACACTTCCCTGCCACCAGGAGGTTGAGCTTGCAGCTGTGAGGTACAGAAGAACTTGTTGCACTTTGCTTGCTATGTGTTACTGAGTGTGAGCTCCTTGTTATGAAATCACAAGTACACAACTACTTGATAAGGTCTGCAATACCTTGGCAGCCACATAAATATTAGCACTGTCTTTTTTGCACCAGTAAAGATGGGTAAAGAAATCAGAAAGTGTTACTTGTGTGCCATTTATCACCTCCACAGGAGTGAAGTTTATGCTATTTCAAGGAACATGGAAGAAGTAGATTCTGAAAAGAAATCCCAGCTTCTCCCCAAAGGAGAAATACCAAGTATCTCTGACCAGCCACTTCAGTCAACAGAAAGACCTGGTAGCTGGAAGGTAAGGAAGCCTCTCCCCATCTGTACTGCAGGCAGGCAGAGAACAGACAGCCCCTCAGAAGGGCTGGGCGCTCCCAACACAGGAGCCGGCTGCCCAGATCACAGACACAGGAATGGCGAGATTCAACAGGGGCCTGATATCTCCCAAACCAACCCTAAGACCCAACAGGTTCATGACACGATTATTCACAGTCCACTCACTCTCTTCACTGCATGCAGGCAGGACTGCTCTGACAGCATATCTTCCTATTTCTTTACAGTCATGGCGAAGGTGTGTGAAATTCACATCCTTTGTACAATATCCCTTTTTCATCTGAGTCTGAGCAATGTGAAAAATATGGTTCTTGGGCAGGATATAGATTTTTCTTCCCAAATCCTGAGTTAATCCTTGCAATGGATTGCAGAAGCACATTCTTTCATGTGCTCTTCAGCTTCTGAGGCTGGCGTGGGAAGGCTGCACTGACTTGCAATAGGAGGGCTGGAAGCCTGAAATGGATGCAGACAGACAGCCCTTCCAAAGAGCCCTGCAGGTTCTCACTGGGAAGTGTGTTTGTGAAACACTCAGAAAGGGTGGGCAGGAGAGCTGTGCTCTTCCACAGAGCACCTTGCAGGAAACCTCACTGCTTCCAGTGCCTGGATCTCTATTTTAAGCACTGCTTCCTTACCTAGACAGGCTTGTCATCATTCTCTTCATTACCTGGAGGAATTATTTTAAGAGCTGGGACAATTTTTTTTTGTGGTGGAAAATAACTTTCTCTGCCATTTTTTTTATTTAATGCAGCAAAGCAGTATTCCTAGTGTGATATCCAAAGAATACCAGCAAGGTTCAGAAGAGGCCCATCACAACAGTTTAAGAAGAAGATTTTACACACGCATATTCTGTAGAAAATTTGAAAGTTTGGGATGTTCTACTTGTCTCAGCCTGAAATCAAGAAATTCTGCTTTCTTAAGAAATACTTATCTGCACAAATTATTTGGAGAATTTGAAGCCAAAATAATCTTGAAGCCAGGTACAGTCATAACAAGTTTTTCTGTCTATCATTGTGGATGATGCTCAAGCAGCACAACTCTGAAATGTGTTTTGCTTTTAGTTCATACAGATGCTGATATTGACAAAATACAGCTGGAGGTTCAAGCAGGATCCAAAGCAGCTTCAAAAATAATTGATGTAGCAAGCTCAGGGTCAAAGGAAGAAGGAGAGACATCTCCGTTCGAGGACATTCAAGCTAAACTGAAGAAGATTCTAGGCATTGAAAATGTGTTCATGGTAAGAGACTTTGAGCATCAGAGAGGGAAATATTTCTTATAAATGAAGCCAAGGGTTTCCACTGTGGAAAACTGGCATGGAAAAGCAGGAACTGGGCTGGGAGGAATGGGTCTGAGAGAGTTCTGGTACAGCTTCTGCAGTGTGTAGGGACAGGAAGTTCTATTTGCTTGGAAGCCTGTGGCGAGCAGCTTGTCTGACAGCCAGGGAAGTGTTACAGAACAAGCTATAAATTCATAATGCTTTCAACTGTTTTTGGAGGCTGCAAATAAAACACGGCGCCGCACAAAACGGATTAACAGAGATTACAAGACTGCAGATACAGGCCTTTGGGCAGAGCCCAGTGCACCCCACTTCTCCAGGTCATCCTCTTCTTCCACTGCTTCCTCCGCTGATGGTAAAGAGACCGGAAATGATGATAAGAAAGATGAAATAAGGCAGAAGAGTGGCAGCAGGAGCAGCAGTGGCAGCTCTGCTAGCAGCAAGGAATGTAGCAGCAGCCAAGAAGACAGGCCTGGGGACAGGCACTGCAGTGGAGACAGTGAATATTCCAACCAACAGGTAATTCACCCTGGCTGGACCTTCTTATAGTGATGGTTTTTGTACATCAGGAAATTGTTCTCATACAGTGTGGACCAAAGAAAGAGGAACTCTGGTTCTCTGAAGCATTTCAGATCAGAATTTTCACATTTCAGAATATTTCACTGCAAAGTGTTTAAAAATTTAATTTTGTTTTGTTTTACTTCTATGCTCAGTATTGAAATTTTCAATGCATTTATCAAAAGTTAATTCTTTATTTTCTCTTACGTCTTCTTACATACTCTCTATTTTCACAGGCAAACCCACCTGTGTACCAGTTCTTGTTTAAACCAGAAGATGAAAAGGTATATTTAGTGCATATAGTGGGAACAGGGTGTGCAACTACCCTCCTGTCTTTGCTGCAACTAGATCCCAGTTCTCTGAGAGGAAAAATATGATAAATTAATTCTGCAACAACTTCCAGTGGTAGGCACCTGGTTCAAGGTGATTCTTTTGCAGGACCCAGGAAGGGAAATCTTGAACATAAGCATCAGCTCCTCCTCTTCTTCAGCTAGTGATGAAGGTATCTCTAGAGCCATATCTCAGGTGAGTGTCTTATTCTGCAAGAAATCAGAACATTTACTTTGCATTTCCAGTTGTTGTTTACTTAGGAAAAATATGGTGATTTAACATATTAGGCATATAGAAAGAAACTGAACAGTATTGCTTTATAAAGGCAAGCACATTGGATAGTCATTGAATGTTATTTAATATGCACTCAATACAGGCTACGTTTTAAAAATGAAACTGGAAAGTATTGCTGTATATGTTGAAATTTGTGTTACTCAGTAAATAATTCACTACAAAAATCAGAACACATTAGAAGTGCTGACCTGCTTGATCAGAAACTGGTTTCAGGTATATTCTTATTGTGCATCTTTCTGTAAAAGTTTAGGAGTTGACTCTGTCATTCTTTTGTTCATTAGGTCCTTGCTGCAGAGTCCTTCTGTTCATGTTAGCAGGACCATAACTGGCCTTTGAAAAAACCTTGATTTTGCAGCAAGGCTCCATCCCTGAGAGTAATCCAGGTGTCTATTTGAGAATGTCTGCATGGTACATAGTTGATGGAACCTGGTCCTTCCATAGGAACTGATGGAATCTCTTCATTTCAACAAAGAAAAATTTCACACATTTCAGACCTACATGCCTACAAACTAACATGCCTTACTTTGCTGAGGCAGCCCTTCTGCAGCTGCAGCTCCCAGCTGTTAGGGAAAGTAGCTTGTGCAAAAAAGGCAACCAGATCTACCTTCTCCCCCACCTATTTCTGCGCAGCTTAAATTAATCTCTCTTGTCTACCTTTTCACCACATTACTACTTCCCTGAACTATTCCTCAGCCACAGCCTTGCTCTTTCCCCCCTTACCACTAAGCCCTTGCCAGCTCTGTCTCACACAACCCTTTTGTGTGTCTCTGTCACTCGTACCTGGCAGCACAGGGAGGACCTGCTGCCCCACAGTTAACTCCATGTGCAGCTGCCCCGTGGCCAGGTGGGGACCGTCCCCACAGCTCAGGTAGGACACTCCCAGCCAGAGTGAGTGCTGCTGCTGGGCGCAAGAGTCCAACGTTGAACAGGGCCGCGTGCTGCTCCTCGTGCAAGTACCACACTTTGGACTGCACAGAACAGATCCCTCTAACGATACAAAAGATCGTGCTTTCAAACAGGTGGTTAAACTAATTTTATCAAAAAGGCTATTAGACTGCAGGTTGGCAAGAGAGCAGTGCTGAGCTGGGTAGTATCAGTTCTTTATACAGTACTATGCTTCTGTTTGTTACACTGAAATTACTTCACAAAAAAAGTCCCAACACAGTTTTACTTGCATAGATCATGACAGCTCTCCCTCAAAAGGCTGTGGCAAAACTACATATGAACTGAATAGGCTAAGCAATGATCTATGATGCTATCCCATGCTTCACATAAAAAGGCTTTTTGAATGAAACCTTTCCTTAACAAACACTTTAAAATGGTGGTTTCAACATAGTAATTCTAATGCTTTGTTTATGTCTTTGATCTGTATCTTCTCTCTACTCACTGAAGCCTAAATTCTTGGGAGACAGCAAGCCACCAATACTGGCTGCAATTCTCCGTGCCATCCACAAAAACCAGCAGCCGACAGGATTACAGCTTGTCCTGTACACTGACACACAGCCCAAGAGATCAAGAATACAGATGTTTGTTTCAAGCATCACAGGATCAAATAGATGGAAACTCTGTGCTGATGCTTCAGTAATAAATTACCGAAAAGTATCAGTAAGTTTAAAATAACAATAGACTCACATATAAATGAAATATAAAGATGTTACTATGTTTTATGCAAAAATTTGTATATTTCCCTCTACCAGGGTTCTCTTAAATGGGGTAAAGATTGCCAGGACTACCAGATTGCTACTCAGATTGCAACAGGGCAATTTGCTGCTTATCCAGCTGTGCAGATGAAGCTGGAGTGGCTGAAAGTACCTTCAATACTACGAGCAACTGCAAAATGGTGAGGTTTTATTTTAGTTTTTGAAAAACTCATATATGTCAATGCTCCAAATAATTACAGGTTCAGTTCTGCAATTTCCAAGCTAAAAAAAAAAAATCCCTTTAATCATTAGGATATTATAAAATCAGATTACATGTGTCTGCTTTTTCTTTATTCATTCCATCAAAGCATACTGCATTTTAGTTTGCAGGAAAACCACTTGGGATGATGGGATTCACCTAAGCTACTGTAGACTTGTAATTTAAAGTGCTTGAATTAGGAGATTGGTCTCCTAGTGCTTCCTGATTGACGGAGGCTCAGAGCAGAAGACTAACCTTGGTTCTCTGAAGTCAACCTCTTAATTTCCTAATGCAGGCACCTTACCTCTGGCTTCTGAAGCAGGTGATACAAACACTTTCTTTGAGGATTATGCACACTAAATAGCAAATGTTGTATGGCACTGAGTGTAAGAAAACGGTATGTGCTGGATCCAGTTCACGTGTCTCCACAGACATAAAATATCTGTTACATTATTCATTCATTGTATCCATCCATGCATTTGCCTGCAATAACACACAGATCCATATTGCAGCCTATTTTTTTTTCATAGTGCTCCCAAAATATAGACACATACAGCAACTCAGTTCACTAAATATGTGTGCAACACAAGTTTTCACATTAAAGGCATACAGGTGATTTGGTTAACAAATGTCTACTGAAGAGGATAACTTTTTACATTAAATTGAATCACCTGAAGTGCTGTTATCCACCCTTATTAGAGGAGGTGAAACTACCCAGTTGACTATTCTGGAGCAAAGCCACAGAACTTACCTTTTTTCTACTCTGAGACTATGCCTTTATATAAAGGAATATTTTCTGTATTTCTCTGTTTGAGTCCCAAGCCTGTACAGAAACCCATTCATAGAGATCCCTCCATCAGCTTGTTGATAGTCAGCAGACAAAGGGTCCTTGCTTAAAATTACCACTGTAGGACTGACATTTTAATATTAAATATTAATTTAATATTTTTAGCATGTCAGTATTTTAGGTTTTATGTAATTGGTGCCTATTTTTAACTCCAAATATGTTTAAAACAGGTTTGCCATAGCTTTCTTCTCATACCACTCTCCCGTCCAGTCACTTGAGATCTTTTTCACCAATTAAAAGATAAATTTGCCTGCCCCTCCTTGCATATACAACATGATGTATCACCAAACCCTGACACAGAATATGTCTAGCACTGAATGCATAGTGCTTTAGGGGGGGAATCTTAGTGTGAACAAATAATGACAATTTATTTTCAAAGACAGATTGTTTTAATCACTTTCTTTTTTCAGGTTTTACTCATTTCTTCCAGGAGCTGCCTATGTGCTTGGGTATTCCCAAAGGGAACAGCTTGGTCCCTCTCACCAAGCAACCTTGGTTATGGCTTTGACATCTCCAAGAACCTGTGATGTTGTCTTTAAGTTGCCAGAGGTAACAATTTCCACTACCTTTTATCCTGAAGCAGTCAGTATTTAAGAAATGGATGGTTAATAGCTTTTTTTAACCTGCTGATTTTTTTAAATATTAAACTATAAAGAAGTTGCCACCCCAAGACATCACATTCACGCAGTTGGTTTTGCTGTGAAAATATCTTACAACACATTTAACTTTCTCATGTAGCATGCAAGCACACGAAATAAGAAAGAGGTTACAAAGCAACCATCATGATTGACAGCACATTAACAATAACTTATTAAAAAGGCCACCCCTTCCAAAATCTTCAGGAAGATATTAGGTTTTCCTTTGTTCTGGAAAAGACAGTAAAATCAGGCTATAAAAAACATGACTGCCAAATAGCAGCACTTGATGTACAGGCAAAGGGAGGGTGTGCACCTCAGGTAAGCAAACTGTTCAGCCTGTGAGTAAATGTGATGCACCTCAGATAAGCAAACTGTTCATCCTGTGAGTAAATGTGATGTAGAGCTAGCCAAAAAGCTGCAGAATTGGTGGCTATCCAAATTACTTTGTTGCACTGTTGCTCTATAGTTTGCAGATGTGTCACACTGTAGAACTATTTCATACTGTAGACAGAGGACTTGATTTCTTTTTTACTCTGACCTAAATCCAGATGCTAATTTAGATTTCAGTCAGCACAGTTCTCTTGGAACATTAAAGGAAAATGCTACCTTATCTCTATACTTTGCATTTGCATTCATGTTTGTTTTCTAACTGATTTTCAGCTCACAATTTATGACAGAGCCATCAGGCTTCCCCTGCCATTCCCTTCACATCCAGGTACACTGATTTCAACACTACCATCCTCTGACTGGAAGGTCTTCTCCCAAGCAACACTTTCAATCATTGAAAGTCTTAAAGGTCAGCAAGTAACTATCTGCACAAGCACTGAAGGATTGTAGATTTTGTAAATATGATTTATACTTTTGATGTAATTTGAAAATGTTTTACTTATTCACTTAAAAGTCAGCTGGAGTTCAGATAGAAATAAAGCACTTCTATGTAAATCTATGAGGCTGCAAAGATAGAAAGAAAAGGAGACATATTAGGAAGATTAAACATTCAGTTCCATGTCAAACAGTGATTCCAAATACATCCATTCCCAAAAGCATCCATTTCAGCTTCACTGCAGAAATTGCTCGTGAAGAAAATACCTTACAAAATTTGTGAGAGGGACATCTAAGTGACCTCTGATTTGGGGTGCTCTGCTTGATTAGCACAGCTATGTAGAAGCTAAAACAGCTTCAGAAGTATACCCATCAATTTTAAATCCTGCACTTTGATTTTGAAGGGATTATTGTTTGATTAATGCTGTATTAAGAGCTAATCACATTATACTTACTTAGGGTAAATTTAAAATTGAAAAGCTTTATGTAATCCTGCAATAAAGAGTCACATTTTGCTTGGAATCTATGGGCTAATATCATACCATGCATATTTATGTGGTGTCCCTGTCCACTGCAGGGGGGTTGGAACTAGATGATCTTCAAGGTTCCTTCCAACCCAAGCCATTCTTTGAATCTATGGCATTTCTTTGGTAAACACCAAAACTAATCTGTATTAATTAAAATGATTGTAAAATAATTTCTAATCAGAGCTAGTAGGATTTCCAACAAAATACCATTACGTTGAAAAAAAGAAAGGTGTACTGTGGTATATTTTCTTCCCCATCTTCCAACTCTTTCTAGTCCTGGTTATGACTCAATAAAGGCATCAGCATTTTAGTGAACTTTCTCTAGTGTTAATGATATGTGAATTTTTATCAACCTTTATGAAATTATTTTGACTACAACAAAGTAAGAAAAGCCAAAAGGCCACAAACAGTTGTACCAGCTGTGAGCAGAATTCATTTCACACAATGAGTGAATCATGGGTGGGTTGTGCTGCTGTCTGGGGACTGGTAAAGTTTTACTTCTGTATTACTACAAATCCAATATTTCATCTGACAGAATCAATTCACTTCTAAATGGGAACATGTAGAACCAGAAAATGGGTTTATTTTAATTACAAAACTAAAATAAAATAGATGTCTTATATAAATTACAAAAGGCTTACTTTTCACTGATTTTTTTTTCAGCCCGTTGTACAGTTTTCCAAAATAAGATCACAACCTTCAATGGTGTTGAATTTAACTATTCAATGCCTGTACGTTGCTACCATGTCTTGGTGCAGGACTGTAGTCCAGAGCTTAAATTCCTGGTGCTGGTGAAAAGACTTGAAGAGTCTGCTGACCTTACAGCAATAAATGTCAGACTTGCCAGCCAGTAAGTACTTGAAAACTTAATTAAAAATAGATGTCAAACTGAATATGCTATAAATATATAGATCAGATTGGTTGGGCAGATTGGCACTAGCATCAGACTCATGCAGAAAATACTGATGTTGATGGAAAGCTATCCAGGAGTGTCACTTGGATTTGGGACTTTGGTTTAATAAGTTTTTCTGATATATCTGAGGTTCACACTAACCTAAAGTCTTTACTGCCCCAAATTCTTCATTAATGTGTTAGAATTTAACCATCTCATTTAAGTACTTAGTGATTAGGTAGACACATAAACTATAAATCAAAAAGGAATTATTATAATCATTTAGTCTGTCCTTCTACACTAAACTAATAATTAGAACCAATTAGAACCCACACTCATTACCACAGAGTTGCAGGGAAGTGGACATAGCTAAAAAGGGCATTACTTATCCCAGATTAGAGGCACTCTCTTAGGTCATCCCTTGGTACTTAATGTTCTAATCTATTTGAAATTAATTTAAGACACACTTCATTTCATCCTGGAGCAATCACCTCCAAGTTGTATGGAATTATGCATACTAAAATCATTGCAGGGAGTGTTCTTCAAAGCACATAAATAGACTTTGATCTGAAAGGTTTCAGTACAAGTAATTATTTATTTCTGAAAATTATGTGCCTAACAGTGCCATAATGTTAGAGAAACAGATGGGAAATTAGTATTCCCCACACCTGTTTTGTGGAAGAACACAAGGATGCTTGTTTTATAGACTGTATCTTTTGTGATAAAGGCATTCCTTGTCACTGAATCATTCCTGATTGTTTCATACAATTGTATGGATGTGCTTTTGATGTGCTTGAGCTTCATATTTCTTCATTAGAGCAAACACTGCTCTGAAGAAAATACTACAATACACAGACTGTTCAGGCTGTAAGAGAACTGCCGTAGGGAATCCAATCTTCCTTTGAAATGTAAAGCACCTTCCATTTATGCAAACGTAATAGCAATTAAGTTGTTCTGCAGCAAGGGTCCTGTAGCTTGGTGTCTTCCTGCCTGAACTGGGGCCACAAGCAGCCACTCAGAGAGGAATAAAGCCAGGGAGAGGTGTACTGTGAGCACTCCTCTTCGCGTGCTTTCCTGGGCCCCCTCTATCTTCCTCCTATGGGTAGAAGGTGATTCATGCCAGAATGATATGAGCATCCTGCAGTGATGGTTCTACCCGAATGGGAAATTGTGAGCTGAGTAGAGCAAAAGAGAAGCATTTGTTTACACTAATCTCCTTTATTTAAAGTGAGGTTGACATGTATGTTTCCAATGGATTCATCCAGTTGAAGATTAATGGTGTCCAAGCCCCAACAGATCTTCCATACACATCTAATTCTGGTAAGAGACTCATATTTATATTTCATTTAATCTTTCCTCATCTTTTGAAGAAGGAGAGGGCTGTGATCCTGCAAACACCTCTCAAGATAAAGATCATTCTAATTTGAGAAACAATTAGGTGATTTTAACATACCTTCACACGATTTCCTAGAGGGTGGCAAGAAAGATGAGCAAAGAAAGACGCTGATCCTGTGCATCTTTGCACAGACCAAAAAGTGCAGGGCTGTGGTATGCTTTGCTGATCCCAGTGACCCACAGAACAAGCATCTAGATGTCTCTTGTCACAGCTCCCCTTGTCACACGGCTTCAGCTTATTCCAGGACAGGGAGCAGTAGTGTTTCTCATTCCCCCCATCTCTTTCAAGATACAATAGAGTCTGCATTATGTCCCCAGGAACTTAACAAATGGTTCAGGTTGGACCCTAAAATAGTAACTTCATTTTAGAAGAAATCTTATTTTGCTTTTTTGTTGCAGCTGCAAGCATGCTGATCAGCAGTGAAAAGGAAGGACTGGTACTAAAAGCCCCAGATTATGGCATAGATAAACTCTATTATGATGGGCATAGACTTGAGGTAATTTTTAAGTTACTTCCAGTGGGTTTATTTTTAGAAGACAAGCATTTATATGCAACTTTTCTTTATTTCCAAAAAGATTCAGGTTGCTTTCTGGATGGCTGGAAAAACATGTGGCATTTGTGGAAAATATGATGCTGAGATGGAAAGAGAATATCAAATGCCCAGTGGATATTTAGCTAAAGATGCAGTGAGTTTTGGTCAGTCTTGGATCATCTCAGAAGACCCCTGTGCTGGAGGTACTAAGAGTCTAACATATATTAATATCATTGCCTTCAACGCATTAATTAGTCACATGAATAGGTGATTTATATTTATTGTAGCACAGTCATCTCATTTTTTGCTATTTTTGTGATTAGTGGCCACAGACTAACAGAAGAAAAATAAATGTTTTTCCCAAGTTTGGTAGTTCACAGGAAGTTACTGTAGTTACTTGAAGTTTGTGTGTTCAACTTAAAACTCCCTAAGATGATAACTTAGTATGAGAAGTAGGTAGTTTGACTGTTGACAAAAGTGATTTTGTGTCATCTTTAATAGTTTCATTCTTTATTTTCATTGTTGTTTCCAGGCTTTTAGTTTAGATTAAAAAATAATATCTAGCACTGACTATCAAACTAGGGGGCATTTGAGGTGAGAAAAACTTGGTTTAATTTCTTCAGGCTGAGGATTAACTTACTCTGAAAACTTCAGTCTGGGAACAATTGACTGTTCTTGCCATCCAGGTCCTACATAAAAGCATGAATGTGTTGCTAACATTAGGGTGCACTACACATTTTGTGTGGAACACAACACAACACTTTGGACATGTGTTGGCCTTTATGGAATGTATTCTTAGTTCAAGATCCCCTGGGTGACTGGTCCAGGAAAGTCTGAATCACAGGCATAAGGACTAAGTTACTCTGCCATGGCAAGGCAGGTGTGATGCTACTCACAGTGCAGAAGTGGATATACAGGTGTCTAGGGGCCACAACTACCCCAAAATGAAGTGCTGTCTTAGTTTAGGTAAAGTTGAGTGTCAGTTGACCAAGGTTTTCACATATCTTTTTGGATTTGGACATCAGTGTCCCACCTAGATCCCATTTGGCAAACCTCTGGCCTTGAAACTGTGCACCACATGCCTTTTACTTATCTTAACTCTGTATGTGCTTTAAGAGAGTTCATGCTTTGTAGCTTGTAAGCTGCAGCGCAAATTTGTCAAAATTGAGAAGCCAGTTTCATTTGAGAAGACGGCAGCAAAATGCTTCTCTGTGGAGCCAGTTCTCCGCTGCGTAGAAGGCTGTTCAGCAACCCGGACTGTTTCCGTCTCCGTGGGCTTCCACTGCGTTCCAGCCGGTGAGTCTGCGGAACCTGTGCACCACACAACCAGTGCGGGTGACTGGGGTTCTGTGAAAAACCGTGAGGTTCACCCTACTAACAACAGGAGTGCCTCCATGTAACCAGCCCCCCTCTTCTTCCTCCTTTCTCATTTAGACTCCACTCTCAGCCTGGAAGGGCAGCTTAGGCTGGGCCAGAAATCCGAGGACGTCGTGAGCTCGGTCACTGCTCACACGGCGTGTTCCTGTCAGCAGCAGCCGTGCCCGGCCTGAGCCCCCGCACGGATCCGGCCGCCCGCGGGCACGGCTGGTTCGGGCAGGGTGGATAAGCCCCGCTCCCTTCGGGAGATCGCTCTGCTCTGGTTCTTCCCCTGGAGATACTGGAAGCAAGCCGGGACACCCCTTCCCGGGGTGACCTTTCAATAAACACTTGCTCTATAAACGCGCCCAGCCGAGATCATTTCTCTTCGCACACGCGGCTCGCCAGGGGCGGGCGGGGCCTCCCACGGCCACAGCGCCGCGACAGCGCCGGCCGGCACCGCCCCGGCCTCAGCCCGCCCCGGCACCAGCGGCCATGGGGCGGCGGTGGGGTGGGTGGCTGCTGCCCATCGGCCTCCTGCAGCTGCTGGGCGGCCCC
>WBMZ01002582.1:0-42153 GCA_013400975.1 Atrichornis clamosus | reverse complement strand
CAAACCCACCACACATAGGCAGGTATTCAGCCGTTTCCAGGAGAGCAGGGCTCCATCACGTGTGATGGTGACTTGGGAAGACAAACACCATCACTGCAAATGTCCCCCCCTTCCTCCTTCTTCCCCCCACTTTACACACTGAGTATGATGCCATATGGGCTGGAATACCCTTTTGGTCAGTTGGGGTCACCTGTCCCAGCTGTGTCCTCTCCCAAACTCCCAGGCATCCTGTCTCCTTGCCAGCGTGGCAGTATGAAAAGCAAAGAGGCCTTGGCTCTGTGTAAGCCCTGCTCAGCAACAAAAACTTCTCTATATTATCAACTCTGTGTTCAGCACGAATCCAAAACACAGCTCCATACCTAGCTACTGTAAACACAATTAATTTTGCGCCAGCCAAAATCAGCACTGGGGGCTATGATGGAAACATGAAGGTGTTGCTGAGTGAAATGAATAGTCTATCATTCAACAAATCCTGCAGTACAAGAACTAGATAGCAGGCAATGAAGCTCAGAAGAAAATGGCATCATCATGTTCATGAAGGGATTAGACAAATTCATGGTCAAAAAACCCCTAGGTACTGAAGAAAGTTAATCACGGATGTATCCTCTGGCAACACATCCAATGCCTGTGGATGCTGGGAGACAACCGAGCAAACTGGGTTGCTCTTCCCAGTGCCAGACAGAATAGAGGGCTAGACAGAACACTGTTATGATGCACAGGGTGTTTCTTATGCTCACACCGATGGACATACACTCTCTGGTGTAGCTGAAGCATACCTACACAATGTTCTCTCACATGGTACAGATATGTGGGATTTTTCTAGCAACAGAAAATACAATTATAAACTAGATTCAAAAGATGTTTGCAAGTGAGTTCTGTGTACGAGTTACAGTGCAGAATTAAAGAACTGCCATTTTATGGAGTGCTGGATATGGCTTGCTGGATTTCCCCACTCTAGGTGAGTTTCAATTGACCTGGCTGCAAAAAGGCTGACCACACATAATAAGACATGGGAAGACTGATTTTTTTCCCTAAAGAAACTAAATCCAAACTGCAATTTGATCTTGTCTTTTTATATACAAAGGGTACATTACCAATTTCACTGGTTGCTATCTGCTGAATCATTGCCATGTGTTAACCCTGAGAAAAAAATTCAAATAGAGATTTCTAGTGCTATTCCTGCTGCTTATGTGGGACTGTCAACAAGACAGTTAATTTTTAAGGGTGCATGTTTAGGAGCTCTGGATCTGGCTACATTAGTACTGAATTATTAATATTTTCTGTAAATTTATTGGGAATTTTGACTATTCTGTAATACCATAAATTAAGCAAGGCTTTCTAAGATTGACCTAAGTGGCACTGATGAGAGTTGACCGTAACTTTTTCCATTCCTTTCCATTCCATTCTGTAAAATGGAGAGTCCACAGCTTGCAGAACTTTTAATGTTATTAATGTTTATACAGTGCTCAGAAAAAAGACACCATACAAAGGCAAGATATTATTGCTTTTATAAAAGTTCAGGGACTTGTCTTTTTTTTATTTATTCCCATTTGACCTTTCAAAGGGGTGAAACCTGAACTTTCTGCTGTTCCTAAATATCATTTCAGGTCTTATGATTTAAAACCTTTAGTATCTTTGCTTTAGCATTAGTCATCATTAATAGCCAAAGCACATACATCCCATTTGATATTTTGAAATTGAGGATTAGACATGTTTAAAACAATGATGGCTAGAAAACAAACATATTTTAGCCTTAACATTATTGGACCACAGAACTTACGACAACAGGATTTTAAAATAGTAATTTTAGTAAACTCCTACGGTGTGCAGCAATTCAAGAGTATCACTTTCCTACCTTATTGTTTTTTGTGCTCACCCTCTCTTTTCTCAAGTAACTAACCTGCAAAAGCCATGTAGGTAGATGGGAAGCCCTGGATATGGCTGTGGGTGTACTCTCATAGGTCAACAATGAGACAGCAGTTCCCCTCCCAAAAAGCATCTTTCCAGAAGACACAGTCTTCTAAGAAAATAGAGTATATTTTGTAGGCAACAGCTTCAGAAGGAGCAATTATGAATAACTGCAACATGTTAAATTTTTTGAATACTATGTTGCTTGGTAAGTGGTTATCTGGCAGTGCAGAAGTTCAGTTGTCAATCATGAGCTAGATAAGCAGAATGGTTAAGTCTATCACATCTCTTTTAAAAAGTAATGGTATGATGACAGGAAAGAGACTAGCACATACAGTTCTGACATCATAAGACAACTACAATAAAGTTAGGTACATCAACACGACCATTTTTAACAGACTGTTTAACATGATTTTTAATATAATGTGGATTTCAGGTATGCAATACTGGCTGCGCAAATTTTTAATGATCTGTAAAATCATATTCAGCCACATAAATTATTTACATATTTGTATACAAAGAACTGAATTTGGAAAATATCTTCATAATATATTTAAAGAACCACTTTTTTGATAGCTTTTGTTGATAGTAAAATATGGATATTATTTTTAGAAGAACTGATGATCTGATTTTATTACCTATTGTAGCAAAAAATGCAAGGTGACTTTGTCTTTTTTAAGAAGCTTTAACATAAAGGCTATTATTCAAACTTATAGTCAATGTATAGGAGAAGTTGCTTCTTCGGGAGACTTCACTTGCATAAAAGTGACTATATCTTGCCATTAGAACTCATTGACAAATGTGTTTAATTTATGTTCAGCATAATGGAAGGACTCTATCATTTCTTCCTGTTTGGACAGTTATTGCCACTTAGAGTTTTAAGTCACTTTTAACCTTGGACGATACCGATTTTTCCTTTGCATGGTCCCTGGACCAAGAAATTATAGCTTGGTTGCACTCAGCAGTTTTGTCTTTAGTGCCCGTCTTCTTCATAGTCCATTTATGGTGCTGGCAATGTATATTTTCTCAATATAAGCTCCTTTAATAAAGGAAATGGACAATCTCCTTGCTCTTAGTTATTTCTTGCTTTAATGTTTTAAACATCTTTAAATTTCCCTATAATTTTTTTCCATGCTGACATCTTTATTTGTCAGTGCTAACTTACATAACATACTTGGCCATATAGTCTCATATTTGGCCTCTAACCTTTCATATCCATTGAGAATATAAATCCATCATAAAGCTTCTATCTGTTATAGCATATCACCTCTTTTATATGTAAGCTCTTGGGCTTTTCCAGTTGTTGGCATTTTAGGGTGTTCATTTTCCTATAGACTGGTAACAGCTTTTTGAGGGACACAAACACATATATATATAAGGAATATAGTCCTGAAAGGACAACCTCAGGCATCACACTAATAAGGCTCAGGGAGTAACTAGCAGGGCTGAGCATTCATCAGGTCTTAAAGATGATGTGCTAAAAACAATAATAATCCAGAGTTACAGAAAGGAGGAAACTTCAGCAGTTTGAGACATATGTGTATATGTGCAAATACTCCAAATATTATGTGTTCCTCCGGCCAGACCTATTGGAATTTTGAGAATTCTCTGTAATACAGATGTAATACTTATATCTGAATGCCATATTGACTTACATTTTGCACAGTTTAGAAGTAAAAATGAAGAAATCAGTTGTCCAAGGACAAAGTACTTCCTAACAAAAGTGAAGCTATTTCCCCATTAACTTGCCCCAGTTCCATATTAAAGAAACTATAGAATGTTTCTGAACTTCTGCTGCAGCTTTTTTTCTTAAAAAAAATTATTATATATATATATATATACATACATATAATACATATATATAACTTAAGAGATACTTTAATGAAAGAACTGACCATAAAGAGGAATTTTTTACTAATAGGGTTTATTTTAAATACTCAGCTTGCAGGAAAGAAAAAAGAGAAAGAAAGTTAAAATAACAATGAAAAGAAAGAGAAAGAAAAGAGAAAAAGAATGAGAAAGAAAAGAAAGAAGGAATACCATATACAGAAGAAGATTTTGTAAAGAAAATAAAATTGGTAGCTGTTGTTTGGCAGACGCAGCCTGGAGGAAACAGCTACCCAACAGCATTCTAACACTTCTGTTTAGTCATATGTCCAAGACTGCTCATTAGCATTCCCAAGCATGCATCAATTTGAAAGTGTCTTTCTTTCAACTCGGCAATATGGAAGCCCCAAAGTGCACTTTATTTGCGTAATAGGTTCTTTCAAGATGTTCAAAATCAGTTATGGCTCTTCTGGTTATATTCAAGTGACATCTACTCAGAGAAGAAAAAAATGTTTCTTTTTGCTAAATAATAAAAGCAGAGAGTGCAAAGAAATAATGTGTTCTGGACTGATTGCTTTAAGCAGTGACAAGAAACACATGGTATTCTCAGACACTGAATCTGATTCCTAGGTTCAGCAGATAACCCCAAAAGAACACATGTATATAACATTATTTAGCTTGACAGGAATATATTTTTACATGACCAGTATGTTTATCAGCTAAACATGCAATCAGTCTAGAGAGCAATGAGTCTAGTTTCATTCAAAGTACAACATTGACTTTAAAAAAAAATGTTGTGCTCTAACAGGAGCTGTACAAGCCTCCTTCCTTTCCCCATTCACCCAGTAAACATTAGCAGTGTAAAAGAATGGGGGCCTAGGAGGAGAAAATTCAGTGTATGCTTTGAGAACCTGTATTAGTACCTCACTTATTCTGTTGTGCTGTGTTCAGATGCTATGTGTTGTCATTCATCTTACATCATATATTTCTCAGGAGCTGGGAGAGAGTGGATACCTATTTACCAGCAAGATGGAGTCTCTCTTATAAGAAGATCCATCACAGAATCATAGAGTCTCTGTCGCAGAATCACAGTCACCTGAGCTGGAAAGGATCAGGTTAAAGATCATCTAATTCCAACCCCCCTGCCACGTAGGCAGGGACACCTTCCTCGAGACCATGTCACTCAAAGACCCATCCAACTCAGACTTCAACACTTGAACACAAATCTCCTCCCTTTGGTATGAGAATGGGTAACAACCCGACTGTTAACAGCTTTCCAGGGTATACTCATCATGTGTTCCAAGAAACAGCAGTTTGTGGATGTGAAATTTTTAAAAACTGTAAAGCATTAATGAAACAGTAAATATAAGGGTTCTGTAGCAGGTAAACTGCACCTGTAACCACCAGGGTATAAGTTGTACTTTTTAAGGCACACTCACAGCATATTACTCCTAATTTGCCTTCACTCAACTGGTTAAAGGCACTTTTATAGCAGAGCAGAATTCATTCCCTTCCATCCCAGACTAGTGTACAACAGAGCAGCAGTATTTATATACCTTCCAGGTCTGTGACAAGGATTCACTAATTACATATAGGTTGTTTTGCAAACAGGGTGACTTAACCACTTCTCAGCCTCTCCACACCTGCCCTGCAGAGCCGTCTTCCCCGGATTCTCTCTTCAGGGCTTTGGTGAAACAGCGAAGCAGGACTTTCAGAGATCTTGCTTTGCTTTATGCTGTGATCAATTACTAGACCACTTAGCGATGGTATAACAATAAGCAGGGAACATGCCTAGAGTTGGCATCAAACAACGTATGTTGCACGAGGCCAAAGATCTGAAAAAGTTTACAGGTAAAGGAGCCTCCTTGTAGCATTCTCAGTTTCTTCTTGGAGAGTTTGGGATGTGCTTTTCATCCAACCCTGTTTTTCCATGCTGTCCTCTAGCTTCTTGGAGCTCTTACTCCTGATGCATATTGCAATAGCTTTTCAAGGGGACTGTGTAGCTAACTACATGCAAAACCTCCTACTCCTGTAGAGTGTAAGAAGAAGAAGAAATTTTTAGAAAAGGCCTATGAAACCTCCATTGCTTGGAAGAGAGCAAAGGAAATCTCAGTGAGGGAACTCTTTGTAGGCAAGTTTAAAATGCATAGAGTGATCCACTTCCAGCAAATTTATTCTTATGTATCTCATTTATTCATTGCAAAGTAAGTTTAATTGGACATAGGGCAATACTTTCCTGTCTTTGAGAGGGGGAAAAACGAGTTATTTCCACATTTTAGCCATATGCAAAGGTACTTTTTCTCAAAGGTTGATACAAGAGAAAATAATTCTACAGTTTCAGAATTGCACATTTGTACAGTTGTGAATCATTCCTGCCTTTAACACTTGACAGCATGTAAAGTAGATGGACTGTTTTTTGCTCATATTCACTACATATCTGCTGCCTCCTGACAATACAATTTTGGCTTCATAATAAATCCCTGCTGCAAATCATCTTAAGAATTCTTGTCCCATAATTCACCCAATGCTTTCTGACCTTGTTAACCATGGATTCTAGAGTAGGAGTTTGAAATAGATGTCAGTCTTGCTGACGTGGCCTTATTGTTTTTTCCCCCAAGAAGACAGCTTAATATGTTTAGACCACTGGAAGTGGCAATCCTTCACGAATTTCAAGAGCCATAATTAATTTATTTTAGTAATTAAAAGCAAAACAGAGTGTGACAGTAACTTTTCTCCTGTATGCTAATAAAGCTCTAAGATCTGTAATGAAACACTGCTAAATATGAAAGGAGGAATCAGAAGAAATGTATAACACTAGTAATTTAGTGTCCATTAGATTGTCATTGCTGAGCTTGATGTTAAAAAACCCCAGTATACTGACCTGGAAACAACTGAAGGAAGTATGCTATTTTCTTCATTGCTGCCAAACTTTAAGAAATGCATTTTCTTCCTGGATGAGTTACTTCATCAAAGTCCTGCTTTTCTCCTGCTGAAGTCAATAGGCAAATTGCTATTATCAAAAAGAGCCAGAAGGTGCCGTAGTAAAGGCTTTTTAGCAACTGGATTTGAGCTGGTAAGGAGCCAAATATGAACGCAGACCTTTTGATTCTTTTCTTTTTTGTATGCATTAACAGAAGAAAATACTATAGGGGAAGATATTTTTCCTATTTATACATCCTTTTTTCTTAACAGAAATAGAGGATAGAAGGAGAAAAGTTGGGATCTGGGAAGGTCTATAGGTACCTGGTGCCTTCAGTACTGAAATGTCCTATAAGAATCATAAACTACACTGGAGACCACACTTGCAAAACAGTCATAACGATAAAAGAATGCTGCACAGGATTTTGCTGATGATAAATGAGATAAGGTTGGAAGCACTACGGACACTTGTAGAAGGATAGTACTTAAAAAAAATATTAAAAAACCCAACTATGTACTCACAGTACAAGATTGTTAACTGCATCAGAAACCTGTACAAAAAAAACCCCTAAGGCTGTGGCTGAATTTTACGAAGTGTAAGATTATGGATAAAGAGTCTTATTTGTAGGAGTTTGTAGGTGGTTTTGATACACAGTGAATGCTGGAGACAGAACATCTGAAGCAAAGAAAGCAAGGAGTCCTTCCCTTTGTATTTTATGAGATCAGAGAAACGCTCTTAGGTTTTCTCACATTCATACCACTTTCTGGACATGATGTTGAGCTGAGCATCTGAGACTTCAGTGGTTCTTCTGAAGGACTTAAGAGATTCTAAATTAGTTAATACCTGCTAAAGTATCTTGCTCCTTTATGGAAGCAATTTCATGTGATTCTAAGCTGTCACTTGTTAAGTGAAAGTGATTCATGATGTATTGAAATGGATTTTTAAAATAAAATGTTTCTGAATTTAATTCTCATGAGAGCAAATGACGTGAGCCATGATGCAAACAGAAGCAAGACTGAGCAAACTGTCCCAGTAAGTTCTCGTTATCCTCCTTCGCCCAAAAAACAAACTTCTGTAGCATTAGCCTTCGGTTTGAATAAATCCAGACTATCTGCATTTGCTCAGGCTACAGGAGAAAAAGGGGTTGTATTCAGTCTTTACGTTGGGTCTCTTTAATCAGCTTAAACCTGTTTCTTCCTGTTTGATTTGCGTCAGTGAATTCAGAGGCACTGAGTTAACAGAATTGATTTTAAAATAGATTTCAATTAAACCATGTAATTTATGACTTTAGAAAAGGCCTACTTGGCTCAACATGTAAAGCAGACACTGTAAGTGAATTGACACACAGCTTTTCTTAAAGACACATGACAGGCATCTTAAACAAGCTAACCTGAAGGTGCTTTTCTGGCAGTAACTTTCAAGAGATAGAGCTGCAGCAGCACTATTTGATCCTGTGTAATTCTTGAAGTTCATTTTACCCTTACTAGTGTTTTTGGGTAGGCTTGTGGTGCTTGAACGGACTCTTTCCTCATGCCACAGAGAATTATTATTCTGTATCTCAGATCTTGTATAAGAGCAGGCATGTTGTGTCTGATTTAGGCAGTATTGCTTGAGTAGTCACAAGGAAATAAAGGATCATGATGGTGGTTCATAATTTTGGATTTTTATCTTGAAGTTTAGAATGTAGATTTATAGATTTGGAATTATACAGTGTTTATATGTGGCTCTTTGAATTTGCAGCTACACTTACCATGGAAAAACACAACTTTCCTCCTGTGTGAAACAAATGGTGACAACATGTAATTTTCTTCTTTGCAGTCCTTACTATAATTTGCTTCCTTTCAAGCAATAGTTATATTCTGATAAAACCTTCTCCATTAGTCTTGTCACTGTCTTACTACTTGCATGTAACCATTGTATGCTTAAACATCCCAATTGTTTGGAGAGGTACAGTTCACAGGTTGTTTTTTACATGAAGTAAATATTTCCCAAGAAAACATTATGGGAATAATTCACTGAAGCACTTCAGTTTCAGTGATCAAAAAGTATGTCTGCTGAAAATGTACTCAGTCTTTAATTCAAACATTACTACACATTGAAGTTCCCTTTGGTAAATGAATCTTCTTTTCTAACAGTGCTAGTAAGAATATATATAGTTGTATACATATGTTCACATATAACTTTTTCTATTATATTGGCAAAATATGACCTACTTCTCAGGGATAACAATGGTTTCAGGCCAGGCTATTTCAGTTCCAAAGCTGAAAGAAGTGAAGACTGAACATCTCCAGGCAGGCAGCTGTATTGTCAGCAGCACTGGCCAAGGACAGTCAGTCATGGAGACAGAGCAGGGGAACAACACATGGAGATGGGGAGCGGGGAGAAGGTGCTATGGCTAACCATGGGAGCTGGACCCTTAGTCCTTTTTTACCTACTTCATGCAACCACACTTGACCTTTAAAAACAAACACAAGTTCTCTGCTCACTTCAAGTCTCCCGAGACTTTGACTTTCTCACCATCTTTGTCTGTACCCCTGACCACACCCTGCTTTAGCGCTGTGCTGTCTGTGATGCTTTCAGCTGGAAAACCACAATTACTGCTGGTTTTCTGAAGTCTCCCAATGGTATTGTTTCTCCTGGTCCCAGCAGGCAAATCAGGAGGCAGCAGGTTCGAATTTTAGCAGGGTTCACTGAGGAGAATTCTGCTCTTTTGCACACTATGTTGAATTAGGCAGGGAGGATTTGTTGCTATGGTGCTTTTTCATCACACTTTCTTATATTTGGTCCCTTCCCCTCTTCTAGTCTTCCTTTTTTCTTAGCATCTTCATGTTTCCTTGTTTTTATCAAACCACTTGATATCATTTAATAACAATTTTCATTCCTAATAGGCTTCTATACAGGATCATATCTTCATGAGGTAAAATTGGAACACAGGACTGGCCAATAAAAACACAGTAGATGACTCGTGTTGAGATAATATTCCTTTGTTGTCAGAAGAAGCAGGTCAGCACTCTTGCTTCTTTAAAGCAAAAGTATAGGGTCTTCAGCCTAAAGAAAATGAATTGATAGAAGGAAATGGGGCTGATTTATTCTCGCTTAGTCATAGGCTGTCTTGCTTTCAGTATGCCTGCAATAACAAAACAGCCTTACAATTGATTCTCTAAATAGAAAATCAGCCCATTAAGTTTAAAAACATATAGCAATACTTTAAATATTTAAGAAAAATATCAAGCAAATTCCCTGAGTTGTTTACTAATTAAAAATCATTATATGGATAGTTACTAGCTATGCCCTTTGAAAAATGAAAGCTTTTTTTGTCTTCTTGAAATTTCAATGGCACCTGAAACAAGTATTTTTTCCCTCCTCTTCGTTTACTGGAACCTACATGATGCAAGTGCATTGCAGGTAAATTTTCTCCCTGAACTTCTGATCTAGCCTTGGTGTGGAAGGTTATAAAAATATTTAATTCCACGCTGCTGCTACATGAACATTAGCTAACTTTGGCAACTCCATAATTATCAGTGGGAGACGTTAATTTAGAGCCCTGCAGGCATTTCACAGAGCATTAAAGGTTCTTTTAAAAATACAGCTGTGACTTCAGTGTATGGAGAGCATATCTTCACAACTGCACACCACCAAAGGTTTTCTCTTAAAAGTCCACATCTAATGAAAGAGTATTGGTTGCAAGAAAAATAACATATGGACACTGTTGCTTTTAATGAAAAAACACACCACGTCATAAGGGTCATATTTGGTGGCAGGGAGGGGGAGACACTTCCAGCCTTCAAAGCAATAAGGAAAAGAAGTGTTCTACATGGTGTTTACTTACATAAACTGTGAAAAGAAATAGAAATTAAACTGGAAATTGTTAAATGCAAAACCAGTCAATAGCAAGATAATGACACAACACAGTGAAGAAAGATTGATTTTTGTCCCTCTGTCACGCTGAGGCTTAAGTTTACAATTTGCTAACATAGCGATTAGACAACAGGTGGAATTCAACAAATATGATTCACAAGAAAGCAGAGTTTAGAAAAATACTATATAATTTAGATTATGGTGCAAACATCCAGTCTTTTCCTTCTGCATGAATTCACCCATGGATTCAGCCACAACACAAATTATGATTGCAAATAAAGAACCCTGTCCCAGCCATAATAAGTCCCTTAAAAAACACAGAAGAACTTCTCCCTTCTAATATCCCACTTTGAAAATGCTAGGAACTATAGCAAATTGAGAACAGAGGTGGTAGTCCTCTAAGACCAATTATAGCTCTCACTTCAGTAGCCTTGCTGGAACAATAAAGAAGTTTGAATGCAAGATTCTTCATGTAATTCAAGTCTGCCTCCCATCCTGAGATATCTTTGATTGCTAATAGTTCTGTCACTGAAAAATGTGTCAGGGCATTTCTGGTTAGAGATCACCAAGAGAAAAGTTTATGATCAGCAGCCAGACATTTTGAGACTAATAATTTGTTGTTTTCAATGAGGTTGCACTTGTTAGACAGAAAATAAATGAGATGAAACTACAGCTGTGCCTGTCTCTTCTATACAAACCAAGAAAGAGCTCCACCTTCCCCCAACATACTCCACTTCTCTCAAGCTGACCACATTCAGAAGAAGCAAAATTCAATATTATACCAGCAAGCTTGATTTGGAAGCCAGGGACTTGGACGTAATGTCAGTGTGGAGATGGTCACCTCTTGCCTTGGTTCATTTGTCACTGGAGAGTAAAAGCAAACTGAAATTTGCCAAATATCAAACAAACCTTTGCAAAGCAACATTAAGGAACATAATTGTTGATTAAACTTTCTTCCTGGTGTACAATTCATCCTGAGGAAACCTAGGCATTAAGCAAAAGCCAGCCACAAATTGGCTGTGATTATTCTTTTGTGTTGTCCTAAGACTGAACTAAAATAAGACCTGGAACACAAAGCATTCCCGAAGCTTCATTTGGAAGAATTTGCTTCTTGTTCATGAGTCACAGGGGAATTAGTATTTCTTTTTTAGGCTGTGTACTACATGCAAATGAGAGCTTTAGAAAACAGTAATAAGCCATTTTCTTCTGACACACTCTGGAAGTTTATAAGTAGGGATCATACCAGGACTCTGCAAATTTTAATCCAGTTTGCATCCTATAAAAATAGCAGTACTTCATTATTATGAAGCTTTACTGTTTTATACTGCTGGTATAGACTGAGTTGTTGAGGAGAGTGTTTAAGGAGAATCATTTAATGCAACTGTAAAGAGAAATGTGTTTTCTCTGAATTGAGAACACGAATGACTTGAAGACAGAGTAATACAGCCAGAAAAGGCAAAGAACTGAGAGTGATTAAGACAATTATGAATATTCTCTCCCCAAAGAGACTGCAAAAAGAAGCAGCATCTTTACATATAATTATTTTTACATTATTGTGGCATTTACTATCAGAGGAGACATTTTCTCTTAAAGACGGTGAACAGAAATTACTTTGTCTGCCACTGAAAAGACATAGTCTGTTGAAAGCATTGTCTACCTGATAATTTTTAAGAAGAGAGAAGGTTGTATAACTAATACTAAAATTGTGATAAAATTTAACTTTGACAGTGCAGCTGCTGATGGATTAACATTAAAGGAAGTTATGTTTACAAATTAATGAAAAAGAAATGTTTACAGCTGATGCCCAGCTTTTATATCAAATATGCAGCAAATAATGTTTTAGAAAACATGCTATACAATATCTTCATTACATCATATTCAAAATTATAAAGCCTCTTAGACTTTTGTTTTCATCAGCTCAGACTGATCTCAGGAGGCAGATACCTCCTTGAATATATGGAGATCTGGAGATGAGTCCTCAAGGGAGAGTTCTCTGCTCCCCTGGCACCTGGAAAGGTCCTTTTGCAATTAGACTTTTAGAAGTAGCATCTGTGTGTCCATGTGCAACTGGGTGTTCTCCAAGGGTGACACAAACCAGAAAAGAGAAGAACACTTCCATGAACCAGTGTTAATTAGATCCTTTCACAATCTGCTTCTTGTGACCTCGGTCACGAGTATTTGTGACGTCATGAATCTGTGAGATGATAACAAATTAATGGCAAAGTAATGAGCCAATGTGAACTTCTAGCCAAAGAAGCACTAAGATAAAGCAGAGCAGTCAGGGGAGGGCCACCAAGATGGTCAGGGGGCTGGAGCACACCATGTAAAAGGAGAGGCTTACAGAGCTGGGCCTATTCAGCCCAGAGAAGGCGGCTATGGAAAGACATTATGACTGCATACAACTTGTTAATGGGACGGTGTAGATAAGACAGAGGCAGACTTTTCTGGATGCTACACAATTAAAGGGAAAGAAGGAATGAATGACAATTTCAGCAAGTAAAATTGTGGTTAGATATAAGGAAAAAGCTTTTCACAGTAAGAGCAGTCAAACACTGAGATATTCCCCAGAGGGACTACAGAATCTGTATCCTTGGAGATGTTCAAACTCACTGGGATAAGGGCCAGATTAACCTAATGACTGGGACATTGGACAAAATTGCTTCTAGGTGCCCCTTCTACCCTAAACTATTTTATAGTTGTATGACTGCATAAATTACTTAAGAGTTGAAAGTGATGTGAGAGGCAAATTATTCTTTTGGAAGACTGTTGTATGCATATGTATACATGGTTCGTAACTATATAATGTTCACATTTAAAACCCTAACTTAAAATTCTAATGCTTGCTGACTGTGACATATTCATGGCTACTTCAAATTTGCTGGAAAAAACCCTCTTTCCTTGTGGAAACAGACTTGAACATACCACAGAAATTTGTTAAACTCTGAATAATTTCTAGCCAGGTAAGAAACAGCAATTAATTTCAGTCATACAAGCAGAAGAATTTTATGAACTGAGGTAGACAAGCAAAGATGTATTGAATTGCGTTGAAACTGATAATTAGTTCCCAAGGAAAAAACCCCAACCCTGAAGCTTTTGACAATTGAATTACAGTAGAAATACACAGATGAGAAAAAGCTGCATAATATGATAATTGAAATGATATTTTGTCTAAAATTTTTCTTAAACCAAAACACATCTTCATCCTTCTCATGCATCTTATCTGTGACTACTAAAAAACAATCACTCAGGTTTGAACATGAGTGTAGTCACTTCTACCAAAGCTGTTTAGTATATGATGGTACCTCTTAACTCTGAGTAATACATATTCCTGCCAGGAAATCTAGTCTAAAAGCAAAATAGGACCACCAAATACCAATGATTAGTGGCAGTGTCTTCTCCTTGGTAAGGCAGTTCAGAGCTACAGCAGCTCAAAATTAATTCCTTCCTCCCACACAAAGACTGGAAATGAAACATTTTAATTTAGGGACATCAAAAAATTTTATGTCAGTTTTAAGTATTTTTTAGTCTTTTCCAAGATATTGGGTATTCAATCCTGGTTTAAGGTACACTCAAAAATGACATACAGAGAAATTCAGGATTTTAGGTGGTAACAGTGGCAGTCCACTGTTATAATCAGCAGTCAAGCAAACAAACATTTATCCTGAATGAGAAAAATGACAAACTAGCATCCCAGCTCAGGACAACAGATCTCCTAAGTAGAGTGCAGGAGGACTGCTTCCCTCCCAACAACAAACCTCTATCCCAAAGTAAAGGTATTTTAAAGAGTATTTTTTCTGTACCCTCCATCTAAAAAAAAATTAAGTAACATAAAAATGAGTCAATTTCTATGGAAATGGTCTTCTTATTATTTAATCAGGCCAGTATCTAAGTGAGTCACGAACTGCAGGTTGTAATTCAATAAGCAGATCACAAATCTCTGAGTTGAGAAAATGTGAAGGAAAGAAAAAGGAGAAGAAAGAAACAAACCCCTTCCCCAAAGGTCTTAGTAAACACTCTGTCCATGATGAATACTACCTAATTTACTTTAAAGCGGTTAACAGCTACTCAGCTCCTTGCCTTATCCAGTGTTGACTTACAGGAATAGTTGGGCACCAGTGATGCATTATGCTAAGCACTGTATAAACCCATAGCAAAACGAGAGATAACGAGTAGCTTAGAGAAATTAACTGCACAAAGCAGTTGTGAAAGGAGTTATTTGACATTGGGGAGTATTGTAAACAAGCCAAAAACTTTCTTCCATAAAGTAAAAGGGATCAATGCATTGGAATAAAGCTGTCTCATGAGGGAAGTTTTATATTCATGCCAAGGATGTTTATTTTTGTCAATCTTAGTTCCTGACCCCAAGGTCTGGAAAAGTGCCCTTTATTTCTTTCCTCGCAAGGTGTCTGTCAGCTTGTGTAGGGAGGTATGCACTACACATATGCACATACAGAGAAACACATGGCCAGGTGTGCATTGTGGACATTTGCACAGCACTGGAGATTCCATATTCACCTTAAAAATACCTTGTAGTTACAATTCTAAGAAAAAGACTATTACTCCAATGTTCCCATAGGGTGATTTTAGTAAGACTATGAAAGAGTTGTAATTAGCTGGAGCTTAAAATAAGCAAATGGAGGAAGAAAATTTGCACTGCCATTTAGTTTGATGTGCAGAATGAGCCCAGACAGCTACAGCATCTTGGTTTGTAGAAGAGTGATACTGACTTTCGAGGGAACAAAAATACTCTGTCCAACTTTCTTCATGGCCTTTTAGTTCCTATTCTCTCACCAGTCAAGTTAAGTCGAAAAGCAAGTTGGTTGAAGAGGGTAGGTGTGGAGAATACTGCTGGAGCAAATGGTGCAGCTCAAATTTTCATTCTATCTCCATCTTTTGACAGGAGATGTGCATGGCTTTTCAAAATAAAAAATCATCTTTTTAGAGCACCTCATTGCTTTGCTCTTAAGTCACGTAATTTTTTTTCTGCCTGCTTTCATCTACCTTTCTTGTATCAAACATAAACATGATTCCATCTCTTTATCTGGCACAGAGCGCTCTTACTGATACTTCATCAAGATAAAAAACATTACAAAAGCCAAAACGCATTTTCTGTATTATTACTGTAACCTCAGTAACACCTAAAGTACAATGCTGTTAGACAGAATATAAAGAAAAATTAGGGGTTTTTTTACAGATCTTTCTATTCTTGCTGCAGGGGCACTGGAAACTTTGGAACATAGGTGTTTTGCTGAATAAGGACATTTATGGTGCTGCTAGTACTGATGTGATTCTAAAAGGTGGTGACAGAGTGTGGCTAGTGAATAAAAAATTGACAGGATACAAGAGGTCGTGTAACAGAGACTTTATAAAAAGTGAAAAATATCATGTGGAAAATCACTGGGTTTATGCCCATTTCAGTTTCTGTTTTCTTTAAGAAAAAATCATGTCGACAAATGACGGAAGTCAGCAAATGCTCACTGTATACATGTGGTTTCATAGACAACAGAGGGGATGCAATATATCATCCCCCACTTTGTAAAATCATTGTGTTGACTTACTGACCAACACTGTATATATAAATGCATTAGCTAGTAATATTTACAAGAACTCCCACGGTATCTGATAATTTTTCTGGCACTTTACATACCAGTGAGACCTACTTTTGATGTTTTCGGGCTACCTACACAGTGAGAGACTTTCAGATGGCTGTTTCAGGTGAGGTATAAATTCAGCTGCTCATCAAAAAAGTGAGAAAGACTCTTTCTCATGTCTTCACAGCCCTGTAGCTGACCATCAACTGGGTGGCTGAGTTCAGTACAGGGTTCAAGGCCAGTACAGGATTCAGTCTGCAGCCATCGTTGTGGGGAATAGCAGCATTATCCCAAGTGAAGGTGGGTATCAGAGGTAACTTCTACTGTGGGTCACAGAGATTGGGAAACAGCTGGGAAACAGAGAGAGGAGAATTCAGAGAGTCTATGAGAATGCTCATTTAGAAAGGCTCAGGACTGGAACTGTGAAGGATCTCCTTGAAGGAAGTTCTGACTCAATCCTTTGCTATAAAGGTACATGTAAATGGGAATTAATCTAGACCAAATGTGAACAAGTGGAGATATTTTTTTTCTACCAAAAATTTCTGTACTGATCAAAGTCAAGGTCAGGCATCTTCATGACTGGATTGAAAACTGCACTTAGAGGCTCTGACAAAGTCCTTTTAGAGCACAAGACAGAAGCATCTCTGCCAGAACAGTTGTGTCACATCCTCAACCCCAGGTCAGAGCAGCCGACTTTCCCTGAAAGAAACATGTAGCAGAAAACAGTTTCATAAATACATGCTTTTGCAGAGTTGTCAAAGTTCTGTATATACATTTTGTATTTTTACTGCCCAACTCCTAATATTTTAGTTGTAATAGATGGAATAAGTTAGGCTACTTATATTCAGCCATGACATTTGTTACATCACACTGACAATAAAATTGAGTTTGTAAAGATATTAACTTACCCAAAATGCAAGCTGTAGTTGCTAGATATTTGACTGCAACAGGCAGTTTTGAAACAAGAACAAATTTGTTTAAGACAAGAAGAAAGGATATTGTAGTGTGATGTGTGATATACCTCTGTGGTAGTCTGACAAATCTAAGTTTGAATGATTCTTGCTCAAGAGAGCTGGCCAGGTACATATTTTGATTTTTGTGGGGGCACTGGTGTCCCTCTTTTATTACAGCTTCACTTAATTCATTTGCCTGTTTGAAGGATCAGGATCTAAATCTGACAAAGTCCATGGGAAAAAAAGAAAATATGTAAAACTGAAAAAAAATAGAACATTCAATAAATCATTTCAGTAACACTTGTCTTCTTAGCCTGAGGTTATTAGGAACATGATCCCTATGGTAGAAGGTAGCAAATTAAAAAAAGGACTGACTGGGGTTCAAAAGATGGGAAGCTCTCTCTGAGCACTGTTGGCTGAGAGATCATGTAAAAGCAGGGAACACAAGATGTGTCCACAAACAGTCCTGTTCAGAACCTTAAAAGCTATGATGGAGTGAATGTCAATTACTTACACAAAAAGCTATGGCCATTTTCCTTATCATATTCACAAAAAAACATGTGGAAACTTCGTATTTTGCAATCTCCAAGTACAACCTTATTATACAGGGACTGTCACACTGAATAAATCAGAACTGTTTAAAACCCTGTAGGCTGTTCGCACAACTCAAGGCCACCTGTTCTTGGTTCTGGTGCCTTTCTGTGACTTGCTGTAAACACAGCATTCCGAAGGTCAGCAATCGTAGGACTTGGTGGCATGGCTGCCCTCAGTTACGTGCAGTCATAGTCAGATTACATTACTGCTCACATAGTGGCCTTGCAGGCCCTCCATGAATAAATGTTTTCTGCAGACAGCAGCTCCACATTCTGAGAGAAAGCATTTATAAAGCAGTCACTTATTCCACACTTACTTCTATGTATGAATATATAATCAAGGAGAGAAAGACGAACAGTGATACAGTTTAAAAGCTACAGTAAGAATCTGTGCCACAGGCAGCAGCAAGGCAGCCTTTCCATCTTGGCTTCTGAATCCTTAGTTGTAAACATGTAACACAGGACAGGGATGGAGCATGTCTGTTAAATGCACTGCCCACAAGTAGGGCAAGAATTCACTTAGTTCCTAACAAATGAATTCCTGTCACTGGAACTAACTCTGCAGCAATGATGGATTTTTAGGCTATGTTTTCACTGAAGAACTGACACAAGAGAGTAGTCATACCACTGACTATGCCTCCAGCAGAAACAGAATGATTGTGCAATCAACTCAAGTTTAAAACACACTTACAATGTTTTTACATATAATTCTACTCAGACCTGAGTTCACTTATAACCTACCTCTCAACCTGGAGTGAAAAAGAAGCAAGGGCCAACCTATGCCAACCTTTTTGTTTGCAGAACATCAGATTTCACTAGTTTGTGCTCACTCATATATTGCGAAGTGTATGGACTCTACCAGCTCTTTGTGCTGCTCCCAAGACAGCTGGAAGATCCTGGTGAAATGTGACATTACTTTCTTGATGAGCAGCCGAGCTCATATGCCACCTGAAACACACAGTTGAAACTCTCTGTGAAGGCAGTCTGAAGCTCTCCAAAGGAGATCTCATAGGTATGCTAATTAAAGTAATCTTCTTCAGCTGAAAAGTTTAGTATCCAGGAGACCTCTGGGAGGGTTTGATTAATAAAATAGCTATTGCATGTAAAGTTTGGTAACGTGGAAGTAAAAACAGGGAGTACATTTATACCTAACCTAAGAATTCCATAATAAATACTAAAGATTTAAGTATTGTTGGCATAGGCTCCATCAGTGAATGCCCTTACTGCCTTGCCAAAATATCCAACCAAGTTTTTTCTTGTTCAGACTGATCCAATATGAACGTTGGGTTCCTGTGCACATGTTATGGGCTTTATTGGCATTGTAAAGCTAGCAAGTGGAGCCAGTCAGATTCCTAAGCACTACCTTTCTGACTCTAGAGCATCTGGATACTGTGGGCAGACTGTTCAAAGAATATGTAAACTACTTATGCGTCCAAACAGAAGCAAGATCCATGCCAATTTAACATGTGGTTTTAAAAATGTAAATTAAAAGGCTGAAGATGGGCTTTGACTTCTGCAGCATCCTGGCGAATGCAAAGATATCTGAAAGAGACCTCTTTGTCAAGTAGGCCAAACACTGTCATTGTAGCAATCAGTATCTCTAGTACTGAACGGTGCAGGGGGCCTGCGAAGGCTGTTCTAGATCCTTCCCAGTCTATTCCACATTTGCCTGGCTTTTTTACCAGCAGAAAATTTTAAGATATTGCTGGTACCACTCATTATTGAAGTCTTCAGAGATATTCAGACCCTTGGACATATTGCTAATGAACTTCACCAGTCTACTGCTCTTCTTCATTACTACCCATGTCCTTCTGCCTTGGACAGGTCATTTTATTCACTTGTAGTTTAGCTTTTGATGGCTGGCCTAAACCTCACCCACAATTTTACATTTGACTCAGTTATCTGGTGCTTTGCATATTAAGAGAGTTAAGACCTCCTGTGTCGATTTGTTGAGAAAATACACTATCAGTCTATTTTTGATAATTTCTTGTGATATTTCACCAATTTTCTCTTACCCCTAATGTCTCTAATGAGCTCTGCTTCACCATTTTTTATCTTATATGCAGACAAAAGAGCAATTTTGCACTTGTCTGAATCACGTTTATTCTCTGTTGAAAATATAACTGCTACTTTTTCTATTCTCCAGCCATATATTAACAGTTCTTACTGAAAAGATTTGTTAAAAATACAGAGTATTGACTTTTTAAGCTCATAATGGCATTTCTACCAAAATCAGTGGGAAGTATCTATACTAATTTTCTTTGCATTACCCTCTAGCTTTGCCCTGCCAGTTTGTATCACAGTTCAGTTTTTAAAAGCAAAAAATTCTATGTGCTACCAAAGGCATGATGCCAAAGCTCATATTCTCTTCCTACTGTATGGACAACTGGGTATTTCTGTTCTCTTTTTACTTGTATTGTTAGAGAACCTTCTATTATTTAAATATATTTCTCAAAACCTTTCTTGTCCCTGTACTTTCTGACCTCTTAAGTGTTTTTTTGCTAATCAGTCCTTACTCCTGAGTATGCTTTCTCCTTGTCCTGAAGTGTCTTTCACAAGGAAGTCAGCCAGCAGATCTGCAGCCTGCAGGTTTTTTAACCCCTGTGTTGTTTATAATATAAGTTCTAAAGAGCTTTATATCAATTGACTGGAAGGAATTTAAATCTTCCTTCACATGCAAGTCCTGGTGTCCTCATCTGACTTAATACTGAGAAATTTCTTCAGTTTATCAAAATTTATCCAAATTTCTCCTCTTGACAGAGAACACATTTTGTAATAAAATTTACTTTATCCTTCGATGCATTCTTTTTTATCTGTGAGTACAAGATGACTCATATCTTTATCATACAAACCAAGGTTATTTCCCATGGCCAGATTTTGTGTAACAGCCGTGCTGCTTACCAGTGCCAGCTCTCAAAGCACCACGTCTTGCTTCATGAACAGCTTGATCATCAAAATGAAGGAATCTTTAACAAGCAATCAACTTTGTTCTGAAAGCTTTGGCATTGCAAATCATTGGCTAGCAGGTAGATCAGCAGTGTGCTTTAATGTCGAGGGGAACCATGAAATAAGAGGAATGACTCAGCCATCATATTTAGGAACTCCTCTATTCTGTAGGCCATTTGCTGGAGCTTTTTAGTTCTAATAGTGTACCACAGAGCAGGCATTTTGTTGTCAAAAAGAGAATGCATAGGGTGTTGCTTTTTTTACTATTTGTACTGATTTCAAAGCTGAAAATTACTGGTTTTAGAGCTTTATAACTATTTCAGCTTTCAGCACCAAAATGGAATCTTTCCCCTTTGTGAGAAATATAAATTTAATTAAAATAAATTAATTTTGTTGTTGTTATTATTTGTCACTTGGCTGGATGAAATATTTCTAAAATAGTGTTGAAATCCTTAATTTGATAAAGGCATGTTGTTAGCTATACATTTCAAAATAATGATTTAGATTATTGCAAAAATTTATACTTCATGTTTGCAAATTTTTATGAGAATATCACAAATGTAAAAAATTTTGTTTAACCTCAGTTCATATACCTGCAGTACCTATGACTTTGTTTCTAAAGTCGTGAATACATGTGGTAAACAAAGGGTAAGGAAATAGTTCAGATTAAATATAAAATGTGCTCCTCAGATGGTCATCTCAGAAAATCTTGGTGAGATGAATTTAAAATATCTTTTAACTCTTCAATGATATTTAACCTTACTCACTGGTTCTCACTATAGCAGTCTATACCTACCTTCTCTGTATAATCCAGGCTGCAAGATGATAAGTTATGAATTAATCATTAATAGTACGAGTTAATTTTTTCCCTACTGAAAAAAGGTCTCCATAAACTGCATGTAAAACGTTGCTGAATCTGATTCTTCACTACTTTCATTGGTGTAGCTGTTCAAAACAGATGTAAAGTCTGAAACCAACATAATAACATTTAGCATTCCCTTTGAGCTCTCTGTGCAGGTGATCTCACAAGACACAAGGATTTGGATAACTTGGGTTGTACCGATAGGGATGAGTTAAAAAGGTATCTTTTTCTCTGCTGGGAGTGAACAGAAGGGAGAGCCAGAAGTTAAAAACAAAAGAGTTCTTAGAGAGATTTGTGGTTGATAGCTGCCAAATAGTACCCTATATATTATTCTACATGCATTTTTGGCAACTATAACGGCATCATAACTAATTCTAAAAGTAAAATGAAAATTGAAATTAAAAAAAATCTTTATCAAACATCAGATAATCCTCTTCTTGAAGGAAAGGTCTGTTACTGTGAGCATCAACCCTGTTTTCTCCCTGTTCTTCTATTAGGAAGAAAACCCCAGTCAGTGTCAGGCTAACTGTGATCCCTCTATGTTTGCAGTTCTCCTTCCATTCCGTCATGACCAGGCCTGCTGTGCAGTACTGGAGCTGAAGGTAATCAGTTTAGCACATGAATATGATTTGATTATTTTTGTTTTACATAGGCTATAAACCTGTCCAATCTGTTTTAAAAATCTTTTCGGTGTTCAATTCACTTAGCTTTTGCTGATTGAATTCCCTGCCTGAAATATATCAAACAACTGGGGTTAAAAGAGGTGAATCATTTTTATTTTTTTACTTTTAAATGCAAAGCTCTCTTATTTACTTGGAATAATTCTTCATTAGAAATACAAGGATTTGGTACAGAGGTTCCCATTAGCATTGTATCTGAGATTTTTAATCATGTACCAACCTAATATTACTTTAGTGGATTGTGTATGTGATATTATCCTTCTCTGCAGTTTGGTCATGGTTTCTTGCTGGCTGGAGTGAACAGGCTACAGGCAGCAGCTGCTGGTTTGACAGCCAGTTCTGTTCAAGGAGATGGTAACTGCAGGGCAATGCATGCTCAATAAAACAAGCTAAAATTGTCAGGGGATCCCTAAACAAGACCCTGCTATGTTGAAAAAGTCAGTCTCTAAATAAACTCTAAAAGGTTTCTAGCAGCCAGGATGCAAGTGAAAGTTGTCTTCCTTTGGAAGTTTACATAATCATTTAATTTAATCCTTCCTGTGGTGTTTCCCAGCCACTGCTTTATTTCTTTGATCATAATCTGCTAGGACAAATGTCAGGAAATATGAGTCTACAAAGTGATGTAAATCTTGTTCCCTATTGGAGATGTGACTATGAGCATTATCTTCATGATATTTTCTTTCTCATGTACTTGTTTCTGCTTAGTGTTTTCCCAGTCTGTGATGGCAGAGAAAAGCAATGACTTTCAAGCTAAAAAACAAAGTTATATTATTCCAACTCTGGTGATGAGTGTACTTTAGCTTGCATTTCAAGGTGGAGAAAAGCCATAGCAGCATGGATATTACCTGTAAGGTTTGTTATACTGTGGTATTTGCAAGAAGCCATGGTTTCTGGCTTTCACATTGTTTTGCACTTGCTGCAGCTCCATCTTGGCATGTGTGATGAGACCTACTTGTATGCTTCTGTCCCACAGTAGTCAAACATTATCAGTCAAACGTGTCCATTTCTTGCCTTTCAGTAGCATTATGGGCTTTATGAATTAGACTGAATTTTTAAAAAAAAGGACTTGAAAACATTTATGTTATCGACTACACATATATATATACATATTTAAAACAGTTTGCATTCATAATATAATACAGACTGTAAATATAGAAATTACCATCAAATAAAATTTGGACATCAATACTTTTCTGGTTCTTTTAGACTTTGCATTTACTAATTTAAAAATAAAAATAAAGAGAAAGAAACTAAGAAGCATTTCATCACTGTGGAAGCATATATTTTATATCCCTTTGACATCTCATGTGATTACAATGCACAGTTGAGGTCATTACACCATAATGGGAATATACACATAAAGGGAAAATAATGGTGGAATGTAGAAGACAGTGAACCAAACAAGCAAATGCTTTGTTACCTATTATTTTGGTGTCTATTAGGTAAGGAGTTTTTCTTTTGTCAGTGAAGTCCTAGCTTGCTTTTAATTAATGTTGCATTACTCTTTTTAATAATAACTTCTATTTAAGATATTGTTAATAACAACATCTATAAGACACTAAGTCTTAGCATTAATTTAATGGGAGCATTAAACAGCATCTATTATATGTTCCCAGTTAAATTAGCATGATGGTTTTTTAATGGATGTTTTAATAGACATTATTAACCAGAATATTATAAAATTAAAACAGAACTCAGTGGGTTCTCTGAATTCCTGTTGTAATACTCTGTGAAGCCAGTGATTCTGAAAAATAAGTCTATGTATTTTAAATTTAATTTAATGGCATTTGGCAAGAATTACAACATGCACATACTTTTATAGTACACAAGTAAAGACAAACATTCACTGAATTAAGATGTGGCTGATCTAAAAACTGTCTTACAGTGTGATCCTGTGGGCCAAATTCTTCAGGAAAGGGTTCTTTAAAAACACTTGTGTACAGAGAGGCATAGTTACACCTTTTCTTACTAACTGAAGTGTGTCGAATTTCCTGCTGAAATCATCTCTGAAAATAACTGAGAGCCCATTTCTTCAGAGAAAGAAACATTCTTTTTATAAATTACTATTTCCTATATTTTTAAAAAAACTAATTTTCTCTTGTTTGTTTGTGAAACTACACAGTGGGTGTGCAGCGTAAGTCTCAGTTCCAGATGGGCTGCTTCTACACCAAAGTGCAAAGTATTGTAAAACTCAACAGATCACAGATCTGCTTATTAAGCTCTTATTTTGGTCAGCAAGCATTTAGTACATAGGCAGCAGAATTTGAACCTTCCCTTTATTGATTTTCTGTTTGTGAGCCACATTCCTGAAAGTACATATTTTATCCATGGTAAACACTATTGTTCACATCGATTAAGAAGGTCATTATCTTTTCATTTCAGAAGCAATTATGATCAATTCCCATTTTCTGTACAGATCCTCATTCTGCTGTGGGAATGTGGTAGAGAAGACACCTTTCATACATTAAAAAACTTTAGATAAAAGTGGCTTATATAATCATTTAGCTAACATTTTGAATATGTCATTAACTCTTACATTTGGGTGGCCTTTTTTCTAGAACTTTCTTAGTGCTATACAACCAAACCTCCACAAATTGTGACCCAAGAACTTTTAACTAAATTTCTTGAATCACTAGTATTTTCTTTGAAATCCTAATGGTCTTATTTGAATACAAATCTGCCATTTCATGCAACAGACAAAGCTGGCAGATCTAATAGGAATTTCCCATTGGACTTGCTTGAATACGAATCCAACTTGCACTGAAGGACTAAGCAAATTCCTTCCCATCTCCCAGACAGACTTGTCAGAAGGTGCAATGAAAATCTCTACTTTTCACATGGCTCTCTTGCTACCTGCGTATATCCAGCTGGCACTTCAAGATAAGGTCATGAACAAATGGTGTTTCCAGGTTGATCGGTCTGCATTTAGAAAATACGTGCAGTAAGTAAACAAGGAACAAAACTATGAAGTTATAGCCTGAAAGTGGCAAAGCAAACGTATAGATTGAGAAAGGTTTTGTTGTGCTTTCTAAACACTCAACCTTTTAAAGGTATATCTTAAACTAATGTGTCTAAAATAATCTTTTGATATATGGGAGGAATATTTTTCCTATAACAGTGAACTTTACACTGCATTCTCTAATGCTGTGCAGAGAAGCTTCTGTTGAAAGAACTTGCCTGGAGGGTCTTCCAAGAAAAGAAGATGCTTTATTTATAATCTCCAGGATTCTCAAAATGCAATGGGGTACAAAGACACTTGAAAGTAGACTTTATAATAATATAGGAAAAAGATGTGAATACCTGCTGTGGTGAGCTGGTTTGATTATGCTGTAAAGCCCTTAAAAACTGAGTTTAACATGTCTTTTGGGAGAAAAAGAAAACTTTAAATAGGCCTTCATAATAGGCCTACATGAGTTAGGAAAAAGCTGGTTACTACACGTGCCGGTTTACCTTGCTTTTTTTCTTCTGGTTTGGATGAAAACAGCTCACACTTGTAAATCCGGGGAGAGGATGATGTAAACCCAGGAGTTCAACACTTCAAACAGATGTTGAACTTCTAAATTTCCACTTACCAGCCTTTTCCCTTAAGAAAAAAAGAATCTGCTTCAGGCGAGTTCTGCTGCCCCTATTATTAAAAGTACCTCCTCTTATTTTCCAGCCTTGGGTCCGGGAATGGAGGGTTGGGCTGTTATTAGGCTAGGCATCAAGGGGGAATGGGGAGCCTGCATCTCCTCAGTTCCCTCTCCATGTTTCCTGCCTTCATCTCTGGGACAAGACAGAACATCTCTGCAGTGCCAGAGATAGTGACAGCCCAGGGCTTCACAGAGTGCCAGCTGGAGTACAAAAATTCTGTTTAGTAAGGCTTCTGATATTCACATACTAGAAAGGAATGGGTCTATTGAAACGGAGAGTCTGTTCCTGGAACTGCCACATGGCTCAGGATAGGAAGAGGAGCATGGGGGGCCGGGTACCAGTGTCTCCTCTGCATATCATGGAAAAAGCTAAATCCCGCCTATTCAAGGCTTGATTAAATGAGAAACATTTGTTGGATAAGGGATGCTGACTTCTTGGCTTGCTGAGCAGGATACTTGCCTGAAATGCAGATGACCCAGATCCAATTTTCTGTTCCAATTCCAGTTCCAAATAGGATGGAATAGGGACTTGAACTTGCAGCCTCAATTCCCAAGAGAGTGCCACTAACTCAAAACCTAGTAGCTAGAAAATCTCCCAGGATTTTTTTATTTTAATTTTGTTGCAGGGATTCAAAATGGGAGCGCATAATTGCTTTCAGCTGTAGTTTCATTGAAACAAATACATTCCTATAGAATTTGATTAAAACAGATCAGCATTTTCTGCCAACATCAATGAATCTAGAATATTTTGGGAGCTACAGTAGAGAAAAATTATTTCAAAGAAGGAAATGGGAAGGGTAAAAAAGAATGGCAGGGGCTCAGAGAAAAAGGTAAATAAGCCAGAAAAAAGTCCTATTTGGAAAGGAAACAAAAAACTTGCCTTCCTTTTTAAAAATATCTCTAGAGCATTCCTGGTTGGATACCTGTCCTGCTTACAAGGCCAATAGACTTTCTGCTTACCAGTGAGCACCAAACCAGAGAAGGAGCTGTTTCTTAATTCACTGAGTTATCAAAGTCAGTTTGAATATGGAAAACTGTATTTACAGCCAGAAATCCATCAGAGCCCAGTTTAGGACCAAGACCATTGATGTCTATTGTAGCCAACAAAGCTTTCTCTTCTAGCCTTTTCCTCATCTTTTTACTCTTACACTTTCTGATGTATATTTCTATAAGCAACCTTTTTTTTTTCTATAGTGCCCTCAGGAAAACCAGGATTCTTTTTAATTGCACTGACATTATTTTTTCCAGAAGTTTCAATATCATTTATTTAGGAGATTGGTATGGTTTGAGCCTGGCCAGATGTCAGGCGCCCATGGAAACCACCTGCTCACTCGCCCTGAAGTTGGAAAGAGGAGAGAAAAAAAAATTCAAAGCATTCATGAGTTTGAGATAAGGACCCGAGAAAAATCACATGCAAAGACAGGCAGGCTACTTAAAGATATGAAAGTAAATTTATTACACTAATAGAAACAGAACAGGATAATAAGAAGTAAAATGAACTTTTGGAGAACACCTTCTTCCCCCCCCCCACTCCCTTTGCCCAGCTCTACCTCCTACCCAACAGCACACGGAGACAGAAAATGGGGGGTTTTTGGACAGTTCATCATCTGTGGCTTCCTCCTCTGTTCAAGAATTGGAGTCATCTTCCCCTGCTGGATGGCGGGGTCTCTTCTGGGAGACAGTTCTCCAGGAACTTCACCCACGTGAGTCCATCTCAGGAGCAACAGCCTTCTGTGAACTGGTGCAACGTGAGTCCATCCCTACAGGCAGCAGCCCCCTCAATCTGCTGCGGCGAGGGTCACTCCCCCACAGGGTGCAGTCCTTTTAAAGTATCCACCTGCTCAAGCTTCTGGCATGGGTTCTTCCTCGTCTTCAGGTGGATCTCTGCACTCCTGTGGTCCTCCATGGGCTGCAGGGGCACAGCTGCTTCACCATGGTCTCACCACGGGCTGCGGAGGAATCTCTGCTCCGGCTCCTNCCTTGTTGTTTTTCTGCTCACATTTTCTCACTCACTCCTCTTCCCTGGCTGGAATTAAAACTGCACCATCAGGACTGTTTTGAATTTCTTCCTAAATCTGTTATCACAGAGGCGTTACCACTACTTCTAATTGGCCCAGTCTTGGCCTGCGGCATTTCAATCTTTGCAGCCAGACAGACATTGGCCCTGCAGGACACCATGGTGGGGCTTCTAGCAGCTTCTCACACAAGCCACCCCTGTAGCCCCCCGCTACCAAAAACCAGGCCTTGCAAAACTACGACAGAAATGTACCTCCTGCCTTGATCCTTTGAGTAGATGTGCTGATGCATTTGCTTTCCTCAGAATAACAGATTTAATTTTCCGAGCAAATCAACTGCATCGAGGGAAGAAATCTGCATTCCAGTAGTCTCAAAGTGAAAGAGGTTAAATTCGTTAACCATGAGATAATATAATTTGGTTCCAGCGAAGAAGGACAATATTGAAAGACAGTAACAGTTCTTTTCATCTCTCCCACATTATTCAGATACAAAACAGTCTAAAATGTCTAATCTGGCCTGTTGTCCAGATTAACTCCCATTAACTCCCAGGTAACATGTAGCAAAGTGAAATGAATGCATGGGAACTCCAAAGATTAGGCAAATGGTTAAGAACCATTACAGGTATGTGCAAACCAAAGATATGAAAACACCTCTAGTCTTGTCAACTGTATTTTACAGATTCTGTGCAGACTCCCTAGGAGTGTATGAATTCTAGACCAAATAATCGTGATGAGAACCCAAATAGTTAGAGCCATAAGAACAGGTCACTGAACTGGTGAAGACAACCTCAAACCAGAAAAAGCACTGGAGTTCTAAACCACCAGAAAGCAGTCACATTTACTGAGATGTAACAGGAAAGGTATAGAAGAAAATCTTACAGGTTGTTTCTTGAGAGAAACACAAAAATTAGCCTTCTGGCTGATTAAAAAATGTTTAAAAATGTATCTTTTTAATAAAGCAATACTGTCACTTCAGCATATGCCAAAATATGCGGCATGTTCACACTGAATGACTTTTTGCTCATCTTTCCTTTCTGATTATGATTTGTTGTAAGTTCAACTAATGTTAATTCTTGTGTATTGGTATTGTGAGTAGATTGCAGACGATTTGAGAACCTTTAGTACTGCCAACTGCAACTACAAAAAACCAAGATCCAAATACTAGAGCACCGGCTTGAAACCAAAATTTAGAAAAATACATGAATTCGTGGATTATACTTTCTCCTGTGTTATTTGACACTTGGGTGCTGTTTTTTTCACACTTTACTGTGCAATGTTTTTAAGAGAGCTGCAAATGTAAAACAAGTTAAAAAATAAATCTGAAATGTTCACAAAATCCCGGGGCTCAGAGTGGAGCTGGGAAGAGCACTCAATGTCACAAGAAAATGAGTTGTCTGAAGCAGAATTTTTGTTTCCATTTGTTGTTTTACTGTGGGCAAATTACAAGACCAGTGTCTACCATTCTGGTAAAACTGTGCATTTGAAATATAACAAATACAACAAATATAACAAATGAAATGTAGTATATTAATTTTAGTTTGGTATGAAGTTTAAACTGCGTGACTCATGTCATGTTGCATCATTCCATGTAACTTGTTCACAAACCAACTTGTTTCCTGCAATGATATCATACATGTTTTGGGGGACAGTCATTATTAAACCGGCTTAAAATTTTGACTGTGAAAAGGAAAACATCTGCATTCTGTAAATATATATCCAATTACCTAAATTTCAGCTATGTTACATTGACTCTGCTGTTTCTTTTTCTGATTGGAAAGAGAAAGAGCTGCTCTTAAAATAAGCAGATGGACTTTCAAACTACAAGCTTGAATAAATTATTGAAAAAACAAAAATGGTAGAAGACTGAAATTGTGGTGGAATCAGAGATAGGGATATGCAGAACAGACATGAGAAACTTATGGATGCCAATGCAAAACAGTTATGCTAAACATGTTCTAGAGCTGTAATATGACTGGCATTCTAATAACAGAAAACATCTGAGAGTTTGTTTATGAACAGGATGCTGTGTGATTCTAGTCCAAGTAGGAGCTACTTAGAGCTGCTAGGACAGGTTTCACGCAAATCAGGTTTTAAAACTTTTAGAAGTCTTTCCTGATTTCCTTGACTCCTGTTATATATGCTATGGCAGATACAGTTTGAGGACACAGCCTTGATGTGAATGGGATCTCTAAGCCTCTTAGTCAAGACCCTGGGTGATGGGGTGGGGTTAGGCTCACTTTCTCAAGCCCAGAAGCAGAAGGACAATTTATGATCTGGAGCTCTACCTACACCCTAAAAACAGAACCTCTAAAAAATCTGAGCTAGTCAGGGCATCCTGGCACAGACAGCTAGCTATAACACGGCAACCTGAATTTACAGAGTCTTCGATATCCTCCTCCACCTCCCTACCATCTTGTACCAATTCCAGTACAGTTCCACCAGACATCTGTCATTTACAGATTGGCTACCTTTCTTCAATTAGAGACCGAGCATCAATAAAAGCACCTTAGATCTCAATTCTAAAGTAAACTTGACACTGTGTGAAACTGTGGCTCTATTTCCCACTGCATGATAACCTCTCTCTGAACATGTATCTCTGTTTTTGGGATGCAGGTTCCAAATCTGCCTTAGTTTTAACAGCAAACTGGTTCTGCCAAGATAAGGGCCAACCTGAATCCTTGAGATGTGAAAACAAGTAAAACCACTTTTAGAAACATATAGCTTATTGCTGCTACAAGTAGTGGTTTTGTGCTATCTACCTTTGAACATCTTTGGATTTTTAAAAACACCAGTAGATTTTATTTAAAGCAAATTATAATAATAAAGTCTTATAAATTTTGTTATATTTTTAATATAAGCACTGGGTTAAAGCTGAACAAGGCATTAACAGGTACCTGTCAAGTGATACTAAAAATATAGAGACAATTCCTAGATAGAAACCTGATATTCAGCAGCTTCTGAGTAGCCATATACTCAGTATATTCAGCAGCTTCTCAGTAGCCAGCCTGACATTAAATTAGGCTGCTAGACTAGGATATTCAAGTGAAGGGCCAGTACTCTTGGGGACAATGCCATCAAGTCAATATATAAAGAATCAGAAGCAAATTAGGGCATTTAACTAAAAGGTTTGAATTTGAGAAGACAGGCTAGTCAAAGATCAAACACGTTTCACACTCCTAAATTAGTTCTAATTGGAGAAATGTGGGTTCTATTAAATCCACCTTGAGCCCAGTAAAATGTCCAAATGGAAAACAATAAGAACATGTCCCAAAACTGTCAGTCATCTTGTAAGCAATAGATTTTTGAGGTGTTACATAAGGGAAAATTTAGGCTAAATAATGCAATCTGTATACAGCGAGTCAGATATAGAAAGTCTAGTTGAAATGCAATTTAAATATTACACATAGGGTTAGAGAAGGAAGAATAGGGGAAGAACTTCAGAGAACTTGGAGTAAAATGATACAGCTAAATACTAACAAGACATGGAAATGAAAATAATTTTTAAAAAAGCAAACAGAACCCCTGTACTCCCACAGCCAAACATCTCTCTCACATTAGAAAGAATAGAAGCCAGAAAATCTCAGAATGACCTTCATTTAAATCATTAAACCCACATTTAGATACCAACTAAAAATAGGTATCCGTTCAGTTTTGATCATAGGCATCCTTGAGATTAGCTGTGTTCTTTCACCAAGAGTTCCATTTTAGAAATTCTAAGTCACAAAAGTCCCATATTTCTGTGGTATCTGTGGAGAGATCTTGGTACACCATTATAAGCTTAACTGTATGACAGTGCAATTTATTACATGATTCAAATCAGAATGTACTTTTGGAAACTTTCCCAAAAGTTTACATTAGTGGATCCTTACTCTTCTACTTTAGGACTATAACATTATACAATGCATTAGAGGCTGAAGGCATAGAGCGAAGAAAAGGTTTAATTAGAGTTCCTGTGTGGAAGTTATAAATATATGGCAAGGATAAAGAAGACAAGATAAGAAACCAAAAATGAAAAAAAAAAAATACTGATGAGAAAATCACCTTAGAAATGACATCTTCAGGCAGAGGATATTGATGATGAATAGTAATAATATTCGATCTCAGATAGCACTGATGGTTCCAGCAAGAGCTGCAGAGGTTATCATTGTATTAGTCACTTTTCTGTGGCTTTTTAGGAGAATTTCAGTTCAGTTGACTCTCCAATTCTAGCTCAAGTGTAATGACCTGAAGGCAAAGATTACTCTGCTATACTTTCTATCATGAAAAAATGTGTTAGATATATTTTTTAATTAGAAGAATAAACATACATAATTTTCCGCAGCAAAAGTACCATAGGAGGGATTGTTACTGAAACTGTATTAAAAATGTAGTTCTTACTGTGAAAGAGTTTTGCATATTTTAAAGTTGCTTCAGGGTATTCCAGCAACCCCTTGAAGTTAAAAAGAAAGCTATCAGAAAGAACCTTTTTCATCTTTTTCCAGACAGTACAAACCCCAATTCCAAAACAAACTTTAAACTCACTCTCCATGCCAAGAGAAGAGTCTCTTAATTGCTATACTAGCTTTACTACTACAATAGTAGCCTTACTATAAAATTTACTTTATACTTTACTGCTATAGTATGTGTCTTTTATACTACATTATTACTGCTACACTAGCTTTGCCTATTTATTTACTACTGTATTTTACTTTATCCATTATTTCTGGTTTATATTACAAAATATACTGATTTATTTTACTTTGATATTAATTTTGATACTTTGATACTGCTATACTAGCTTTACTACTTTATACTACCTTTATTACTACCATACAAGCCTTCCTACAGCAGTAATAGAAGTAAGCATATCAGACATCATAGAACACTTCATTGTAGAAAGTATAAGTACTCATCTCAGTATGAATCCGTGCATGACGGCTTGGAAAGGACGCTTCCAATGTATGATGAGAAGGTAGAAAAAGCAAGCAAGGAAAAAGTGCTGAGATACCTATTCCAACGTCAGATTATACGAATGAACACAAAAAGCCTAAGTATCAATCTAGATCTACATCAAGTGTTGTATAAGTATACCTTATATACTTTGCAAAGGTGATTCATGGACTAAGTCTGTATTTGGAAGCAGCACTTTGGTGCACACTCAAGTGTCCACCCGAGGCGTGTGCAACAGTCAGATCCACATTGCTGCAGACTGTAGATTGTGTCCCACACCACAAAATCCTAGTGGTTATAGATAATTATAGGTCATTATTTTGCATTTATTGACCCTCAATTTCTGTTTCAAACACATGCTATAACTGTCCAAAATACAGGGGTGCTCTTTGCTTCCCAAAGCCCACAGAGCATCACGACAATCTAATTCTGCTCTGCAGATATCCTGCAAGTGAGTGCTCATTTATTTCCATTCTTCCACCCAAGGAACCAGGACAAAATCTCTTAACCTCCTACCACAATAGACTGGGTCATAGCTGCATCTGAGTGCAGTCTGTTCTCTGCTGTCTGGAAACTTTGAACAAATGAAATTAATTTCAGATAGTGGAAAAACATCCATCTCCAGCTGAACAGCTGAAAGTAGGTTTTCAGGATGACAGTGAATTTCGGGAATAATGCAAGAATAATTGCATTTGCGAAGTGTTTGGTATACCCTTCTGAAGCTCTAGATCTAAAAAGAAAGTCATTATCTCTTCAAGCTTAGTCACTCCTGATCATTATTTGAGCTAGGAGAATCTACTGTCAAGATCATAGAATTGCTCACAGACCTCCTGTGTATGACCATAACTGAATGGTTTCAGAAGAAACCCTATGGCTCCTCCAGGTATTACACAGTTTTCCCAACTTTTCAGAGTGATAAATGGTGTCATATGACCAGTGGACCACCACCGTAGGAGACACAGCTCTCTAACAGGAGGGATGGTTGTGGTCCCTCACAGGTTCGTTCATGTACTCCCTGACACCAAATTCATGAAGGAGGTGTGGGAAGCTGACCTATTTTTCTGGTTCTGGTCAAGGATGGACATGCACATTCACAGCCTTTCAGTTTCTCAATTTAGAGCTGTGACTGTGAACCACGAACATGAATCCAGCAGTATGCTGTTGCAGCAAAAGTTGGCAACTAAATTCTTGGCATTATCAGCAAGAGAAGAGCTAGGAGGTCAAGGCAAGAAATCGATCCCTTTTATTCTGTACTTGTAAGACCACATATATCAGTTTTGGGCATTGCAGTACAAGGAAAACACTGATATGCTGGAGGGAGGCCAGTGGACGGCCACCTAGATGGCTTGAAACCTTCATCCTTTTAGACACCCAGAACCTGACCAAACAAAGAGCTGAGGAACCTATCAGGATCTCCTCTGAGCATGTGGTTAGAACAGATGACACCTAAATGTGTCTCAGTTACTTTATAGATACAAGACTACATGTTAGCAGCAACCCTTCACAACTATGACATTTAGCATGTGGATGCATCAAATCTTTTTCTCTCACTTAACTCTCTAACTAGCACCAGAAATAGGAACAGAACCACAAATGCATCCTCTGTATACTACAAATAGAGTTCTTTGTAGCATGACAGTGGGGGTTAGAGGTCCTTCCAGAAAGGTACATAGTTTTCTGGAATCCTTGTGGAGAACTATAAGCTGACATCAGATATGATATGAGAGCATCCATAGTGAAGTGAGACAAAACATGCCAAAAGCATCAGCTAGTCTCTGTACTCATGCTGTGAGATGTCTTTTCTAGGACAGCCCCTGAATGCATTCAGTGCAATACAGAAGGTCATTGGACTATGCATCAGTGGCAAAAACTGGGAGTGTAAAAACACAATACTGAAATGCTCCAAATAAGTTTGGTCAGAGAATTTTTCATGTTCTGATCATCACTAGAGGGCCAGTGTGGTTTTTCAGGGCCAGTCTGCTGACAGCAGTGTGACACTGCCCAGCTCCAGACGCAGGTGAATCTATTACCACTGTGGCTCCTACAATCTATCACAGCTCAGCCTGCAGAGCACAGTGTGTCACAGTAAATGAGACATTAGATTGTAATTAAACTGGCAATTAAACTGTAAATAACTTTGGCAAATAACCTTTTTCCTCAAAAGAAAACTATCAAGGATTTTTTAGAAGGGACTGCAGGAAAAAACTAAGTTCTATTTAGATTATACGGGAAGGAAAACTAATATAAATCTTTTGGAAGAAGTCAAATGTAGACATTTTTATGAACCCCTGTATGACAGAAATGGCATGACCAGTTTTCTTAAAAAAAAAAAATCGATTTGGTCAGAGATAAAGCTTAATAACTTTCATAAGGAAAGCAAAACTGAAGAGGTAGCTAATAAAAAAACCTTAGCATTGAACAGACCTTTTAAAATTAAGGAGGAATGACTGTTGCTCTAATAAATCCCTGAGGTAATCCTGCAGATATCTTTGTATTTATGAGGGAATAATGATGATAATGCTGCTCTGTGATTATGGTGAGGAAAGTGTGGGCCATAGATTCCAGCAGAAGGAAGAAAGTTAAGGCACGAAGGAGTCCACTCTAAATCCCAGAATAACTTAATCTAGACTCTCATCTTCAGAAAGAACATTTTAATTTAGAGTTTCAACATCAAAGACCGTATGAAATCACCATTTCTTTGAAAATCCACACTTAAGGACAAGGAGCTACAGGCCAAAATCCTTAAACTAATTAGTACCAAACACTCCTTTGGGCTGAACTTCTCCCTATGATCAAATTACTGAGCTTAAGATAGCAAGCTCTTAGTCCAATCTCAGTGTGGGCAAAGATGAGATTCTAGTGATGAGAATCTTTATCTCTATCCTAAACTGCTTTTTAGTCTGTTTTTTTGCTTTTCCTGCTTTTTCTTTGTTTCTATCCATTAAGCAACATTCCTTACTAGCGACTTCTGTTCACATACAAACAAGAACAGAAAACCAAACCAATGGCTTAGCGACTTTTCCATTTCCCAGCAGGAACCACTTTATTACTGTACCTCATTACCTGCCATAATTCTGACTGCAGACTTTACCTCCATCTCTAAAAGAAAAGGACCAATCCTGATTCTTGCAAAACACGTCTAGTATCAGGCTGAAGAGGAACACTGTGACTGTTCAGACCATTTCACTGAGGACTGGCAATGTTATCCCAAAATATATTCCAAGATGAACAGAAAGGACTGAGCAGGAAGGTAAAAAGACTGGCAACTGAAGAGGCCAAAAGCAAAAAACCTAGGAACATGATAGGGAATTCTCAATCACAGATTTATGAGCAGCTAGGGAAGATGATCTTGCCCCAGAGTAAGTAGGAACTATTGAGTAAGGAAGAAACTATGCCCCCAGAGTACAACTGCAGTCTCTGTTACATTAAAACTCCATATTTAAATTCAGCACTTGAATTAAAATTATGCTTTGGTACATTAACTTCTTTAGGTCTCTGACATAGTTTGATTTATAGAAGATAACAATCATGGAAAGTGTACTTTTAGGACAGCAGGTCTTACTACAGATTTATATCTGTCTAACTGAGGAGAATTAGGTTCACTGGGTAGGATTTATTTTTCTTTGCCTAAATTGTTTAAAAAGCAAGAAAGGCCTTCTTTTCACTAACATATTGTAATGACTAAAAATTCAGCTTTCAGTTGGATAAATATCTATCAAGGTTTGCAGAAGAGACATTACCATTGACCTTATCATCTTAACAACACTTACAGTCGAAGAGCTCTATTTCCTTCTTATTTATACTCACGCAACTTGAAGGCTATGGCATGTGCTATAGAAAAAGCAGTAAGGGAAACAAAACAATTCTTTTAGTTTGTAAACAAAATGGTGTTGCTGACAGACAGAATTGCCAGAGGTGACTTGTTTACCATATTGTATACTGGCTAAAACATAGCTATGAAGAAAGCAAAATTCAGAAATTTTTTCTACTAATTATATTAATGACTCACAATTTCCAGTTCATTTAACCATGTGGTTTGAAAGCTTTTAAGCCCAACAGTAGTCTAAACATCAGAATTGTACAGTGACTGCATTTTTGAAAGAGAAGTAAATACATTTTTTAAACAGACAGAAATTATGAAATAGTGACTACTGAAAAAAAAAATACAGACACTTTCTTGATTTGGTACCCTTTGAATGAAATTACAGTGTGAGCTAAATGAAAACAAATTCCCTTGAGAATTATTTATCAGGCTACTAATATTCAGAAGTATTTTCTGAAACTAAAAATACATTAACTAGTTCTTTAGTAGCTCTGTCCCATTTTTAATTGACATGGACGTTCTTAGCCTACTCTGCACATTTAGATGACAGAGTTTGCCATGCCAGGCTTGGCTGGCTGCCTGGGGGATTTTTGTTGTATGTCTGCTGCATGGTGAAGGTTTTGTAGACATCTCAAATTAGAAATGTGAAATCTAGGAAGCCTGAAGCCATAAGGTTTAACCTCTATTTCAGTGCTATATTCTAATAGTCACATTATTCACCCTCACTCCATTCTCAGGCTGGTGTAAATATAAGCATATTTTGCACTTAAAAGGCAAGTCATTTGAGTCTCTCCACACGGAGTTATCCTGGATTTGTACTAGAGACATGGAATGTCCTCTCTTTTTGTGATAATCATTCATACCCATTTGAAAAGACATTGTTCAAGTCTCGACTCTCTTCTCAGAGGTAACACTGACTGCCATTATACAGCTCTTCCACGTGCTTAGCAAGGTCAGCTCCTCAAAATTAAATCAGAAATCCAACCTCACATTGTTTTTATTACACAGTCATCCATGAGATGCATATGTTCATTGTGGATTAGAAATTTCACATGTGGGAAGCCATAAAGTAAAGAGATTGATAATATCTGGGTGTACTGAAAGCTAAGGGTTCAGCAGTTTGTAATTTTATATGGTAGATTCTGCCTGAAAAGAGAACCAGGACATCAGTCCAGCTCATCTTACCCTCACTGAAAACATTTTTTCTGGAGTGCCACCCTAAGTACCACTTTGGTGAAAACTGGCTTTAAAAGTGGGGAGGGGGATTAGGCATGCAGAGTTGACAATCCAAAAAAGAATCCCTGAACTAGGGGCACCATCTACAGGGGAACAGACTGCCACTGACTCGGATCAGTCCTTGCACTACATAGCTGACATCTGTGCAAAGCATATGCAAGTTGGTTTGGCTACACTTGAGAACACCCCCTCACAGAGTACTTCTGTTCTCATTTTCATTTCTGCTGCCACAGTGTCCAGGAGCCCTGGGCACAGAGCAGGAGCTCTCAGTGTCAGCTGCTATACAAATGCAGATTAAAAGAGACCATCTCTGCCTAAACAACTTAGAAGCAGCAGCAGATGTGTACAGATCAAACAAAAGAAAACAATGAAATCAGATGACAAACTGAGACAAACATCAGTGAGTGGACTAACAAGTTCTTTGATTTTACCCTTTGATTTTTTAGCTAGAATTAAAACTACAAAACCCCAACATTTGTTCTCCACTCTCTCTACCCAAATTGTAATCACACACATTGTTAAAAAAAAATCATCTTCAAAGATGATTTACTTCATATAACACTTTTGTTAGTTGTGTACAGCTGAATACTTACTGCAGTATTTATTAATTTTTCTGAAGGTTAATTCTCACTTTGGGGACTTAGCTTTCTCTCCCTGCTTTCACGTCTTTTATGTTCCCCTTCTAAGCACATTATCGCCACCCAGTATGTATTATGTAAACTTTACTGAAACCAAGGGTGTGACAACAAAACACTAAAATGGGATTCCAAGTGTTTAATTTTCAGCTATACAGACCAGCCCTTGGATTCCCAGTCAATTGGAAAAAAACCCAAAACAATCAAGAGCAGACATTTAATATGCTAAAACAAGTTTCAGAAACATGTGCATGAACTCCTGCAATCAGAACTTAATTTGAAAAGCTGTTCCATTTTCCTAAGCAAAATCCAATTCCTTTATCTTCACACAAAGTAACATCTCTCAACATGAAAAACTTGAGGATGGAAAAACCAAATCAAAGGACAAATAGGAGTAAATTACATGATAATGAAGAACAAAATAAAAGCATTTTCCTGTTAAAGATAGGTATCTGTAATGTTGTGCAACACACAGCCAGTGCATCACAACAGTCATAGTTCAAACAGTTAGTTTACAGATTTAGACTCTACCTGTTAAGTAAATTAACATGCCTGCAGTATTGTTTACTTATTTACCTGCCAGTGATTGGCTCTCATTATTTACCTGACTTCCCATCTTGTACATCTATTTGTGGCAGTTGTGATACTTGGTCACACAAAGGCTGACCTACAAAATTAAAAAAGTCAGAGCCCTGATTGCTTTTTTTAAAGTGTAACAACTGCTGTTGCTCCTGAATTAGCCTTAATTCAGTGACTGTCATTCTAGTATCGGCTCTTTATGTGCCATAAAACTTGCCAGAATAGGCCTGAGAATATTGGTTTCATTGGCTTTGGCCCAGGCTTTCTCCTTCTTTATGGATCAAGCAGTAGTCTTCCACTTTCAAAATCTAGTTTTTAGGGCTCGTATTGTTTCCTTATCTTAAGGTTTTATCTTGAAGTCATAGTATACAGAGAGTAAAAAATAAAAATGGCAAAGACAAATATCGCATCATTTCTGATCTTGCTTTTTCATTCAATTTTTTTTTCCAGATGCTCCTGTACCTCTGGCTCAGTGAAAGTGTAAATTAAAAACAACACACATGAAGAATATAATGGAGTCCAGTTCTACATTTGTACTTAGTAGGATTCCTGATGGAACTTCTGAATGGTTGGCACTATTTAAAATTCTCTTCTGAAGCACTAAACACATTGAAAAGAAATTTAAAAATGCCAACCAAAACAACAAAATAGGTCCCGAGTTTAGAATCTGGTTTCTATTCAATTTGCATGTTTCTTCTTTTTTCTCATAATAGGGTATCTTCTTCTTCCTTAAACACAACTGTGGAAGACTTGACAATAATAAATACAGTAATCTATGTTTCATGAGTCTAGTGGCTAGCATTTGGCTAGCACTCCAAGCATTCATCAAATGGCTCCTGAGCTCTTCTAGAATACCCTTGTCCATCCAGGATATGTCTGTCATTCTTCAAGTCTCACAGCTTCCTTTGGTATAACTAACATAATGATTGGATAGTAACTACACATTTCCTTGAGGACTCACTAGTGAAATACAACTTGCAGGACTGAAAACCTCTTTCTGTATGAATGAGACTTTGAACCTAAAAGAAACTGAAGGAAGAAACCTTTGCAGCTATTTCTTCATTGCAAACAATCAAGCTAAGAAAACATTAGGTGAAAACTCTCACACTACTCTCCTAGCCCCTACAACAGCTGCTTATTTATTTTTTTATTTTATTTTTTTAATAGTAGAATAATTCTGTATGGATTACCACAGTCAGAGAGTGAGAAAGTGATGGTATACTCTCCGGAGCTACTACCAGATAGCATTTCTATTCCTTACTGTCTACAGACTGAGGCAGGGCCACTAAGCTTCAGTGATGTTTCTTGTCTTTGCTCAAATACTAAGACAGGGTACGATGTGTCATGCCTTGTGAATGTCAGACTCCCACAGACTTCTGGCTGTGTGACTGTTAGGAACTCAGCATCAAGTCCTCATAATTACTAGCACTGAAACGTGTGGGTTTTTTAACTGACCAGATAAATGATCATTGTGAAAATAATCCTCAAATATCTATTGTATTGGCACAGAGAAAACAACAATTTTAAATAATACAGGGTAATATGAGAACAGGTGACCACTTCTGCATATGCAGTTTAAATTATAGTTGTTCCTTCTTTCTGTAGTTTGGCAAAAGCTTTACAACTTAATTTCTTTTGCCTTTGCTCTCCCTCTCTCCTGTCATAATCTAATGTGCCCCTACAAGAAAAACTGATATTCTGACTAGCAGACCTAAGAACAAATGTTCAGTGCTGATGTGATCAGAAAAATGTCCATTTGAACTGAACTGGAAAAGGGCTGTGATTTTTAGAGGCAAATAACACCATGAAAGTATGGGTGGAGAATGGCAGGATACAGTTCTGTTGAAGGCAAAATAAGTCACCCGAGAGATGTGCCTGGGGGCTTCGTAACTTTCTGATAATGATAGCATACAGGCTCCTCTCTTTGCCAACATCTGCTATTTATCATATTATGATGTAATTTAGACAATGTTTACTCTCGTGTACTAACTGAAACTAACTAAATGGTTGTGGAATACATTACTACTTTCTTTAGTTTTCTTAGAACAACTGTAATCCAGCAGGTTCATGTACAGTAGCGCATCAAACCTGGGCTATAGCCGTATGGTCAGTATCCTGTGAGCAATTAAAGGTTATGGGAAACTCTTACATAAATACCACACTGTTATGTTTACAATTTTGCAGGTAAAATTGTTTTTCTCCTGTTTGAGGAATATTGTTTGTTATCCTGAGGGTATAAATGCAGCAATAACATATGCTGTGGAAAAAAGAACTTTAGTCTGTGTTTTTTAAAAGCTAAGCTTACATCTAAATCTATTTCCATTTCCCTCTGGAACCTGAGCAACTTTTTATGTTATATTAAACATTAGACAAATAGGGTAGATCTAATTAAAAGTTGAAGAAATGTGCTTCCCTTAATTGAATTTGTTACAGTTACATTCTGCAGACCAATGTTAATCAAAGTTCCAGTTCAGAGTGGATGGATCAAGGGAATTACGTTAACCCTTGCATGTCCTTACCTGAACCAGCGATACAGTCTGCTCTCGCCTAAGCCACAGACGCCAACTACGACTCACCGCTCGGTCGCGACTGCCCGGTGCGGACTGCCCAGGAGCGACCGCAGCGGGAGGGCTGCGCACCGCAGCCTCGCTAAAAGTACCAACTACGCCTGGCGGGGGTCGCCGCCGCCTCCGCTTCCCGCCGCCCCGCGACCTACAGGCGAGGGCCACAGCCGCGCCTCGCCCGGGGCAGGCGGCTCGCCCGACGGCCGCTGTGCTGGTGGCACAGCGCCTCGTGCCGCCCAGCGACAGCCCCGCGGCGGCCCCGGGAACGCCAGCCCTGCCCGCCATGCGCGACGATACCCTCCTCATCCTCCCCCTTCCCCCCGCCTGCCGCTGCCCGGCCCCGCCCGACGGGGCGGACAGGGACCGCGCGGCGGCGGGATGGGCGAGGCCGGCGCGGCGGCTCCACCCATGCTGGGCGCCGGGCGATTGGCTGCGGGAGCCCGTCTGCCCGCCCCGCAGCCAATGAGGGCGGCGGGCCGGGGGTGATGGGCTGCCTCTCGCGGGAGGGATTCCTGGAGACGCTGCAGTGTGGCGGCGCTCCCGGCGCCGCGCAGCCCCCGTGCCGCCTCCGCCGCCCCGCCTGCCTTGCCTTGCCCTGCCCT
>WBMZ01002578.1:0-19123 GCA_013400975.1 Atrichornis clamosus | reverse complement strand
AGGGGGCGGTTGGCGGGGCCCCCGAGCGGCCGCAGCGCGGGGCCCGCCGGGCCGGGCAGGGCTGAAGGCGGACACGGAGCGAGCGGCGATGGAGCCCCGGGTCCTGCGGGCCTGAGGCTGCTGCCGAGAGGCTTTGAGCCAATAAGGGTCAATGCCAGACACCTAGTTTAGGTTAACCTTAATCAGTTAAATTAATCAGTACTTTAAATTAAGTAGTACCTCAAGGGAGCCTACAGGAGGGATGGAGAGGGACTTTTTATAAGGGCTTGGAGAGACAGAGCAAGGGGAAATGGCTTCAAGCTGCCAGAGGGCAGAGTTAGATGGGATATTGGGAAGGAATTCTTCCCTGTGAGGGTGGTGAGGCCCTGGCACAGGCTGCCCAGAGGATTTGTGGCTGCCCCATCCCTGGAAGTGTCCAAGGCCAGGTTGGACGGGGCTTGGAGCAACCTGGGATAGTGGAAGGTGGTGGGATGAGATGGTCTTTAAGGTCCCTCCCAACCCAAACCATTCCAGAATTCTATGAAATAAAATAATAATGAGACAAAGAGTAATTTTTTTAAAAACTGGAATTACTTAGCCAGTAGTGATGGAATCAATGAGGATTCTATTTATTACTATGACCCCCTTCCCTCTGGTGTAGCTATTCTCACTGTAGTTTGCAGTGGAGCTCGGTGCACAAAGAATAGAATTACAGAACCCTGGAATGGTTTGGGGTGGAAGGGATCTTAAGGCTCCTCTAATCCAAAGCCCCTGCCATGGGCAGGGACACCTTCCATCAGACCAGGTTGCTCCCAGCCCCATCCAGCCTGGCCTTGGACACTTCCAAGGATGGGGCATCCACAGCTTCTCTGGGCAACCTGTGCCCTCCTCACAGGGAGGATTTTTTTCTTTAAAACACAACATTGACCCTCTCTGAACTAAACCCAGGATTGCAGCCTGGCAGGAACTCCTTCCAGGATCCTGCCGCACCTCAGCCCTGTCCCTGTCCCCCTCAGGCCTCGTGTGTGCAGCACCGTTTGGTGGTTCGGGATGTGAGTTCCCTCCAGATCCGCCAGATCTACGCCTGCCTGGACCACATCCAGTACATCGAGTGGTCCTCAGACTCCCTGTTCATCCTGTGTGCCATGTACAAGCGAGGCATTGTCCAGGTGAGGATAAAAGCGGGACAGGGTGTGTTTCCTGCTGGGATTTGGATGTGATGTGAGTGAGGGCTTAACAGCCAGCACTAGTCCGAGGCTTTGCTGAAGTACCTGACGTTACTGATGACATAGTTTGAGGATAACCCAGCATGCCAGGATTTTTAAAACCGTGAGAAACATCTTAATTTGAAAAAGAACATTTAGAATAAAAATATCTAGCAAAGCAAATCGAAGTTGGAGATTTTCTTACTGCAGTAGGAAATAAATTCCTGCAAGCTTGTTAAATGGATTAAACCTATTTTTTAAGTGTTGGATATTCAGAATATTTGTCACAGAAAAAAACCAGCCCCACATCACTTGCCATTTCCATTATCACCCAGAGGTGTGGGACTCACTTTTGCAGCGGGATCCAACGCCAGTCCTTCATGGCTGCGGGTGGTCGAGGGCTCCTGAGCTCCCTGGGACGGGATGCAGGAGCCTGTCCTCAGCTGCAGGGAATCCTCCTGAGCAGAGGCTTGGGTGGGCTGTTGTTCCCTGCACTGTCTGGTTGCTCCCTGCCCCAGGTCTGGTCGCTGGAGCAGCCGGACTGGCACTGTAAGATCGACGAGGGCTCCGCGGGATTGGTGGCTTCATGCTGGAGTCCGGACGGGCGTCACATCCTCAACACCACCGAGTTCCATGTGAGTGTGGAGGCAGGATTGCTCCCCACGGTGTCAGATGTTGCTGTCTGCCCTTTGCCTCCTAAAATAACCCACAGCTCTTAAAGCTGCAGCGGTGGTGAAGAGCGCGGATGCAGCTCTGTATTCCCGTGTGTACGGGTTAATTCCAAATTAGGTGTTTGTTAGTCCATTAACATTTTACCTTCCTGCCTCTGATGATAAGATAGAAAATGGACACTTAAATTTGAAGGTAAAATGATGTGTTTGAGAATGTATCCTGATAGTTTTGATTTTGATATTTTGATAGCATTCATCAAAGTAGTTTTAGAAATTCTGTATGTTGTTTGCAGGTCAAGGAAAGCTCAGGATTTCTAGTTAAAAAATCCACCAAACCATAAACCATTCAGAGTGATACAGAGTTAAAACATGTGGGCTTAGTTTCATTGACCTGTGTGATGAGATTTATATCCTGGTCCTGGAAGTACTTTCCCAGTTTTTGATTTGATACACAGGAGTCAGACTGCTGATGGAACCACTTGTAAAATTGAAATTAAAACACCTCTAAGTGCTTATTAAGACCCATATTGGGGAATGCACACTAATGTAGAATCCAGATTGGTTTGTGGATGCTGGGATTGTTGGAAGGCCTGTGGATTCTGACTCTTTCACCTTTGGATTAGAGCTGATGGTTCCTGTTCCTCAGTACAATAATGAAGGGTCAGAAAATAGCCAAGAACTACATGTGAGACACTTTCTCATTGTGGTTACTCTTTCCAACCCTGTAGATGGGTTTTAGGTGACAGGCTCTTGTGCCATAACTCTGGCTAGCACAGAATTCACATGCTGCACTGCAAGATTTATTCCTTTTCTTGGGCAAATCCCGGGGTCAGTGGGCTATGGATGAGGACCCTGCTGTGTGTGTGTGCAGACCCACTCCCCCACCCCTTTAGATAGGAGTGATGAGTTTACGCCTTGGTTTTCCTGGGTGTATTGACCTGGTAGCAATAAAAATTAAAAAACGAGCCCAGAATTCCGGCCTGGAGGCAGTGCAGCCATCCCTGGCGGTCGGGCAGCAGTGGAGGAGTCAGAATCCAACTGCAGGCTGGGGCTGTGTGAGGCTCCCAGCGAGGATCTCATGGCACGTGCGTGTGGGGGTGGACCAGCAAGGATTTATTGCCTCCCAACAGAACTTGGTTTGACCTTAGAGGATTTCATTAAGCCTTTGCCAAGTTGGCATCTGTGTTGGGATATGTTTCCTTTCCAGCTGTAAACAGGCTGCTAAATTAGCTGTTGTCAGACAGCTGCCTGGGCTGGGCCGCAGTCAGAGCTGTGTTTACTCCCTCCCTGCTAAATCCACAGGCTGGGGGGACAGACGTGGGCAGTGCTCGGGACAAGCTGTGGGGATACTTAATATCAGTGTGTTATCAAATCCAGCCATTGCCTGGAAGGTTTGGGGGTTCCCTGTCCGCCAGCTCAGCTGGGTTGTGGTCACTTGATACTTTCAAACAGCACCAACTAATCACTAGTTCTTCAGGTCAACGTGTGAATGCCAGTGAAAGCCCACAAGGAACTTTTTGATTCCCTGAATTTTTTAAAAGTTAGGGTTGTGATAATGTCTTTCTAGCAATCTGTACTTCCCAGTGCCTCAGAAAAATCATTACAGAATCCCAGAACAGGTGGGGTTAGAAGGGCCCTCAGGGGATCATCCAGTGCAACCCCCCTGCCAAGGCAGGGTCACCTGGAGCAGGTAGCACAGGAATGCATTCAGGTGGGTTTGGAATGTCTCCAGAGAGGGACACTCCACACCCTTCCTGGGCACCTGTTCCAGTGCTTGGCCACTCTCCATGGAAAGACGTTCTTGCTCAGGTTGAGCTGAAACTTGTTGTGTTTTAGTTTATGGCCATTACTCCTTGTCCTGTCACTGGGAACCACTGGAAGGGGTCTGGCACCAACCTCTGACACTTGGAATTCATCAGTGAACTTGCAGTCAGGGTCTCTTTGTGGTCAGTGTTCCTCTCCAGCTGAAATCCACTCTGGGAGACAGTTTCACGTGATCAGGGTGTCCTGTGGAAGGTGTTGAACCAGATGTTATCTCCTTAAAGTGCCATTGTTTTGCCAGAATTTAAAGGCACAGGTAGAGCTTAAACAAGAGCTGCAGATGAAGGATCTGGAGGAAAGCAAATGGATCCTCTTCACATCCCTGGAAGTGTTCCAGGTCAGGTTGGATGGGGCTTGGACCAACCTGGTCTAGGGGAAGGTGTCCCTGCCCATGGCAGGGCTTGGGATGAGATGAGCTTTAAGGTGCCTTCCAACCCAAACCATCCTGGGATTCTGTGATTCTCTGCTTCCTCATGACCCTCATGTTTTGGGATAAATAGTGTGAAGATGTTCTGGAGTGTTTCTCTGAGGAGCTGTGCTTATATACTGCATACATTGTACTTCATCTCATTCCATGTTAGGTCTTTAGGGAGCTTCCTTGGAACTCCAGCAGCAGGGAAAAGTGTGTGTTTCTGTGTGTTTCCCAGCTAATCCTTAGTAACTGTGAGTGGCTGCATTGGCTGAAAAATGCTTTCTGGCGAGGAATGTGCTCCGAATAATCTTCCGAAATCCGGTGCTGACAGACACTGCTATGTAAGGGGGCCGAGTGACCCAGTCAAGTCTGGGACAAGGGTTGACAGTCATTTGAGCTGTAGGTTGTTTAAAAGTGTGTTTTTGTCTGCTGAAAATCACCAGTCCTACACCTGCCTGGAGCTGTCAACATCGGGCCGTAGTCCTGGGCCTGGCGCTGGAGACTGTTTATCACGTTACCATCTAAATACTTTTTATTTCTCAGCTGTTTTTAGGCTATTTTAAAAATGCTTCTGCTTTTGGTTTGTTTTTCCACTGCAAAACAACAGCTGAAAACTTCTCAGACACCATTATTGTGAGGATTTGAGTTTGACAACCCCACTAAGTCATCTATGTTGAAGAGAAAGTATCCTCAAAATGAGCAGTGGAGAAGGGCTTGCTTCAAGCTTAACTGACACAGTCTGTTGTCCTGCTATAAAAACCATTGTCCAATCTCCATGAATTCTCTGAGAAAGGTGATGAGCAGCAGTGGAAATTTTCTGTCATTTTTGAAGCGTTTGATTTCTTTTCTCACCCTCTGTGTTTGATGTTTCTGTTGCTCCTGATCCTGTCTGTGAGCTGTGACATAATCCTTCTAATCTTCTCCATCTACTTTCTGTTGGCAACTTACATGAGATTGTGGAATAATGTTCCAGGTGGGAATAGGAAGGTTTTCCCTTTGTGTCACAATTCAGTTGTAAGCACACTGTTAACGCGGGTGAAGGGGGTGTGAAATCCATACATTAAGCACATAATGGGAGTGTCGTAGTCTGTGGGAATGTCTGAGTGTGCACAAATGGAACAGCAGAAAAGGATCCTATTTTCAGGAATCAAAATGGTTTGGTTTTGCACGTTCTTAGCACTAGGCCGAACCATCAGTTTGTGTGAGTTGGGTGAGAAGTCACAACGGAGTTATGGCAGAGTGCATCCATGGGCTCCAACTTGCAGGTGTGGCCTTCCCTTTGAGCCTGCAGCCCTTGCAGGGGGGAGAGTGGAGTTGAACAGGCAAAGAGTGACAGGACGAGAGGACACAGCCTCACGTTCAGGTTGGGCATCAGGAGGAATTTCTTCATGGAAAGGGTGGTCAGGGTGGTAGCAGAGTCACATCCCTGGAGGTGTCCAAGGTACTCCTGGGCGTGGCACTCAGTGCTCTGGGCTGGTGACGAGGTGAGGATGGGTCACAGAATGGACTTGATGGCCTCGGAGGGCTTTTTCAACCTCAACGATTCTGTGAACAGAAGAGTTAAAACAAGATGATCTTTAAGGTCCCTTCCAACCCAAACTATTCTGTGATTCCGTGACCTTATTAGATGTTAGAGGTGTGCTGTGGCTGATGGATGGAGTGAAGATGAGGGCTTTGGTTATCAGACACTTGTAGGCATCTGGCTTAGCCGTGGTTGGGTTTTTGCAGGTGTGTTTTTGTGGGTGTGACTGTGCCTTGAGCATGTGCTGGCTGTGCTCCCTGGGCTCTCCCAGTGCTGCAGAGGCATTGGGGCAGTTTGCTGTCCATGTTCTGGGGCACACAGGGCAGGGCAGTGCTCCCCCAGCAGTATCAGGGTTTGATGGAACCAAAACATGCAGTGCTGGGAGCATGTGCTCAGCAGTGAAGGCAAGAATGAACAGGGAAATCATTGTCCTCTCTGAGGAGTTACAAAGTCTGACCCTTTTGGAGAAGATTCTGTCTTTACAGCAATTGGAGGTTTAGATTGGATATTAGGAAAAATCACTGAAAGAGTTGTCAAGCATTGGAACGGGCCCCTCAGGGAAGGGGTGGAGTCAGCATCCCTGGAGGGATTTAAAAGACATTTAGATGTGGCACTTGGGGACATGGTTTAATGGGGGCCTTGGCAGTGCTGGGGAAGTGGTTGGACTCAGAGGTCTTAGAGGGCTTTTCCATCCTAAATGATTCTGTGGCTCCGTGATGGAGCAGAGGTGGATGCAGGAGGATTTCAAAGCAAAGGTGTACTTGCCTCTTCTCTGGCTGAGCCTCAGGCAGGGCAGAGGTGGCAGTGGGAATGCAGCACGGGATGTGCTGTATCCCACCTCCAGAGATTTCCCTCTTCCTGTGCACTTGAGCTCAACATGAGCAGCAAGGTTTTGCTTCCTGAGGCTTGGAGCAGCCAACGTGGTCTAGGATAGAAGTGTGTTTGATGCCAAGCAGGCCACGGGAGCTGTTCAAGCAGCACTCAGATGCCTTTGTCAGAAAAAATGAGGGTCCAGCCCTCAGCATTCAAAGCCTGCAGCTGCTAAGCTTGTATTAAGTGGCTGGAGAATGTGTGCTGTGTGTTTTGCTCAGGGGAGGCAGAGCAGGCAGTGCATTTAGGGCTGCAATTAATAGTCCCCAGCACATTTCAGTGCTGCAGTTGCTGCAGAAGAATGTGTGGAGGCATTGTGTTGGTATTTTTAAAGTAAATCTTGCCTGAGTAGCAGACGAACAACGCTGGGTTTGTGTGGCCGGAAGTGAGTGGGTGCAGGGATAGCAGTTGATTAATGTTGTTCATCTCATGGATTCCTCCAGGAACTGCTAAACTTATAGGAGGAGATTTTGACCCCTGTGCCCTGCTCAGGTGAGACCCCACCTGCAGAGCTGCCTCCAGCTTGGGGGTCCCAGCTCAGGAAGGATGTGGAGCTGCTGGAGCAAGTCCAGAGGAGGCACCAGCATGACCAGAGGGATGGAGCAGCTCTGCTGTGAGAAAAGGCTGAAGCAATTGGGATTATTCAGCCTGGAGAAGAGAAGGCTCCAAGGTGACCTAATTGTGGCCTTCCAGTGCCTGAAGGGAATCTACAGGAAAGATGGAGAGAGACTGTTTACAAGGGCTTGGAGTGACAGGACAAGGGGGAATGGCTTCCCACTGGCAGAGAGATGAGGATACTGGGAAGAATGTTAGATGAGATACTGGGAAGAAATTCTTCCCTGTGAGGTTGGACAGGGCTTGGAGCAACCTGGTCTAGTGGAAGGTGTTCCTGTCCATGGCAGGGGATAGGGATACGATTACCTTTAAGGTCTCTTCCAGTGCAAATCATTCTATGATTCTATGGAAAAAGATTTCTGTGTTGTCTCCTCAAATCTCAGAAGTTTCTCTGATGTGGAAGGTAGAAGGGAGAACAGCTGCTGCTGCTCCCTTGTTTTGGGACTCTGTGGATCTGTCTGGGGAGGCAGCTTTTGTTGGGATTCTGAAGCTTGACTTGAATCTTGTTAATCCCTTGAATTGTGCTTCCCACCAAAGCTGATCATGTCAGCAAACCTCCAAGTTTGCTGTAACAGAGTCTGCAGCATTACCAGGTAGAGCAGATCCGTTGGGTGCTCCCTCAGGATCCTTTGTCACCATTGAACATTCCTTCTGAGACTGCTGGGATGCTGCATGGGATAGGGGAAGAGGCGGAAATGGAGGTGGCACTGGGATTTTACTTAAATAATGGATCAGAATTCATTTTGGTGTTCAGTAGTTCGAGGAAAGGCAGCCTTGTGACCGAGGTGCTTCGTTGCAGAAAGTTCTGCCTGCAGCTCTTCTGGAATCTCTTACCTCGGTGCAGTAAAATGCAGGAAAACACAGGGAAAAACCTGGCCCTGCAAACATTCCTCGCTCCAGCTCCAAATGCAAAGGTTCACATGCCATCCTGGTGAGTGCCCATGTGTCTGTGGCTGCCGTTGCTAAGGGAGAGGGAGTATTTGTTTTTAACTGGATAATCTGCAGATGGCAAGCCAGAGCCTGGAGTGCAGCTGTGACCTTGGGGAGCTGTGGGGAGGCTGGGTCTGCAGCTGCCTGCCCTCTCTGCAGCTCTTGGTGGTTGTGGAGTCACAATTCTCCAGAAATCCCCCAAATACCAGTGTAAAGCCTTGCTTTGCATGGCAGGTTTTGGGTATCTTCGACGTTTTCAGTAATTCTGTAGCATTGTCTCCTTGTGTGTGGCTGAGGAGGGAAGAGCAGTAGAGTAGCCTTTTCCTGAGGGTACAGGGTTCTGAAGTGGCTGTAACTTCTCATCCATTCATAATGGCAAGAAACTCCCCATCTCTCTTCCGGTCTGTGTGATGAATCTGTTTTTCCAACTGCAGAGTGGCTCTGGACAGTAGATTGGGAAGATGCATTTGTGCTAATGTCAGTAACTTCAGTCTTAATGAAGAGCTTTTCTCCACATCAGTGTTGTGAATTTTGTATCCCCCTCTAGAACACTCAATGTGCTGCAATGTAAACTTGGGGTAAATACCCTGCTCACTGCCAGAAATTAGGAGGGAATTCCTCTTAGTTGCTTCCCAGGACATTGTGTTATACAGAATAGCTGCAGAGTTTTATTAATCACACAAGGTTCATTGATCCACTTTGTGTTGCCGAATTAGGTTGATGTTTTCCTATTAATTCTTTTTTTTTTTTTTTTTTTTTTNTTTTTTTTTTTTTTTTTTTTTTTTTTTTTTTAATCTACAAAAATAACCAAAACTGTCTCTCTGCCAGCTGCGGATCACGGTGTGGTCCTTGTGCACCAAGTCTGTGTCCTACATCAAGTACCCCAAAGCGTGCCAGCAAGGTAAGTGTCACACATCTACCTGGGAATGGTCCTTTGATGTGGCAGAAAGGGAAAATGAATTTAATGTGAGGACGAATGTGGGAACCATATTTGGGAACAGGCGCTGTCTCTGTCCCTACTGAGCAGTACCTGCAGCCAGGCTGTGATCTCTGAGTGAGGGATTCCAGCTGATCCATGTGCCTGGTCTTCACGTGTGCATCTGTGTTGTATTTGCCCCTGAGGGGTTCTTTAAGACACTAAATTGTGCTGGATGTGCTTGTGATGAAAAACGTTAATCCAAAGTGACTTTTGTCATCTTCTGCACATGGAAAGGTTGGAAAGGGAAGCTTGTGTCAGGGCTGTCAAACCACGTGGCTGTGGTGAGCAGTTTCCTGCCCGAGGCTTGTGTCCCATAGATGACAAAGACAATTATGTATTCCATAGAAGATCCAAGTGGATGGGAAGCAGTGCCTGGGAGTTGGTGGAGAACCAATGGTTGCATAACTGATCCATTTAGCCAGGCTAAATGAAGTGGTTATTTGAAATCTGTTGGGTTTATATAAGAACTGTCAGTGGTTAGATATGTTTTGAAGCACACTGGAGCTCTGCATCCTGAGAAATTGTACATTCCAAGCTGAAAAACTGCTGACACGAGTGAACCAGTAACACTGTGCTTTGCCTTGATTAATGTGACCTTCTGTGAAGAGATTCTGTCTCCTCTTTTATTTCTGCTTTGAATTGCGAGTAGCTGCTCCTCACGGAAGACTCATCAGCTATTCTGCCTTGTTGTCTGTCTTGTATTTAACCCAGTTTTAATTAATCTGTCCCGTGGCAGGGGTGGCTTTCACCAAGGACGGGCGTTACATGGCTGTGGCAGAGCGGCGCGACTGCAAGGATTTCATCAGCATCTTCGTGTGCAGCGACTGGCAGCTCCTCAGGGTGAGCTCTGCCCTCTCCCGCCGCTGCTGCTGCTCAGGTTACACACAGCATGTCTTGCCCGCTCCTACAGTAGTAACAGTGAGAGTAGCAAGTGCTTGATATGTGTGCTACAAACTGTTCACCTGTGAGAGCAGTCGGTGAAGGGTGGCAGCAGCCTCGGGTGGATCTGAGCAGTTAAACCCCACTGAGAACTTGGCTGTACGTAGTGTCACCTCTGATTCAGGAGTTCTGAGGCTCGCCGGAAGCTGAGGGCAAAATTTGGGAAATGCCACTAAATGTTTTGTCGTGTTCCTGAGCTCTCCCCTAGTGGTCCTTGTTGTGGAACACTCCCATCCCTGGCAGTGTTCAAGGCCAGGTTGGATGGGGCTTGGAGCAACCTGGGAATGTGGAAGGTGTCCCTGCCCATGGAACAAGGTGGTCCTTAAGGTGCCTTCCAACCCAAACCATTCTTGGATTCTGTGATCCTGTATTGGACTTTGAGACAAGGAATTTTGCTTCCTGGATTTTTTGACTGATTCAGTGTAACTAATTTAATTTTCTTAGGAAATGCTGTTCATTTGGACATATAGAAACTTTTGGCTTTTCTGTAAAGGGAACCGAAGAGCCAGCGAATGCAGCACGTACTACAAGAGGAAATATTTCTGTTGCTACCCTGACATACAAAAAGCTCTTTTGTGTTTGTGGTAGCCCTTGAAGGGATAAAACCGAGCATTCTCTTAGCTTAGATGCAACAGGATTTGTTGACATATTTCAAGTGGTTTTGTGGTTTCTCTTTTGGGGGCAGCATTTTGACACTGAAACACAGGATCTGTTTGGGATTGAGTGGGCTCCTAATGGCTGTGTGCTGGCAGCGTGGGACTCATGCCTGGAGGTAGGAGGAAAAGCAGATTATTTTCTTCAAGAGTTCAAGTTGGTCTTTGGCCATCATGTATAAAGCAATAACTAAAATAACTAGTGTTAAAAATGTTTCTTTTAAACTTAAAAGGGCGTGAGTCCAGCTTTTATTAAATACTACACTTGTATTGGGGATGGGTGTCCTTGCAAGTGAATGTCACTGTTCTGTAAGTCTTTGACAGCAAATTATTTCTCAGTGTTTAACTTGCTGCAACTTAAACAGGCAGAGTTTGGGAGGGATGATTGGCCTGCCTGTGGATTTTGCCAGCACTGCTGGTGTTTAGAGTGGATCTGTTTGTGTTTCAGTACAAGGTCCTGCTGTACTCCCTCGACGGCCGGCTGCTCTCCTCCTACCGCGCCTACGAGTGGCCCCTGGGCATCAAATCCATCGCCTGGAGTCCCAGCAGCCAGTTCCTGGCCATTGGCAGCTTTGATGAAAAGGTGAGAAATGTTTTCTTCTTCTTTTATCTAAACCATTTGGAGAACTTTGTCCTAAGAGTTTGCTCTTGCAATGCTTCCCTGAGCCAGGTGCGTATCCTGAACCATGTGACGTGGAAGAAGATCACAGAGTTTGACCATCCAGCAACCATTGCCAGCAAAAAGACTGTAAGTGTGGATCCAAAATCCATGGAGTTGTTAGCAGAATTTTGGTGCTGCTGTTTTTGTCTGAAAGATGCTGATAAATTCATTTCATTCCGGAGGCTTTGCTTTTTCCCTGCTAGGGCTTGGGAAATTGCATGACAACCTGGGAATGTAAGAAAAATGGGGGAATCCTTTAAAATTTGATAGAATATGTGTTTGTGATCATGTTTTTTGAGCAGCCATAGATTCTCAGATGTTCCTGTCACGTGCCAGTGTATTTTGGTGTGGCTGCATTACAGATTTGGGTGTGCAGCCGATGGCAAACTGGAAAACCAAACAGGAGAGATTTGTCTCAGCTTTATACAATTCCTGACTTTAAACAGAGCTGGAACTGGACTGTGTTCAGATTTCCATCCTGTGTGGACAGGCTCACCCAGCTCACCTAAAGATCATTTCCTGGAGCATTTCTCAGCATCAATTGTATCCTTTATACCTGTACCTGCAAGGCCTGACAGATTCTGGGCCATTGGCAGCAGGCATGGAGCTGCAGTTTTGTTCCCAAAATCCCATCCTGAGCTCATCCCTCAAGGTAGCAAGAACAGTGTGTAGTGCTGTTTGCCACTGCAGAGGGACTGCACAGATCCTGGAAGAATTTATGTGTGTGGACTGTAACTCTGCAATATTCACACAACTCTGGGAATGCCTCTTAACCAGAAGCAAGGCACGAACCATTAAAGCACCTCAGCAAAGCTTCTCACAGCTGAAAAATGCCTTAACTTCCAGTTAGGTGTAAAATATGTCATGGAAAACAAATGGAAATAGCTCTGTTAATCTCTACTACACAGACAGGAATTGCAGTTGCTGTGTTTTATCCTGGTGCTTGTGTTTGGGAATATGTTGCAGGCGCACAAAGATATTTTTGCTATTTCCTTCTGCAGTGCTGCTCTTTGTTTGCTTTTATTTATGATAGAATCAGATTAAAGATTCTTGGTTGCAAAAATGAGATTCATGTTTCCACTATAATGGGGGTGATTTATTTTGCTGTCAGAAATAATGAACAAGCTGCACTCTCTCAGACTCATTCTTTGTAGACTTCAGGGTTTTGTCACAGGAGTGTTTTTCCTGATCATGGTTCCGAATGGCCCATGATTCACTGGGAATGCTGGATTCCTTATCTGCCTGCTGAAGCCCTTTCCTCTGTTGATGCACCAGATGTAATAAATGTGCAAATGAGTCAGTGGGATGTGGGTATTTGGTAACAGCCCATGTTCAAACTCTCCCAGGCCCGTCTGTAGAGCTCTCCCTTGTTTCTTTGTAGATTGTGTATAAAGAAGTGGAGAAATCCCCATCTGTTGAAACAGAGAGACTTTCTTTCCCTCCAACAAGAGCATTGGCTAGTTCTCTCTTCAGCACACAGAGTAAATGTAAGCCAAAGTTTACTCAAACAAGACACTTAAGTTTGCCACGGGAAGTCTTTCTGTAAATAAACATAGGTGAACTCTGCCCCTTGGATGGTGGAACAGATCCTCTGGATGTTCTCAAGGGCAGCAAAAATCAGTCTCATTGTTTGTGGCACTGTAAATCACCTTTGGTTAACACTGTTTGAAGTAGTAGTTAAAAAGTAGTAGGAAAAATTAATCTCTCCTCATTTTCCTAGTTTAATCTCAGACTTGCCTGAATTTCCAGCCTTTCCTTTTCTGTAGGAGGGCAGGAATAGTAGTAAGGTGTGATATCTTAAAACAATTGAAGTTTTGATTGGAACATCTTGGAGAAGAGTAAAATGTGGAGAGATGAGGGCTTTTAACAGTTGGATTTAAGTGCATTGTCCATTCATGCTCACTTAGTGAAGTACTTCTATTTCCCGTTCCAGATGACATTTCCCAGGTGCCAGTTTCTTTACAGTATGTCAAACCAGTTGCTGACAGGGCAAATCCCAAAATGGGAGTTGGGATTGTGGCCTTCAGTGCAGATAACTGTTTCCTGGCAACCAGAAATGGTAAGTTCTGACTGCCCTGCCTTAGAGGGGAAACCCCATGGCATGTGGGGGGTTTCCTTAAAAGAAACCAGGGTAGTAACTGTCACTTCGTTTGCACTATAAAAAGAGTCACGACCCTGTAAAATCAGCTCTGTTGTGAGATATGTAACTACAGAGGAAACCCAGCCTGTCTTCTAGTGATGCCAACTGTTGTGAGCTGCCAGAACTGCTGATCAGGGCATGAACTTGGCCTTGGCTTTGTATTTAATGAAAATAGCAGGGTTTTATATTTCTTCAAGTGTGTGTGAGCTCACTGTATTGAACATGTAACACGCAAATCCCTCCATTTACAGCCTGGGTCTCTTGAAAGGCAGAATTCTGCAGGAGGAATTCTGACTTCCTAGATACTGAAAGTCATGGAATTAATGTTCCATTCTTCCCTTTGGATGGTCCTGAGGGGCTGTTCATATCTGGATGCCAGAGCTCTGGGTCAGGTGCAAAACCCATCAGACAGACTAATTTGATAAAAGCCAGGGAAGGATTGGGAGATGGACTAGGTCACTTCTTTACCTTTTTTGTAATATTTCCAAGGTAAAACTGTAGTGGTAGTAACCCTGGGGTGTACCTAAAGGCTTGTGTTGTATTAATTTGTTGATGTCCATTTAAAAAAAAACCCAAATCCCCGAGCATGATCCTTTTATCCGTCAGCTACGACCCGACTGCTACTTCCTTTACAGATAACATTCCCAACGCTGTCTGGATCTGGGACATCCGGAAGCTGAAGCTGTCCGTGGTGTTGGAGCAGCTGAGCACCATCCAGTGTTTCCAGTGGGATCCCTGCCAGCCTCGCCTGGCTGTGTGCACGGGCAGCAGCAGGGTGTACCTGTGGTCCCCGGCCGGCTGCGTGGCCGTGCAGGTGCCTGGGGAAGGTGAGGCCCTGCAGGAGCTGCCCCAACCTCCCAGCAACTGCTTAGTGACTGGATATGATTCCATTTATAAATTGATCCGAGCGTTATTGTGGAAATGTCTCCGGTGTGTTTTGGGAGCTTCTTAAAAATGGGTGTTTTCACCCTCAAAAAAGGAGGAGTTCATGGTGAGACACAGCAAATGTCTCAAGGACAGAGCACGGGGCCAGCAGGGATTTGTGTGGCTGATTCCAGCTGCCTTTTCCTCGAGCCGGAGGACAGGCTGCCAGCTCCTTGCTGATACACTCTGATCTCTTCCTGCAGGTGACTTCCAGATCGTGTCTCTCTCCTGGCACTCCAGTGGGGACTCCATGGTGCTCCTGAGTAAGGAGAACTTCTGTGTGTGTTACTTAGAAAGAGAAGAGGTAAAATAAAAACACCTCAAATGCATTAAAAATGAAGTCTAAGGAAGAAGGAGGAAAGGAGTCAAAACCCCTTGTCCAGTCTGAAGTGTTTGTATTTATAAGTTATTTATTTGAAGGAGCTCCAAGCTCAGTGTGTGAAATATTGTGACTGCATTTGAATGAAGTGATGTAGCAACTGAAATGTAGGGAATGAGTCTCTATTGCAAAAAAACTGAGTATTGATGGAGTTGAACTCTTTGTCAACTCTGAACCTGTATTTTCTAAGACTGTAGCTCTGTGTGTATATAATGTATAGCTATTATTTAAATTTTCTAATTTCCAATAAATATTTTGATAGTTACAAACTGTAAACCTGCACCTCTGCACTTGAAAGTCTGTTTCAGTGTGATCAGTGATGTGGTGATGCAGCGATCTATCCCAGCACAAGGAAACTGTTATAAACACACAAATAATGCTGGGTGACAGTACCTGTGCCTGGGCCACCATGGATTTATCACATGGAGTCCTTATAAGAAGGATCACTGACACTTCAGGATGCTGAAGTACAGGTAACTGAAATGGGAGGTTTTTGTCCCAACTCTGGTGCCAAAGGGGAGTGGATAGTTTAGCAGGGAAGGAACAGTTGGATACCCTTCCTCCTTTCCAAGGAGGGAGCCCCTTGTTCAGGAATTCACTGGATCTTTTTTCTTTTGCTCCTTAATTTCACAGCCTGAGTCTCCAGAAAATGAAGAATGAAGACCAAATAGAGTTGAAATTTAACTTTACTGCAAGGTTAATGAAAATTGAACAGGTAACTTAGAAAATGCATGGAGAAGGGCAATGGAGCTTGGAAAGCTGGAGTCAGGATGGACTGCAACTTGAGTTTCACAAACACTCACCCACGTTAAGGTCAAAAAAACCACCACTGCAGCACAGTGTTTACCCAGCAGATAAATGCTCTGATAAAAGGGCATGGAGAAAAGGTCATGCACAAGGAAAAAGCTTGTTAGAGTCACCTCCTGAGCAATTTCAGCTGTAATCTCTGGGGCTGCTTCTGAATTTCATCCCTGGATGAGAAGTTCAGTGCAGGAATGTATAAACCAAGACTGCCACACAGTGCTGAAAGTTTTCTCTGTCTCCCTTAAAAAGTCCTGGCCCAAACTAGAGTAGACTTAAGAAAAATGGCTAAGAATATCAGTCTAACCAAAATAGAATTCCTTTTCAGTTTTACAAAGAACAGCTTTGAAGGCAAACGTGTTTGTGAGGCTTTTGGCAATGTTCTCTCACAACAGTCTTTATTCTGTGGCTGCAGCAAAGAAACAGAAGTAAAGAGGAAGCTCCAATAAGTTCTTAGAGAGATTTTAGAAGCTCATAAATGCACATTCAGAGTTCACAACCTGCAGCTGAGCAGGTGGAACAGTGCAGCTTTAGCAAAAGCCAGCAACTACTGTTAAAGACTGACTGACAGCTTTGAAAATTCTTAATAGGCATTAACCAGCACTGAGATCATGGTGATTGGAACAGCAAATCCTCTTTAAATGACACAAAGCAGTCCCAAGCACACGACAGGATTTGACACCATACACAGGGATAGAGCAGGGCCGTGGCACAAAGGTTCTGCTGAACATTGGGGGTTTTAGCAGGTTCCAATGGCACTTCACGAACTGGGAAGAGCACTGGGCCAGGCGCTGGGACACCACACTGCTGCTCACTCACCCTGCTTAAGGACCAGGGAGGGCTGTACATCAGTTACCAAATACAAGACTGACACTACCCTGTGTCTACTTCAAATCCAACCTGTGCATTCCCCAAACACCTGTGAACTGTCCTACAACCACCCCTTTCCTTCCCCCAACACCTTGGCTTTGCCTACCACGTGCTCTGCCCTCAGCACCCTCTCCCCAGGGCACCACCAGCACGTCACTTGCCCTTGAACAGATGACACACAAGGGGGTTTAAAATCCAATTTTGCCTCTTGTCATGGAGTAGCCCAGTTTGGCCTCGTTGTTGATGAAGGACATCAGTCCCAGGTAGGTCTCGATGAGGATGGGCCGCTCCAGCACCAACACACCATTAGTGCTTCCTGGCGCTGGGCCCTCCTTGTGGGCTTTCTTCACAGCCTGGATCAGCTGGGTTTGGAAGTTTTCCAGCTGAAAGAAAAGGAATCACCTTGTTTTTCCACTGTTTTACAAACTGTTAGACAAACTGCTGATACAGAATGGCGAAGGATTAGCACTAATGCTGGAGTTGTCAGAGATTTCATGTGCATAAACCTCACACTCTGATACTTAACCTCAGCGATTCAGTTAATTTCACAGAGGAGTTAAAGGGATTGGATCGGTAAAGATGTATCAGTGACCAAGTGTTTATTTCTGGCTGCGGTTCTGCCCTGATCACTGATGAGTTGCACTTAGTACTGTCCTAGTTTTAGGGAAACCTTCAGAGGGAAGTGCCTATTACAAAAGGAACTGAGAACCACCTCAGTAAAGGTTTTCAGTGAGCAATTAAACCAGCTGTTAATTAGCTGGCAGTCCTAGATGAAAAGTCCATCAGCCTGGCAGATAATTAAGAGCATGAATAGCCCAAGATCCATTTGCTTTTGGGTTTTACAGGACTCTGCACCTTTGGAAGTTTTGGTTTCTGTGTTTCAGCCAGTTATGGGTGGCTGGCGAAAGTGGGCAGTGGGGCCACCCTGCAAGTCAAAATTTGGAGATGAGGGAGATGCAGCTCACAGCTCTAAGTTCCACCTCTGATTCTGTTTGATTCAGTGCTGTATTGCATCAAAATAATCTAAGCTGTATCCATCCTACAAGCTCCATGAGATGCGTGGAGCAGGAGAGGTCCCGTCCCTTACCCGGCACAGGGACGCGATCTTCTCGTCAGCGTCTGCCATGGGGTGCTCGGTGAAGGTCACGTAGGGGATGTTGGTGGACCACGGGTTCCACCTGTTGATGAAGGAGGCACGGCTCTGCTTGTCCCACTGAATGCGGATGCCGACACCTTCCCGCCTGAGGGGCACAGTTAACAGGGTAAGGCTTCCCAGTGTGGGGGGCAGGAGTAACTAGAAATGCTCTGTCTGAAAATGGCCTACTTGGAACTGGAAGCTGAAACGCAAGTGATAGTTAATTTTTCCTGTAGGCAAGACATACAAGAATTCAGCCCCTGAAGCATGCAAAGGGACATTCTTATGAGCTGTGAGCAAGAAGGTGAAGTTCCTTGGATATCTGGGGCACTGTGGCCACCTTCCACAGCCTGTGGCAGCCCCTGTGTACAGGGGCCCTGACACACACAGCTTTCTAGTCACGCTAAGGTGGTACCACTGCTGCTTACTGCAATATGTCATGGTGACGAGCTTCTGCTCCCAAATCTACTCATCTTCTCTTGAAAGTCCTTAAGCAACTCGCTGCTAGCACAACTACTGACCATCCCACCCAACCAGCAGCTACCTTGAGGTCTTCCAATGAAGCTTCAGGAATTGTCTGCATAGTTAAACAAGCAAAGGAGGAATTCTCAGACCTTTCCAGTGGTCAGTGACAGGCCCACAGCTCCAACTGTTCACAGTAACAGTGCAGGACTTACATGTGACTGTGGCAGCTTACTTGTTCAGAGATTTCGGTGGGAACTCAAACTCCCCCACGGAGACGGTGTCCACGGCACTGAGGGCAATCCTCGTCACGTGCTGGCACTGCAGGCTGATGAAGTTGTACTTGCAGACCAGGAGGGACCAGTCCGTGATGAGGACAAGACGCTCCTTCTCGTTGTTCCAGTGATCGATTCTGGTGAGAGAACATGACTGAGCTTGAGTGCTTTTGACTCCTGGCATGAAACACTGAGCAGCTTGGCAGACACAAGAGTTGCTGAGGAGAACAAATTTGAAGCCTTAGTGATGCTGTGTTTTCTGTTACAGCCTTTGCTTTGCATCAGCAGGGCTGACGGTGGCCTCGCTGCACACACGGGGCTTTGGGTCAGTTTGTTAAAGCTACAGCAGTGCTTTACTGCATTAATAGGCTCTCTGTGGTTTGGATTTTGTAAGGGGTTAACTGGGAGCATTGACCTGTATCTGGAGCGCTGGACTATACAGAAATAATGATGGCTGCAGCCAGCCTGCGCCACTCCAGGCCTTCTGTGTCCGTTGACATTCACCAGATTTACTACAGAAAAGCGCTCTGGGATGCGCGGTTCTGGACCAACCCCGCGGCGCCGAGGCCGCCCTGGCTGTCATCTCAGCCCGCCCGGAGCGCCCGTCCCGTCCCGCCGCGGAACTCACTCCGTGAGCAGCCACACGCTCTGCACCTCCCCGTCCTCGGCGGGCAGCACGACCACCCGTATCTCGCTCACCGCCTGCTCGATGGTGCCGGGCTGCGGGGGGAGAAGGCAGAGGTCAGGGGGGGCGGGCCGGGGCTGCGGCTGCCCCCGCGCCCCTCCCGGCCCGCACCCGGAACACGAAGTACTGGCGCAGGCGGCCGGCGCGGCCCGCGGTGCGGACACTGAGCGGCCGCAGCGTCTGGCGGGGCGGCGG
>WBMZ01002576.1:0-24745 GCA_013400975.1 Atrichornis clamosus | reverse complement strand
ATTATTATTATTATCCTTTATTTATGAATTTAAAAACTATTGCTATCTCAACTCATCAGTTTTAAAAAGAATTAGAATATTTTATTTCAATTTTTTAAAGAATATTGTAAAATTTCAACAAATTAAGTCTTTGTTCAAACTTTTGCCTATTCAGCATTGGCTAATAAGAGAATATAATTTCTGCTAATACTCATAGTATTTATGCTACTATACACCTGATAGAGAGCCTAAAAAAAGGGTCTTGTTTGTAACAATGTTTGGGTAGCTATCAATTTTCTACATTATTGGTATTTCTATCAAGAGTCTGCAGGGAATATGATAAAACACACAAAACTTGGTTACTTTCCTGAGGACAGTATAAGATCTGCTGAAATGGAAATGTGATGATCTCATTTTTGGGAGCAGCAAGATGGAACGGAGTGATTTGAAATGATATTTTCATGAAAAAATGGTTTTTAGGCCCAAACTGAAATACTTACTGCAATAAAGTTTACAAAATTATTCTATTAAAAAACAGGTCATAGACACATTTATTGTACATTTTCACCTTTTGAAACAGCAATTTTTTTAGTTCTCACATTTGTTTTCTTCTCCTTCTTGTAAGTATTATTGTTGTGACATCTGAGTGCCATATGAACCATTGAGCAATGTTTTATTTTCATTCAGTGCTGCAATATCACTCCTAAAAGACCTATAAAGTAAAGAAACATTAAGCAATTTCATAAGCAGTTTCTCCACCTTGATTATCATGATAAATCTGCAAGAAAAGCACCCCACTAAATGGTGCCCGCTGACTGTAACTGAAATATTATTCAGCCATTTGAGGATATAGTGACGAATAAATTATATTTTCTACACACACACACATGCACACACAAAGAAATAATGAAGTATCATAGAATGCACATCAACTCTAGGAAACCACTTTGCAAAAGATGCGTGTTGTTGGAGCCCATATATGCCATGTCTTACTCTGATTTAATAAAATGTTCTTCCTGGTATTTGTTGTACCCAAAGTGCTGACTGGGAACTGCAGAACTGTGTAGGCCATGAAGAAACCATTTACAGTTATTTTCTTCCAGGCTTTTCCAAAGGTTGAATTAGGTTTGCATTTTGCATTGAATTAGGTGTTACAGGGTATAATGCTAGAAAACAATCAGGTCTCAGAAAGATGGCACTCAGGCATTACAGTGGTTTGTCAAATTTTGTAAACTGAATACTATGCAAAATGGAAAATCAGATTTAATCTCAATTTCCAGCTAAGGTAGAAGGTGAGGAGTGGATTTTTTTGATAAATAAAGCCTAACGAGACGTCTGACCAAAATTTTCCAGGAATATAAAGTATTTTTTGCTATCAGTCTTTGGATCCACTCTGCAAATGTTTCATCAAAAAGCAAACAAACATAGAAAATTTCAGTTACTGTTCATTCAATTCCGTATTCTGACCACTAGATTGGACTATCTTCTAAAGAAATCTCTGTTCACACATGAAATTTGTCGTAAACATGGTGATAATTTCCTTAAAATAACTACAAGTTTATAATCTTCTATTATTATTATTAATATTATCACTGTTATTATTATATATTTACTAATATTATGTATCATACAGAGAACTTTGACAGTATATCATAAAGCAACTAAACTACCTGAAACAAGAGTCTCCAATATTCTTCAAGTAGAAGAAGCAGGGTACACGTGACTTGGGAGTAAGCAATGGAGAGTGGGGGAAAAAAAAGCAGAAATGTATACTTATGTCGTCCATCATCCCAGCAGCTTGAGAGTTTCAACGAGTTCCTGGTTGACATTAAGTTTGCTTCTCCCTGAGAAAATTATTGAAAGAGTTAACGTTTGCTCTCTCAGAATTAACCCAGCCTCCTGCAGAGGAAGAGGATAGATACAGGTAACTTGGATTTTATTCATATAAAGCACCATATAATTAGGAAAATATAAATTTCTCAGTAGACTGTAAAACATTCTGGTTTTCACATAGTGGCTTAAAATGCTAAATAATGCAAAAATACATAGTCATATACAATGTGACACAACAGAGTTATATAACCAGAATAATTTCTATGTAATTTTGACTTCACATCTCATATTTCTTGCAAACAAGCTAAATCCCATCATGATAGAATGCAGTAAAACTTTATACCTTGTATTTTAAACCCTACATCGACAATTGCACCAAGTGCTTGGTAAGCCTGTCAGCACAGCCGGTGCTTTTCTGTCTTAAGGAGAATGACAGACAAATGTTTTCAGCCATGAATGTGTTCATTAATGTACAGCTAAAGCTACCACACTGCAACCTAGAAACAATGCAATGCAAAAATGAGACCTCTGAAAGCCTGTGTAACCCAATGAGCACATCTACTAGGAGCTGTTATTCAAATAAACAAGCAGTTCATTAGTTTCTTATTGCTGGTCCTAAATGCATGAAACTCTCTGAGGAAAAAAACAGGTCACGATAGTCACAATCTGTTTGGATCTGCTGAATCCAATCAAAAGGACTTGGAGAGTACATGTTGGTGCTGTGAGACAGAGGAATGCAAGTGGAGACGCAGGGACTGAGGAACCCTCCTCAGTCTGTTTTGAACCTGCTAATGTGCTCTGCTCACTTAATGGCATCTTATAAAACACCTGGTCTCAAACACTCAAATATTGATTCAGTATATGGAAATCTGCTATTACACTACTGCTGTTTCTAGGAACAGCTTATATAAACAGAGCTGACATGATTGTGCCATATGGTTTTATTTCTGGAGTGCTTTGACTACATTTTTTAGGGGGAGGGAGTAATTGATTGGAATGATTTATAGGTCACCCTCACTTCCTTCAAGGTGGATGATGACTAAGCTGTATAAGCCACGAATTTTGGTGTCCAGGTTCATAAGGGTTGTCAGTTAATGGTTAACTTAATGACAAATCTCTGCTGTGCATTCACGTGTGACTCCAGTGAGTGGGTGATAAGGGCTAAATCCTCCATAGAGTACAAATGTGGAGGCTGAAAAGGAAGTATGTTTTACAGACTCTATGTGCTTTTACCTTGCCACATTTACCACACATTAGTGAAGGCAAATATAGGGAAATGAGAGAGTTTAAAGAGACAAATAGGTTGTGGTCCTTTCACAAACAGAGTATTGTTCCTGGGTAAAGAGGGAAGCTGCAGGCTCTGGGTTAGGTTTAAAAGTCTGAGGAATTTGGTCAGTTTGAAGATGCTGTTTGTCCTGACATTCCTTCCTCACCAGCCTGACTCTCAGGCCCTGCTATCTCAGATTGTCTCACAAAACTGCCATCTTCCTGCCACAACTCTTTTATCATTTGGTGAATCCAATGACATCAAGATCAAGTATTTGCAGAGTCATGGGGATATGAATGTCCTATGTGACATGAGCTGGGTCTCAGGCAATTGGGCAGTAAGTGACAAAGATGTATGCAACTGCTGCATGGGCTTCTTCCTTTGCTCTGTGTATTTTCATCACAAGCATTTGATCCCTGAAATACCATTTTGTTCAACTGAGTTTGATCTACTTATTCCTTTCACAGCTTTTTTGCTCACATGGCTTTGTGGGTGCAGTTCATCTCCATATTTCTTCTATGGAGTTACAAAATAGAGAAGACTAAGCAGCTGGTAGAATTACAGAGACACATCTGTGCAACTGTCTCCTTGCACATATTGCAAATAAACCATCTCTTAAATATTGTACCACTTCTGTACTTTGGATTGTTTGCATTGTACCTGTGCTAGGAATATACTAAATGGTCTCTGTTGCTTTTCATTTGGTTCTGTTAATTGTACACCCAGTACTTACCTATTGTCCTCCTCCCCATGCAGTTTGTCAGGCATGGGGAGGGAGGAGCAGGAACACTGTTGTGTGCAGAGATGGTTATGCACACGGAGTAAGGTTAAACCCTTGGGTGGGCTGTCTCTTGGCAACTCCTCGTCCATGAATTTTTTAACTTTCGTGTCATGTAGGTTCTCAAATACCCCAAAATGCAAGATTGCAAATATGTCCATAGGATTAGAGTGGTAGTCCATCTTGTGAAAGGCCTCTTACTACAGAAATACCAAACATTTTAACAGAAAGAAACCTGCAATAAGAAGTTTGCCATGTTTAAACAGAGCATTTCAGTCAGCTCTCTGGCACTGATATATTATCAGGATGTAACAGATTCTGCTGACTCATTTTGCTTAGTGATGACTCTTTTCTTTTCTTACCTTAGAATGACAGGTTTATTTAATTGATTCAGTGCACTTACATTTATAAGCAAGGTCGAAGAAAAATTCTTACAAGCCATGCCACTGTTCATTATATTAGTACACAATTTTAGGCTTTCTAGTTTAATATTTTTCCCAATGAGAAGACCTCTTCTGTTGGTTTATTTGGGTTTTGGGTGAGGTTTTGCTGGAGTTTTTTTTTTAATTTCTTTATCAGTCCTACTTTGGGATTCTAGTATTATATTCTTTTCAGCCAAAAGTGATAAAGGCTGAACCCAATATTAAATATTAAAGGGCACTTGGCTTGTACATGGTACTATGGATTTTAAGGTCTCCTGTATTCTTCCTTAAGCATATTCTTCCCCTTAGTTATAAACCTTTCAAACCAATGTTAATATAGTCTAATATTTTTAAGGTGGTACTACACATGGAGTTTGGTTTACAATGAAAAGAAAACATTATTTTCATACTTCTTGTGTTTTAATATCTTGACTATAAACTTTACTTAAAACAAGGACTTGTTTTCTCTTTTCCCACTACCTAGCCATGCAGTATGAAAAACAGAAGGGTTTTCCTCTTCCCTACGTCAAAAAACAGTTTACAGATGTAGAGAGTCTGCTGGCTTGCCCTATGTGGAGACAAAAAGAGGACAGTACTTCTCCACTTGGAAAGCCCTCATCTCTCAAGGCTGAGAGGTCAATCTCTAACATTTCTTCCACACATCTGTATGTCTGGGCCAATCCTTCACATATTTTCCTACTGCCTTTCTTCTGCTCCACCCATCCATGGCTGACCAGCTGGATCTGGTAGGCTTTCTGTACTGAAAGGGAAGTGGTGGAACCAAGAGGGAAGCTGAGAAATCTCAGTTGCAGCTCTTCTGAGGGGAGTCTGATGTAGGATGATGCACTCTGTTATGGGAAATAATTGTTGGGGACGTGGGGAGAGGGACAGAACCGAGTGTCTGATGTGGCAGAGTTAAGACAGCTGTTATGTGTGTGTCCAGCAGAAGAAGCCTGTCCAAACTCAGGCTGTTTTGTCCTTCAGCTGTACCTGCTGCCAAGCACACTGAGCTCATCCACTTTGTGAAACCACAATATCAGCAAATTGCTTAGCATCTCCCTAACGCAAGTAGCCAACAGGAAATGTAAGGAAATCAGCATTTACCCTGGGCAGACCTTCCTATGCTGCTCTGCTAGTCCCCATGCCACTACTGAGGAACTGTCTACAACAAAGGGAGGAAGCAAAGCAGTCATACTGTGTTTAAGGTTTTGTGGGATACAGGGACAAAGATGGGCAGTGAATAGCTGAGCATGCCCAGGTCACTGCACACCACACTGAGGTATTAGCAGAGCATGAAAGGAACAGAGTGCTGACTTGAAGTGCAGTAAATTCAGATAGCCAGAGACAGTCTGGGTGGAGAAAGAAATCCTCCTGGGAAATTGGACTCCTGATCAGATCCTGCTTACTCTCAAGTAACCATTTTTTAACAGGGTCCAGAGGTCACCACTGAGCCTTCCCCAACCTGACCAGTCCCACCAGGCGCCCAGCCTGTCCCTGTCCCTTGAGAGGCCCACCCAGGGACCTCAGCCATGCTATATGAGTTCGGAGGGGTTCAAGGAAAAAATACATCCAAAATGGCACCTGGGCTTTAGAATTTGGACTAAGCAGAACCTCTTAAGCTATCTTTCTCAAAGACAAAATAGTTTGAATATATATGAAGACGTTAATTCTACTAGCAGGGATCTCAGAGATGTATCCACAATTTAAAATATTTGTAGAAAGTCTGATGATTTCTTTTTTAGGTATACCCTAATGGAGTCACCACAAGATCTGCCTCAGCCAATTCCCTCACTTCCTCTTCTCTCAGTGTTTCTGTTTGAGTTGATGACACTTTGTACCTTTGAAACTTTGGTCTCTTTTTCCCCTGAAATGCCCTGCACCTAATGTCCAATGTTTTCACCATTCTACAGGTATTTCTTCTGCTTGTCTCTTTGATCTTTTGTTTCTGCAAAGTACTCTGGCTCAGACTGTGGCTTTCTGTGTGACCAAGTCCACAAAAATCTCAGAAATAAGAATTTCAGAGGATAGGGAGATAAACAGAGTCAATGGGTAGATTGCACATAAGGGAGAAGCATGAAAATACATCACTTAAGACTTCTGGTCATCTAGTGATATTCAAATAGGAGGATCTTAGGCATATTAATTAGCATAATTGCAAACAAAATTAATTGGACCCGAAACATTTCATACTTTAAAAAGTTAGACTGGGCTATGAAAACCAGATAAGCCTAATCAAACCCTAATATCTCATCTCGGGATCTTTTAGAAATCCTTCATCCCCTCTGCTTGATTTGGTTTTACTTATATAGAAAAACAGATGTAGGCCATTTTTTTTGTATTCAGTTTAAATGTGACCCAGGGATATTTTAATCTCTCTAGACAAATTGCTTTCAAAAGAACTTAAGTGTTTAGTCGATATCTAATGGTGATTTTTCATGGACTTTCTGGTACCAGCAATTTTCGATATAAAATTTCCTATCATAGGGGTTTGAATATGAATTCCAACCAATGCTTAGTGCTATTTAGAGGTTCACAATTGATAATGTTCAGTGCAGGTTGATGATTTTAATCATCATATCACTTTTCATGGAGGCTTTAAGGAAACACCTCCTTTGGCTGTGGAGTATTCCATTTTACTCTTTCAGAGTATTTCACCCAAAAAGAACATAAGTTTACCTTTTTAGAAATAAACTGGTAGCTGAATGTCTTGTGTAAGAGAGACAATACAGTGACAAACTTCTACATAAAAGAACATCACTGACAAAAACCTTTTCTTGCATGAGTTGAAAGAACACTCTCAAAATGGTGTGTGTTGTACAGAGGAAAGCAAAAAAAAAAGGTTGAATGGCTAGCAGACAAGCTCCAGTACTTCTTGTTTTAATACCACTAGTGTTCATGTTGTTTTGCTAATATAGCTTTCAGCTTGTAACTATGAGGAAAAAAATCTAATTTCTGTGAGATATATTGAAATAGGATACATATCTGGTTAGGAAATCTGTCCGATTTAGGAGTTTATTGTTATTTGCCAAGGTCCAAGTCATTGCACAGTCACTTGCTTGAGCCTAAGTTTAGATAACATTTTCAATATACAAGTGGAATACTATATTCACACTCAAACTTTAAGGTGGCTAAGGGGATGACAGAGAACAGGTGTAGGCCTACTTTATGGCCAGAGGTAGAACGAAATGCCCTCTCATTTTAAACTGGATACTATATGCATCATTTGAAATTGGAAAGTTTGGCTTCTATAGTGGAGGAGAATATGGAAAATATCACTTTTTCCATCCTTGAAAACACAGCTTAAGTTCAGAACCACATATTGTTCTTGACAGTAAAATGGCAAGCAGCAAAAAAGCAAGCCTCAAACCAGAGCAAACTGCTCTCCAATCTGTTCTTTGGTGATCAGTCACAGGACATCCCAGGAAGGACATCTGCACAGTGAAAATGCTTTGTGTCAGAGCTCTATTTTCCAGATCAATGCTCTATTAATGACTATTATGTTTCTGTGTACTTATCCTATGTTACAAATGCCATCATTCCTCTCCATAAGGATGCAGCATAAAGCCAGCAGAGGAAAGCTCTCCTAATGTTAAGATCAGAGACCTTGGAAGCTTCCTCATCACAGGTGAGAGTCTGCATCCCAGTGCTCCAGTTTTTTGCTCTAAAAATAGGACAGTTGCACAGACCTTGTTTATGATGCTGATGTAAACACCAAGTGCTTACTGACAACACTTCTGAGAACCTCATCTGTCTACAAAAGTATTATAACAAAAAAGTCATATTTCTGAACCCCGACCAGGAAAAGATGTAAAACTGTAAAATAGTCAAGGTTTCAAATCTTGTGGTTCTCACATAGTTATTGAAATATTCATTTAACATTTTCATGATTTTACTTTAAAAACTAATGAAAAATACATCTGTCTGGAAAATAACAGCTAAATTTTTTTCACTTGAATATGGAAAACCAAACCCATTAACATTCTATATATTGTCTCCAAACAGCCTTCCCTCTTTGCAGGTTACATTCAACACAGAATTATTCTAACATTAATATAGCAATATATAAATTTTTAGACTGTATATCAGATTTAACAGTTTCTAGAAGTTCTGTTTCTCATCTAGATTTTTTGATCACTGTTAGCTCCCAAACTGCTCTAGAAAACGAGATTTCACAAACACTGTAAAAGTCAGATTCTCACAGCAATTGAAAAAAGGGACTTGAAGTATAATTGAAAATATATAATACAATAAATCAAAGTTAGACAGTGGTGTAACAAAATAATGCTTGAAAAAGGGGAAATGCAAGATAAATATGAGCAAAGACTTCTGCCAGTGAAGTGTTTTATGCTGCTAGAATAAATCTCCCAGAGAAAGTAAGAAATCGTTCCCTTTGGATTTTTGCTTCATGAATGAACAAAATCTTGATGGTATTATTGCATGGAATGATTAGAGATATCTTTAAAAGGTGCTTTCTATATCCTGCCTGCTATGACTGTTAATCAGAGAAGGCATCACAGTGAACACTGTAATGATAAGATGAGAAAGGTTCCTCATCTTTAAAAATATTGACCTTAGTAATCTGTACTCAATGTTATGTTGTTCAAGTAATTAATATAGAAGTCATAGTTAATTTTTTAAAACCTTTATTGTGTTTGTATTAGCATCTCTTAAATTTGTTACCTTTCTATCTTAATCAGAAACTAAGAAACTGAATTCATTTACTGCACACTATCTGCTAGTTTATTGGTGAACTGATCTGAATTTTTTAATATTTCTCTCCCACTACAATAAATTTGAATGTAGCTACTTGCTATAATCTGGAAATAAAATCCATGTGCAAAAAATGTGCAGGGAATTATGTGTGACCAGAAAAAAATTCACTCAAAATTTGTCCATTTTTGCCAGTCTTCCCTAAATACAGGAAAAGTTCAAGGTCAATGGATGAAGCTCTGAATACAAAGCCTTATAGGACATATATTAATCAGTATATCTCATTTGAAAATTGTTGGTGTGTGTTTCAGATGCTTTCAAATTGAGCAGCATTTTTCTGTAACACAAGAATGAAACTGAGCAAATAGTGTTGCTTCTCTTAGCAAAGACTGGAGTATTTTCTGCATATAAAAAATAAGAATTGCATTTAGAAAATAAATTATATTCCAACATTTATACTACATTATGACCAAAGGGATGTGCATTCAATGGATGTGACATTTCCTGGGTAGTCACAGGAGACTCATGTGTGTGTAAAGCTGTCACAGAAGTTTCTATATCACTCCTGGGAGAAGCAGGGCACTGCTGAATTGTTGCTGGAAGCTGGCACAGTCTTCACCTGCTCCCTGGGCACATTCTTCTCCTCAAACTTATGCTGGAGGACTCAGTGGCATACCAATAGCTCAAGATAACAGGGTCACAAAAAAGGCTTCAAATCAGCTTTGAAGGTACACACAGAGTATGGTACAGAACACACACCAAAACCTATGTGCCCAGCTTGTAACTGCAGAAACCTCTGCCAGCAAGTGGAGGACAGAGAGTGAGAAAGTCTGTCACAGACTCAAAATCATGTGCTTGTGCCTATGAAGAAGCTGTAGCTTTGATTAGTGGCCTGGTGTTTCTCTCTGTGTGCAGGGTCAGGTCTTACACTATAAACACTTACCTCATCATGGGCACACAGTCTTCATCTGTTTGGAAACCTGATTTCAGAAGCAGTAAGACTGAGAGGGTCAAACTTATACTTGCTCTAACTCCTTGGCAGAAAACCAGGGATAAATTTGGCCCATGTGTACAAATAGAAGTAACTAAAAATGTACAAGTGTTACAGAGTGAGATAAAGCAGCAAGTCAAGGGAGAACAGAGGGCATCAGCTTGAGAGCTAATCAATATGTGTGGGAGGCTGGAAAAGATAAGCAACACCAATGTCAACAGAAAGTCAGAAGTGGTGGGGAAGAAAGCTATCACTGTGTTGTATAATAAAAACTTTCTTTCTGTAACCATCAGTGAAGTTTGCCTTTCATTAATTATTTAATTGCTTAGGGTTATATTGTGCACTTGACTACACTAATATGCAAAAGCAGAAGTGATCAGGAACATTTCAGACCTTTTCTTAGACTTTAATATGAAGCTTTAATATGCATTTTAATGGAAGAAACTTGGTTTTCTGATAACACCCCACAGTCCTTGGCCTAAAAAGCAGGCATTGTTAGATGGTGTGTAGAATAAGGGCAATGCAGCTGGAGTGATCATGTGTTGCCACCAAAAGGAATGGGCAAACAGAAAATCAAAACTGCAACAGTCCTCTTCCAATGTCAGTAATTTCTAGTAGATGAAAGATGCTTTTTCATGAGTGAATAAATAAATAGGCAGATCCCCACCATGGTACACATAAGAGCTTGCAAGTCCAGAAGTGCAGACAGATACAATGTTCCCTGGTCAGGGAAAGACTTGAGTTGAATATCTCAGGTTTATTTTAAGTAAATAGGGTTCTATTTCCTCAGGTTGAAAGTGTGGTCTAGAGTGTAATTTTGGAAGTGGGAAGGCCAAATTACAAAGAGTCATTATGTAAAATGAATGTCTGGATTCCTCATTGCCCAATATTCTGTGTAGAGATTTATTCACAAGAAATTAGGAAAATGCAAACATAAGCAAGTTATTGATTGTGAGAATTTACATTCCCCAACTCAGAGGCTTCTATGCATCCCTATAATGTATTTCAGAATATATGAACGGTGCAGATGCATTCAGATCTTGACTGTTCTACCAGGCACTCCCAACACACATGTACTCACTAAACCAATGTTTGGTAATCCTCCAAACAATAACTGAATTTTATTTCGATTATTTATATGTATGATCTACATGATTGCACATTTTAAATACATTTTCTCTTTTTCTTAAAATATCTGACTAGAATGTTTTCTCACATATGAACCAAAATATTTTAGAATGTGTTGGGATTTTTTTTAACAATGTACTAGTAAAAAACTACAGTATGAAAACGACAATTCAGCATTGTAGGTGGCTTTTGAGATGCTCAGTAGTAATAGCTGTTGGTGTTATGACAGCATTAGTGCATCCTCCTTTTTTAAATGCTTTGTCTAACAATAGTATGGTTTTATGTTCCCATATGCAATCCAAACTTTTGGTCCTTTGATTTCCCCAACAAGAGGGCCAGTTCAAATGCATTAAAAACTCTGTTTCCTTGTTTACTCAGGTCTTCTTCCAGCAGGTTGTCGTGCACAGGCGTTCATTCCAATGGCCAATGTGCAAAAATCTGGAGTCAGATAAGGGAAGTTTTCTTGGTTCCCCCACTTCAGTTTGCAGTCCAGCATATGTGCTGCCCTTATCAGCAGTGAGCTATTTCACTATGCGTGTCTTCTTGTTAACTTCATTTCAAAATAATTGCAAAGTTTATAGAAAACTTATGGAAAGGAGGAGGAGAAAGAAAAAATAGAGATGAGACCATAAAAGGCTTTTTACCAAAATCCTTACAAGAATTTGGCTTCTCTTAAGTTTTAGAGACTACTTACTACAGTGCCACTACTATTTTCTTCCCCAGCCTCTCTTCTCTCTCTTTGGTGTCACTTGGGAATATACATGGAAACATCACCTCCAAAAGAACATGCTACATCCTGATTATTTGCTGCATACACACTTCCAAACACTGCATAGCCCACATTTTGTCTTGTATTTCAAGTTTATTTTACCCTGAAATGGATTGATTATAGGATATTATACAAAAGGCAAAAAAGATAAATGTATCTTGAATTTGCCAGTCTTTTGAGTATTCATCAGTTTGACTGGCTTCAGAATTTGACACTGAATGTTCATTTTAGTCTATCTTTAGAGGAAAGAGTTTGTGGTGAGTCCTAACATATTTTAATTATTTGTCATTATCCTAATTTTTGACATGAAAAGAGTTCTTGAGTCCAACTTACTATTCTAATCTGTTAAAATTTGTGCTCTTTATGAAAGAAAACACTAAACTGTGCTAATTTCTTTTTTCTTCTCAAGAACATTAAGGCTTAAATCTACTCTGTGTATATTCAGGCCACTCAGATTCTTTTGAATATACTTATTCATACCTCTTTATCCATACTTGGAGTCCACATACATGTTCATTCTTTTTTGATATCTACTAATTCAGATGAACATATATTGTTTTCATTAGTCTGTCCACCACAGTTCATCACCTTAAAAAACTACTCTGAGGTATTTTCAATAATGTAAAAATTTTATCATAAGATCCACTTCAGACTACTTGAACTGCAGAAGGAGCCCCAAGGTTATGTCTTGAAGAACTGTTGAGATGCATATGCAAAACAAAATCATATTTACATGCATGACATTTCTAAAGAAATATGCCCTGCTACTACAAATTTTTGAGGGGGTCCACAAATCTCAAAGCAGTAGAACTCTAGCATTTGCGGGTTGTATTTTCAAGTTATTCACTGCTAAATTAAATTACTTTCTGCTGGAGAGAATCCCACTGTGGCTTTGTCATTGACTTTACCAGGAACAGAGCCAGACCCAATTATCTTAAGATTTATATTCTAATAAACATAGATGGTGGTCATCCTACTAGTGTTTTAACCTTTTTTATCCCAATACCTAGGAACTTGGTAATCTAAATAAAAACATCTCACAGAATATTTTGGTATTGCCCTGGGAGAAACAAGGATGTTAAAAGGAGAGTAAGTCAACAAGACAGATTTGTTACATCAGCAATAAATAGTTTATTATTTGACTGGTGCAGGAGGCAAGAGAGAGCTTGGAAATCTTTGTATTGGCAGAGAGATGCTGTATTTACTATGGAACATGGTAATCTAGAGTATACTATTTTACACTTTGCAAGGACTTAATTTGACTGGAATTTCAAAATGCAGCAGCATCTAAAAAACACCAGAAAAACAATGGAAAGAAAGCAAGACTTTCTAGCTGATTGGTATATTTCATTATTGTCACTTAGAAAACTCAGCAGACAAAATACAAATTGTTGAATTTATGGAACTATTGGCATTAAATTACTTACGAGAACAAAAGGAGTTATTTCACACAAAAAAAATCTTACTGTGTAACCATTGCCTTTATAGTGTTATATGATTTCAGGAATAGGTTCTTCCTTTTTCTACTTTTTTAATAGTAATTTCAGTTCCCAGAAAAAGCAAACTTACAAAAAAAATTTTCATTTGTTCCACCTTAAAATAAAAATAAGATACGTGGTATCTAATTTATAGCTCTTCCTTTGTTTATGTTTTATAATTATACTTTTGATTCATTTAAAATCCCTTTTGAAATGTTGAATATTAGAAAGGCAGCACAGATGCTGATTCTGTTTGCAATGGCCTAAAAAGTGCAAGCTTTAATCTGATGTCTAGGCTGCATTAAAAAAATTGGATTGAAAAGGATTAGATTAGATTAGACCTTCTGGTTTTAAAAATGTTAAAACTCCATTTATGCTTTAACATAATCTCCTTCCACTCTCTGGAGCCATCAAGCTGAGCTCTGTCCCTTGCAAGTATTTTTTATTATTATTATTAAATTTGCTTCTTTTTCATTTTAACATCCTAGTTTCATATTTGTAATAGCAAGAAATCCTTTGAGACAGATCTAAAAGTTCTTCCTGACCTGGTGAATGGAAGGGTAGGCACTTAAACCTCTGGCTTTTATGATGATTTTATGTATTTGTGCACAGTCACAAATGTAAATATTAATAGCTAGTTTTTAAAAGCCAAATAAGAGTGAGTGCTTTTAAGAACTTTAGAGGCTTGTGAAAGAGTGGTGATGTTTTACAGTACAACAACTTATTTACAATGCATTATTATGAAGAAATGCACAGTTTAAAAAGCAATCATGCACTTTAGTAAATCTGAAGTACCTATTATCTACAGCATCTGTGAAAAAAAACAACCAAGCGATAATATTTGCAAGCTGCTCCCTGGTACTTTAGAATTCAGATTGGCCTTTATTTATCATATAAATAAAATCAAGACATTGTGTGGGGGTTAGGGGATGGCATCTCTCAGAAGCAAAACATTGGAATATTAATGTCCTTCCTGGGATCAATGCAACCTTTTCGGTGATCATCGTGATGACGGCATTGCTGAATTACTGAGCATTCCACACTATGAATGGCACTATCAGATTTTCCAACATCACTCACTCTGTACTGAAAATATTTCAGGCAAAACAAAGACATTTACAAATATTAGACAATACTATCTGAGATGTGTGAGAAGTTATAGAATACTAACTAAGTGACTGCATTAAATCACTGTCACCATTTCTGTTCAGCCATGGTGGATCAGCCCTTTCTCTTTGCCCACTGAGCTCTGATAAGTCTTTTGATGGGTGCCTTAATTTCTGCCTCTGGACACAGGCTCTGGTGAACGTCCAGAAGTTCCATTATCATGATTTGGTATGACCTAGCAATACAAATAGATGGGTGCCGCTATCAGAAAAGTGGTGTTTGCTGAGCTGGGATGGAGATTCCTCAATTAATTCAGGATATCTGGAAGGGCCTAGCAAAGAACTATATTTGCTCTAATTGATTATGCCCTCTAATTGGTTCGGGGTGTTAGAAGTGAATTGTCCAAACAAGGTTATTATGACACTATCATAAAATGAGCAAATAACCTGATCAATAATACCAGTTCTCAATGTAGACATCTCTATAATTTCATCCAATAACTGAAAAGATGTTTATCACATTGATATTAAAGAATAAGGATAACTAGGTAAAGTGGTTTTTATCCCATTTTGTACAATCTTTGTGAGGATCAAAGCTGTCAAGAATGTGCAACTAGCCAAACATAATTTTGCTTTACCACCACCAGAGAAACTGAAATATGTTACTACTTTGGTGGGGTTTTTTAATCTTGAACTGTTTGGTTTCATATACTCTCTTGACAGCCATGTTTGGGAAGGGAGATGTTTTATATTCACAGCGCACACCTTCACGTCCAGTACCTGAGCCAGATTTCCTCTAATAAAGACCAGTTTCATTCCAAGTGCTCATTTTGAGCCTCAAACATGGCTCATTATATACTGCTCACACTTTCTCACATTTTTCAGCTAAGACAGAATATTGTTTGCTATGGTATTTATTACAGAAATTTTATACTGCTGGGTAGACCATCAAAATATGAACAAAACTACTGTGGCCCATAAGAAGGTGTTATCTCATATATAAAAACCAGCTATCAGTTAAAAGTCATTCCTATTAAGAGAGTCATAGTTACCATTAAAAAAGTTGCAGTTACTTCCCTCATAAAATGTACAAACATTGGTGAATAGCCACAGGAAAGCTGTATTATTGTTTATCCAAATATGAGACAAAAAAACTGTATTAATTGAAGATTATAAAGTATCATTAATTTATTCAATTAAAAGCCTTTAATGTAGCACTGATAATTAGAAAATTGAGACAATTCGAGATGCATTGGTTTTAAGAAATGTATTTCATGCTAATTATCATAAAATTATCATAAAATAAACAGTCAACAACTGCTACCAAAAAGACCACTAAAAGCAGTCTACAACTTCTTTATTTAGAGGCTGAAGCTATTAAAGTCTGGATTTTTTCACCTTCTCTTCAACTGTGCAGTCAAGGTTTTGACATAAGTGAACTCTCATTAAAGGGCTAACCAAAACCCCTGTCTGTAATTAACTGTTGGTTCTAACAGCAAAGACTGTTAGGCACTGGAGAGATCTGGACTTCTGGAAACCAGATCACAGTCCATGGATTGAGAAGTGTGGATTATGGATGAAATGTAGGCAGAGGGCTGTAAAGAAGGTCAAGAAGATTGTGCTATTTTAGAGAAGCGTACGAAGCCTATAGTGCCTTTCTCCCTGTAGAGGCAGCCATCCACACATTTTGCTTGATGAATTGTCTTTAGTTTCAAGCTTACAGGTCCATTTTGTGTTAGGTCCATTTTGATTGCTCTTGACAGCAGCAGTTTCAGTACTGATTTTCATCAGTTTAAATTGTACTCACTTTAAAAATACATATTTTTATTAGCCATGCCAATATTGTGTAAGACTATTCCAATTTTATATTTCAATTAAATTCTGAGTTAATATCAAATTCAATATAGTGAAACTTCAGTTAGAATATAAAGGTTAGAAAAGCAAACACAAGTTGATAGCACAACACTATCTATTGATGGCTTTGTTCAAATAATTTTTTTTTAATTTTTACAATTGAAATTGCAATGTTCTTGTTTTGTCATTTTTTCTGATCAAATTTCACCTCATATAATAATTGAGCAGGGTCTCTTTCACTGACAGAAGCACCAGAATGGTATACCGCATTATTGCAAGGATTTGGTTACCAAAGCCTTTAGCATTAGCTATTGCTGAAAATGTCTGCAAATGATACAGTAATACTGACCTAGAGTACAAATCACTAGCCCAAATTTGTCTTATTAATTTTCAGCAATTTAATTGCCATCAGAAAAAATTGTCAAGGTTTTGAACCAGGCACATGCAGTGTGGACGATGTGACTGATATTATAATTGTGCTGCACTAGTAAATGTTTTGAAAGTCATTTAGATAATTGCATCTCCTGGTATTTTGTGGCTGGAAAGTATTTTCTACATAATCTTATTTTTCCTCTTTCATATTCTGTTGTTTCTGATTAATTGTACAGTCTTTCTTATCAAATATTTAAAATATACTAAGCTATATTTATTGTCTATGTATTGAGTAAGAAATAGGATATAAGTAGTATAAATAATTATATGGAACAGCAGAAAAAACCCTGTCATTCCAATTTCCATAAAATATTATAGCCATTGCTAACTCAGTATTAAATCTTAAACTGACATGATGATTTGAGCAGACACCTTTAAATCTTTTAAGTAGATAGAAAGATAATACACTAATATACACTCATATCAGTATGTAGCAGTACTATTCTGATTTGCAAAAAAAACCCCTATTTTCAAAAAAATTGTGGAAAAATTCTAACATCTTTATATGATTTCTGCAGCCCACATCAATCAATGCACACCATAACCTTATATTTTAGTATTACAGACTTCTAGAACCAACACCCTTATTTGTCTATAACCTTGAGGCTACGCCCTGAGGCAAACTGTCAGGGACTGTGAATAACCCTTCTTTTTACACATCCTTACAGCAGACCAGTTAGCTGTTTGAGAACTGCTAGTTTCAACAGGTTAAAAGAGTGAATAGATATTTTCTGATAAAGAAAACCTACAACAAAAGAGAAAGAGAGGCTTACAGGAGGCGTCTTAGGAAATGCCAGCATCTAAATATGCTGTGCATCAAGTCTGAAAAAGCCACATGGACAACTTTCCCTCAGGAGTCTCTGTCAACTCTTTCATGAAATCTCCCTCCACCTTGCTCACAGAAATAGGGAAAGTCTCTTTGACTTCTCTTTGAAAGTGGGTCACTCTAGTGCAGAAGGTGGCACCTAACCTAAGGAGATACTTTCATTTTCCATCTCAGTGGACTCTTTAGGCTGTCAATGCAGGGTGAACAAACTTACTGCCATCTCTCTGCAGTAACAAGTCCAGCTGCTTCCCTCGTGCTCCCACCAGTTACCCTGAGTTAAGAAGCTGAGTGCAGTCAGCTCACAGATGGACCCAGTTCGATGGGGAGAACGAGCAAGGAGCAGCATGTGGGGGCTGCAGGTGAGCAAGTCTTCCACCTCTCAGCCGTGGAGAGCCATAGGATTAGCTGACACAACAACAAAAACAAGGCCTTTGTCTCACCGCCCTGGTCAGTTAAAATGTTGGAATAACACAGAGAAGGAAACGAATTTCAGTAACAGTATTGGTATCCGAAAAGAAATCTAGAAATGTTCATAAGCTGTGTGGTCTATCAGGGAAAGCAGTCTCCCTGGCACGAGCAGACCTAGGTGCAATATAGAGGCCTCTTAGTCAATTGCAAGTCCAATGGAAATGGAGAAGACAAGAAAAGATAAAGTTTTTTCTGATTCTGTCTCACAAAGTACATAAAGCAAAATATTTTTATAATTTTTCAGTGATGTTTCCTGGTTTTGATGTTATTAATCTTTTTTTTTCTTTTTAATTTTGAGTCTTAAATGAGACATCAAGTTGTATGGAGAATTTAAAAATCAAAACTCTGTGATCCTTCAGCAAACACCCAGATTCTTCAATGTGTAGCAGACATGTTAGAGGGTCTTCCCATTTCAGCTTTCTGAGGCTTACTGGAGAGCTATTATCACAGAAATCAACAGAGGAAGAAGTATCTTCAGTCAATGCTGATCACCATGAGGGATCTCTGCAATGCAGTAAGATTTTGAGAACTCTTGAGTATTCAAGGTAGTTATTGACATATCACATTTTTTGCATTTACATTTTTACCAAGCTAGCAAGTACTTTTTTTCTGCACTCACATTATTTCTATTAAATTGAATTCCCTATCCCAGTTCAACATGGAATTTTTTTCCATGTTAAAATGGCAATGAAGTAAGGTGTGAATCCTAGCAGTTTTCCTTAAACCTTTGGAAAGGGCAGGCCACAGTAACTTCATACAGTCAGTCTTATTATAAGTGTGTTTAATAAGGAAGAACAACAACTAAACTGAAAAACATAAATTCAGCAGATATAAACAGATGTTGAGCTTTTCTTTTAGTGAAAATGTATAGTCGTATCTGTAACTTCCTTTTCTAGACAAGTCTTTCGTTGTCTACTTTCCAAAAGAACCTTCTTTCCCTATATTATCTAAAGAGTTATTTACAACTAGATGTTTTTATTGTCTTCCTGTCTTTTGTGTATATATATTTATAGATTTAGTTATAGGTGTATATAAATATTCTGCTGAATTTTCTTTACCAAATACCACTATGATGAGTTGGTATGTAATATTCTCAGAGACAGATGCCATGCATTGGACTTAAATGTGTTAAATTAAAATACAATAAATCAAAAATACATTAATCATTTTTTTTAAATGTTGTAAATGAGAACAGTGGAAAATGCATCTTATATTTTGTCCTGTGACTCATTCTTTGACAATAATTCTTTGGTTAAAAGAACTAATGTACTGGAGAATCAATAAGCTTTCAGACACACTACATCAGTGTGTTTCCTTTGTTGATCCATTATTTTCATTATTAACACTTTATGTCAAGAGTGGCTTCTGTGTATCTTGAGTATTTTTAATTTATTTGATCACTGTGGCATTCTTGCCTGTTTGAAGGATCTCAGGTAGCACAAGAGAGTCAGAAATAAAATTAAGACTAACGTATTGCAATTGGGATTTTCCAACTAAATCACTTGGATGCTGGTTTTAATTGTATTGCTTTTTGTTTACAAAGACTTTTTTTGTTTGTTTTCTGCTGTGCTAATAAACTTAACTGAATTTCTGATTCCCGTTTCATTCTAGTTATACAATCACCTATTTGTAGGTTTTCTAAGGTTTTCCAAGTGAATGTTACCAATTTGTCAAAAGTCATAAAGCCAGGGGGAGCTTTGTTTGCTAGAGATACTCCTTGAAATCATTTTTCTATAATAATTGCATTGGAATGGAATCACAATTACCATGAAATTATGTTGTTTCTAATTTAATGATATTGTGCTTACAGACCAAAGAAGAAGGCACTTCAGGAGAATACAGCAAACTTTAGGAGGGTGTTACAGATAAGTACAACTTGATGTAGATGTGTGGATCAGCCTTCTCATTCCAGTATATCCTGGGAATACATTGTCTGCTGTACCCCCTGTGAACAATAGTCACGGCACTCATATCATTTTTCTTTTGGCACAAGCAAACCAGGGAACAAGAGCCTTCTATTTCACAACTTCAGCCCCTAGTCTGACTGCACCATGCGTATCTTGGAGCTGAGAAACATATTATAGAATCACAGAATTGTAGAATCGTTTGAGTTTGAACAGACCTTTAAATGGCCATCTGGTACAAACCGCTGCAATGAACAGGGAGTCCTTCACCTGGATGTTCATATGCCACACACAGCTACCAAGACAGGGATTGCCTTTTACCCTTAGCACAGAATTGCAGCCCCTTCTTGCTGCTGATGCTGTCTTGTCTCCCACAGCAGTGAGACTGAAGTGCACACTGCTGGGCTAGGCCATGCCAAGAGCTTCACCTGCCTCTGTTTATAGTCATTTGATGTGTAGGGTTTGGTAGGGTAAAATATAGTTGGTAACTTCTCATTCAAGAGGACTGTTTATCTCATTCATAGGGAAGGGTATGCAGTGTGAGTGCTTAGCATTCTGCTGCAAACTTAGGTGCTTCCAACTCAGTAGTATAAAAATAGTCTTTACTGGTAGGTGCCAGGCTCATTTCCAGTGCAAGATATTGTCATCATCCTGTAAGAAAACTTTTACTCAGTACAGTCAATAAGGATTAAACTCTGTAATTTATGTTTCACCAAGTTTATGGTGATTGCCCAATCTCGCCTACAGCCATCAAGTGCATACAAAGCTCAGTCTCACTCTCACTGACCAAGCAAAGATGCTCTGAGCTGTTCTCCCACAAAGGCACAGAGATAACTGTCTGTCACAACAGTAGAAGAAGTCCTGTGACTTTGTCTAGGAACAGTTTAGTCCCTGGTGGGTGGTTGTGATAGTTCAGATATTTACTGCTCCCTACCAAAACCTTTGGCAAGATAATAATCCCTTGCTATTCAAAAGATGGATCCTAAAATGTTCCTGGTTGCAAGCTCTGAGATGAAATGACTATGCCCTGTACAAAAGTTCTGACACCTATTTCTGTCGTGCATTTTTGGTGTGCATGCAGCTATTCATGAAATAATAACATGTTTCACTTTGTGCCTTTCTGCACTCGCATTAGGTTTCATTTCACAAACTCTAAAAAGAGATCAGTGGATTGAAGCACGGGTACTGTAAGCTTGCCTATCATTCTGCATTTTGCAAAGATGTAGACAGGAAGAAATAAAATCCTTTCTTAACTCAAGATGAGCAATTTAGATTTTTCTACTAATTCCTGTTAGATTTGTGGGTTGTAAACAACTCACTTATCAGGTCTAGCCTGTCTATACATAAGACAAGGACTGCCATGGTTCTAACTCCAAGAGTAATGATGTTATTTTCAGAATATCACACTCCCATAAGCAAGACCCTTGGCCTTCATTTTCCAGTCATAGGACTTTAAATGAAACATAAACAACAGGCTGGACAGAAAAAGGAAGGATAAAGATAGATGTGAAGGTAGAAACCAGTGACAGACAAATCAGGGAAAGAAAGACCGGGAAGAAAGCATACTGGTTCCCACTCCAGTGGCATTTTTGAGAGAAGGGAATTGCATTCTTGTGTACACACAGTCCTTTGATGTACAGACTTTATGTAAGCACTTCTTCCTTAGATACTCGCATTGTGAAGCATAGAAATACATTTAAGCTTTTATTTCACAAAGCCTGTAATCCATCATTTCTTCTCCCTGTGTTCTTTCTTCTGTCATTAGCCCCTAGTAACTAAATCATTCTTAAATAACTAAATAGCTCTCTAATTAAATGACATAAATTTGAAAACTCCAAGTTGCCACCTAATCCTTAAAGCAAATAAAGACTGAAGGTGACAGAATTTTGAGCACAGAACCACAGCTTCAACATTTCCACTCTTTGAAAGGTTTCAGCCTTGATAGAATGAAAGGCCTCTGTGATTAGCAGAATTAAATACAAGTCGCAGTAGGATAATAAGATGAACAATCCTTTGTGCTCTCACAAGCCTTCATCTGAAAGATATGCTCTGAGTACAGAGCACAGTGTAAAAATTTAGTTTGGCCATGGCCATAGCAGTGCCTAACATGAGTCCAGGACTTAATTGCTCACCTCAGGTAGCAGCAGGTTCAATTTCTTTTTCAGCATGAGGGTTCAAAATTCTAGAAGTAAATACTGACCACCAGGAAACTGGTTTTTGAGTCAGACGTTGACCATTGCATCAATAGCATGGCAAAAAAGTTAGACAAGTATAACTTACCAAGGGATTTTGGGAATGCCCAGTTAGAAGAACTCTAATCCTTATAATAAATTTGCTATCATTTTACATGCTTTGTTATTCAAAAATATGAACTCAGTCTTGAGAAGAAAAATGATTAGGATTATGCAGAAAATAAGATTTAAATAAGATTGAAACAATAAGACGTAGTTTATAAAAATTGCCAGAAAATAATTCATTACATTTATATCCCTTCTTCATCAGTTTTCTGATTAAATTTCTAACATCTCTCTTAATCCTTTTTCTTTCCAAAGCATTTACTACTACTTTGACAGACATCTATATTCTTGTGTAAATGCAAGATACAATTTCATCATATTAGATTGGTAAAATGATTTTTTTTTCATAACTCCCACAGGATTTAAATTTTTATACACAGAGTGATAAACTGCAATACAATTTATGTAAATTTCTGAAATTTTCTTTATTTTCCAAACCTTTTTCAGTGAGTCTGTGAAAAACACAGATTGCAAAGTCAATGAGCAGTCCTAATGAACTTAATGAAATACATTGACATAATGAAACAGTTCCTTTCCCACTGAAATTACCAGTTTTCAACTGACTTCAAAATGGGTGAAGAAGAGGCTGTGTGATACTTCTTTTTCTTATCTCTGTACAAAAATGTTTTCTGGTCAAATTTTTTTTTTTTTTTTAGGTCGCTCAGCTTCCTCTTAGGTCCTTTTCATCTGCAACTTTGATGATACTTAATTTGCAGTTTTGCTAAAATGGAAAAACTGAGAAAACACTGTACTGAATCTTGCAAGGTAAGTTATTCTAGTAGACATATGAGGGTATAAAGCAGAAAGTTTAAAGTTTTCTAAACAAATCTAAATTCATGTAAAATCAGACATTGGAAAATATCTCTAAAACTATGTTTTCTCCCTAATGAGATGTACTGGATGACCTAATAAGTAGCCCTTTTTTTTCAGTCCTATGTTCTCCATATCCATAGAACGTCTCTAGGTTTTAGAAAAGCTGTATCAAGTAAAGAATTTTGCATTTGTCTATCTTTTTTTATCATCTTGATTATATTTGCACTTATCATGAAAGAAAGAAAATTTATCAAAACACTGTAATTTCTTCTCACTGCAACAGAAAAAAAGATATGGTTCCTAAACTTAGGCAANGGTTCCTAAACTTAGGCAAAAACAAGAGGAGTTAGAGAAATGCTCATGCCTGCAGGGCTGTGTTCTTACTGGCATAATGGAGATGTGGTGGCATGGTTCCTATGGCTGGAGCGCTGGAATGGAAGGACACAGGTTCCTTAGGAAGGACAGGCAGGGGAGATGAGGAGAGGATGTTGCCCTCTGTGTCAGTGACCCACTGGAGAGCATGGAGCTCTGCCTGGGGATGGACGAGGAGCTGACTAGAGCTCAGGGGTCAGCAGTAAAGGGAGGGCAGGGACGGGGGAATTATACTGGGGGCCTGCCACAGGCCACATGACCAGGAAGACCAAGCAGATGAGACCCTCTGCAGACAGGTAGGAGCAGTCTTGTGTTCATAAGCCCTGGTCCTCGTGGGAGTCTACAACCTCCCCAATATCTGTTGGAGCAACGACACAGCAGGGCGTAGGCCATCCCGGAGGATCCTGGGATTCATTGATGATGAGTTCCTTCTTCAGTTAGGAGTCTAGGAGAAGAATTCTGCTGGATCTTGTTCACACCAACAAGGAAGGGCTGGTGAGGAATGTGAAGCTTAGGGACAGCCTAGTCTGCAACGACCATGAAATGGTGGAGTTCAAGACCCTTAGGGCAGTCAAGAGAGCACACAGCAAGCTCACTGCCCTGAACTTCAGGGGAGCAGACTTCAGCATATTTAGGGATCTGCTTGGCAGAGTATCATGGCATAAAGCCCTGGGGAGAAGAGGGGCCCAAGAAAGCTGGTTTACATTCAAGGGTCACTTCTTCTGAGACCAGGAACAATGCATCCCTACAAAAAGGAAGTCTGGCAAAACCATCCAGGAGACCTGTGTGGATGAACAATCAAAACCAAAAAAGAAGTCTGCAGAGTGTGGAAGCGGGGAAAAGTAGCTTGTGAGGAATACAGAGAAATCATCCAAGCAACCAAGGATCAAGTTAGGAAAACTAAGACTCTGATGGAATTAAATCTGGCCAGGGATCTCAAGGGCAACAAAGAAAGCTTTTGTACGTAGGTCGGTGATAAAAGGAAGACAAGGGAAAATGTGGGCACTGTCCAGAAGGAAACAGAAGACCTAGTTCCCTAGGACATGGAGAAAGCTAAGGTACTTGACTTTTTTGCCTGTCTTCACCAGCAAGTGCTTCAGCCACACCACCCAAAAAATGGTCACAAAAGGAAAAGGCAGGGACTGGGAGAATAAAGAACCCCTTGTCGGAAGGGATGCCATCCAGAAGGACCTTGACAGGCTTGAGAGGTGGGCTGGTACAGACTTTATGAAATTCAACACCACCGAATTAAAGGTCTTGCCTCTGGATTGGGGCAGTTCTAGAACAAGTACAGGCTGGTGTTATGGTTTGAGCCTGG
>WBMZ01002575.1:0-53478 GCA_013400975.1 Atrichornis clamosus | reverse complement strand
TATCTGCCTTTCAAATTAAGATACAAGGCCATGTAGTTCCAACCCCCCTGCCATAGGCAGGGACACCTTTCACTAGACCAGATTGCTCAGGGCCTCATTCAACCTGGCCTTGAACATTTTCAGGGGTGAAGCAGCCACAACTTCTCTGGGCAACCTGTTCCTGTGCCTAACCACCCTCACAGTAAAGAAATTCTTCCTAACATCTACTCTCTGTCAGTTTAAAGCCATTTCCCCATGTCCTGTGACTACATGCTCTTGAAAAAGCCCCTCTCCATCTTTCTTGAAGGCTCCCTTAAGTTACTGGAAGGCTGCAATTAGGTAACCCCAAAGCTGTCTCTTTCCAGGCTGAACAAACCCAACTCTCTCAGCACTTCCTCAGAGGAGAGGTGTTCCATCACTCTGATCATCTTGGTGGCCTTCTCTGGACTCACTCCTACCACACAGTGAGATAAGGATGGAAGATGTCTGAAACTTTGAAGATGTCTGAAGATGTTCTGTGGCCAAGAGTTAAGCATCTCTCCTCCATGCTCTATACCGGCTCTCAAATGCACTATGTTTTGTCCCCCAATTCACAAAATAAACTTAGTATGCACAATAAACTGTACTTTGAGGATTAAAAAAAATCATTAAGCAATTCCTGTATTCTTTGTAACTTTATAATTCAAGACAGTGGACTGCTGCCAAAGCACTTATGTGGTATTTTTGCACGCTGCTATCCATATGTAGTATTAAGACCACAGCTTTTGACAGTGAAGTAGATGGAAAATTATTATCTGAGAAACTGCCAAATCAAAGAGGTAGAGACCGTCTATCACTACCGTCTATCACCTGAGCACGTTTAAATATGACACACAAATTGGTACAAATACATATAAATTACAACATCTAAATACAGTAATTAATATAAAGAGAAATAAACTGAAAGTTGCCCAATCATGGCATTTGAATGACAAAGTACAAAAATGCCTTAAAAACTGGATGATGGTTTGAAACACCATCTAGGCCTATGGGAAGTGAAACATTACCTTACACCAAAACACTGGAATAGAGATTTATTAATATTTCCAAGGGTGGAAAATGGAAAACAAATACAAAAAGTTTTCATGATTGGAATGGGGAAGAAAGAATTTTATTGCCCAAGAAAAAAACATGGTAAGCAAGTTAACCTCAGAAGCAAGGGGCCAATAAAGCCAAGGGATGTTGGTCTACATTCGTACCCAAAAAGCAAAATCTTTGTCATACTGGATATAAGCAATATTATTACTCAGAAGTAAAAAACCATAACTACAGACCTGTAAATCAAGCTGTTCCCAGATTTAGAATCTACTGCATATTTCAGTATTTAGCCTAGATGAATATATAATATTACAGGAAATTAAGGGAATAAAATATCTGAGATAAAAGTTAAGGTCAGTGAACTTTTCTGCTGGCTGCCGTGGGTTTAATAATACTTCAAGTCTGATACTGAAACATCTCTGAACTGTTGATAATGAGCTTACAGTAAAAGAATAAACCACAACTGCGCTTACACAGAAAACAATCTTTTGCTAATCTGTATTCTGTGTAATTTATTTTAAATGAGAAAATAGCATGCAAATGACTTTCAGATTCCAGTGTCTCAGATATCACTGTTGCAGGCACATTTGGCCCACAACAGTAATATGGTGGCCTGCATCACCCACATATATTTGATCAGAAAATCTCATAAGTTTAAGCCGCATACACACCCGATCAGTTGTGCTTTTTTCTCTTTTTTTCCCTTTTTATTTCCCCACCTCAGGCTCTTCAAAGGTAACTTAGATTATCCCAGACTAAGTGGGTTAAATTCAGACAGAAACATCCTGTAAACTACATACAACAAGCTGGTACACCTGACTTAGGCAAAGAATATTTAGCACAGACTACTTCTAAAATTTGTTTTTAAAATTCAATAGAAAGCTGAATAGCACCAATAAATATGCCACATTTACCCATTTTCATCTAAACTTATCTAACTTTAATAAATGGTGGAAGACACAAACGCATATCTTCTGTAAAGGCAGACTTACTTCATAAGCTTTAATTGAAGCTTCAGCTAAACCTCCCCCAGGCATTAACATTAACGATGATTTTCCTTATGCAGCTTTACTGGATTTTTTGTTTGGTTGGGTTTTTTTTACTTTTCCTTCCACTTTTTGTTTCAACCAAGTTAGTGCTTGTCTCTACAGTCACACATTCCATATATATACATATATATCTCCTTCATTTTCCTACTTCTCTTAGCATTTTTCCTTTGCAGCTTTGTTTTACTTTGAGCTTCATTCTGCTGCTGTCACAACAGTAACAATATGCTTCCCTGTACAGAGACAGCTACAACATTCCCTCAGCATGACCACTGCTTAAGATTTCAGCCTGTAACTTCCCCCTAATTAACATCACACAGAATCCCCATTAGGAGCAGGGAGCAGGAATGCTATTTTCTCTCACTGCTTTACTCAAGGAACCATGAGAAAAGTTAAACAATCTACTTACAGTAGTTTTCATTTACAACTAACTAGACTTCCACCTGAATTTGCCTTGCAATGGTGGAAAATTAGAAAATAAGGAATAAGTCAAGGTCAAACCTGCCTGGTTTCTCCATTATAAAAAAGTTTGGAAAGAAACACCCTCCAACAGACCTCTGGCTCATACCACCATATATGCATTTTTTTTCATTAGGGGAACAGTATTCCTCAGATAACTGAAATTAGAAGTTGATCTCATCTTTAACAGTATTTGTACTTGTTCTAATTGTCCCAGCCTAAATTATAGCACTGGAGCCCTTAGTCAGCCATCGAAGATCAAGAAAAAACTGCTTAACACAGTGTCACATTCTTACTGTTTTTCCACATCAAACTTACCAGATAATTTCAAGAGCTCATAGAAGCATTTCTTTTTTCTCTTTTTTTCCCCCGCCCCTGTAGCTGACAGCACCTATGGATGCATTACAGAACCCAGCACGTCCAAGATGGATTAGATGCTGCCAAGAGGAAAGCGACAGCTCCCTAAGGTCCTGCTAGCGAAGTCCACAGCTGTAGTGTTACTGTCACTGTTACTATTACAGGCCTGGCACCACATCAATGCGGCTACCTTCTGAAAATTGCATTTGTAATACAGCCTTCCTTACTTTTCTGGTTCTAATATTTGTTTCTGACAAAATCAAAACCAACAACAGAAAAGTCAAAGCCTAAATAAATATAGATTTTTCCCCTTCCTATCTTACACATCACGTACGTGTGACTTCTACATGATATAAAACATACAACACTGTATTTCTACTAATAGCTCCTACACATCTGAATGAAACTCCACTATCAAGGAGACAAGATTTCATTTACCAAAAAACCCCCACAAAAAAAAACTATAACCCAAGTTTGACCCCACCTAACCAAGAGTCTACAAGAGTTGAGAAAAAACTTTCTCATTATCCTACTACTCTTTGGATCCAGTCTCAGCCTAGATGAAGACTTGAGAATATAATGGATGCATACAGTCCTATCAAAATCAGTGGGACACCACACACTTAGATCTGTAATAATTATTAACTTCAAGAGCTTTTCTAGACAAGACCTTTGTTCTACTAACATGAAAGCACCAGAATTTTAACTGGCTTCAACCACAGTATTGTAGTCACAGCTAAAAGGAAAACTTCTCCAATGACATTGTGAAAAATATTTTCATGCAAATATGCCTTTATAATTAAAAAAAAAAAGGCAGGTGGGAAAAATCTCTATTCTTTCTCCTAGCAGATACTTCTTTACACTGAGCTTACACAACAAACTATTTATGAAGGAAAATGGATTATACTGCATTTGACAGCTGTAGTGCTATGAACTTTCATCTAGACCAAGATCACATTAAAAAACCTTTTAAGTGTCACTAAAAAGGCACAGGAAAGCTGTATTTACTATTCTCTTATTCAGTCAACACTATATCAACTATAAACCTGAAGAATAATAAACATATTTGAAACACAGGCTGTTACAACTTGAACTCAGTGTTACAAATATTGAAAGCTGCACTCGTAACCCTCTGCACACCTTGTTATCACGGCACAGCTGCAGGGACAGACAGCTCACAGATAAAATAGATATCATTATGAATAAATGTGTCAGATCATTCAATAATTGTTACTCAAATGAAGCAGTACAGAAGAACTGCAGAAATTCCTTCATAAATTGGCCACCCACGGTTTTCCCTCCTTTGTGAAAGAGCCACCTTTAAAATGCACAACCTTGGGATGGAAATCCACAGCACTTTAAAGACTTCTAACTTCAGGGTAACAATCACATGAAACAAGGGGTTTTTTTGACCAATCTTCTCCAGAATGAGCTCATTGTGCAGACAGACATAGCACATGGATGGCTGCAGGAACACAGGCAGGACCAAGGGACAAGGGAGCTACAGCTGCTGTGGCTGGGGCTGTGATGATCACGAACCCACACACCTTACATGCAGGGCCAACTGTGAACCCTGTGAGGGCTGGTGTTCTAGAACCTCCCTGGCTCATCTCACCCTGGAAATTATGCTGAGCTACTACAATTTTAAAAGGTCCCTCAAAGCTGTAACAATTTCATTTCTTTAGTTAATTAGCAATTTCAGTTGAGCCTGAATCAGTGGTGTGATGGTAATTGTTTATTATTTCTCTACCAGGGCTCATTTTTAGTACCTTCTAACAGAGAAGGCCCACACAAAGAAGGCATATCGAGCAATTTCTGCAAAGGAGCTCAACACAGACAGACTCAGATAACGCAGCCATCACTAGGGACCATGAGAGCTGTCAAGGAAGGATAAAGGAGCAGAGCAGAAAGCTTAACAGGCATCTCCAGGCGTGCTAGATAAGAATCATGCCCAAGCCACACAACTTAGAGTCCATGGGGAAGGAAAAACAAACAAAAGCTAGTCGCAAACTACACACAGCTTCTAAGATGCCTGTAGTTTTGCTCCCTGATCTTTTGATTGCCTTTATCAAGAAATGCTTGTCTTCGCTTCATGCTGCGTAAATATGAAAAATTACATCTACCTTCGTGTGAGGTGCTGCCTGCAGGCAAGAAGCACATCTTACACAGTTCCCTCATCTTCCAGAGTGACTTCTCACACCCAACTTAAACGTGCTCTTAAGTAGTCATTTGTATAGTAAATCTAAAAGGAGCCAAAGCAGAGGCAGAACTGCGTGCTTTAACAAGAACTCCCACACCAGAGGCTTTGTTTTTGAAGCACCAAAGTTTCTTCCTACAGAGAACGTAACCATGTTATTTGAATTCTCAAGCTATTCACTATAGCATGGCACAGAAATAAGTGCAATGTAATTACAAAAAGCCCCCACATATATAATCACTAAATGTGAGTGCATACCTTCCCTGATAGCAGTAAATGGGGTTCCTTCCTCTTCTTGTAATCTAATCACCTTCAATGCCACCAGCTTTCCATTTACCCTGAAAGGGAAAAAGGGGAGGGGAAGAAGAAATTTAGAAACACCAAAATTATAGCAGAAACAGTATTTCTCATGTTAGAACTTGTTTCCCATCATGTACTTATTCAATTTCTTCCTGTCAATGCCAGTGATTCATTTATAGCACTGTAAGAAACACTTCATAGCTTCCATAATGTCAACTTTATATTTTCACACTCAGATGCAATCCAAGAAATGATCTCAGTTTTCTGTGAGTCAGTCTGCTTCCTTTCTACTACCGCTTTGTTACTGAAGCTTTGTTAGGAAGTATCACATTGTAAGATTTGGTTATATCTGTTCATTATTTGATCAAACTGTTCAAAGAAAAAGGCATATGATTTTCATCAATCACTTCACTTGCAGTATATCCAGATTTACACTGATTACCTCCTTCCCACTGCATGACACACATAGTTATAGCCTTCAAAAAGCTACAAAGTTTGAGTAATGAAACAATTTTTAGGTCATTCTGGCCATTTCCTATTAAGGCATATTCTTGACTACATGGGCCAGGCTAGTTTTAGATTATAATGACTCTCCTTTGTAAGTTGAAAAATATTTTGTGCTCCAAGAGACAAAACTTCTTAACAGGTCATTCTAGCATAAAATCTATTTGGCTAGTTTCATTTTTAGCATCCAAAATTTCACCACACATGAATCACGTTTCAGGTCTTGCAAAAAAATCCAGTTGGTTCAGTTTATCCAAATAAAATCTCACAAAAGCTGAACAAAGCTGATATTCATTACCTTCCTCAAGAACAAATTCCTACTTTGAAACGTTAACAAACTCCCCATGTATGACAAGCAATGGTCATAAACTATCAACAAGGCATAATACAGGTTTTTTTAAATGTTGTTATTATTATTACTAAAATTTATTTATGTAAAAGCAAAATTAGCCTTTACAACCACAAAGCTCAAGGAAGCATTGGAGCCCTTACACTCCTGTAGTCATGGAGGCAATTCCCTACTGTACGAGATGTACAGTACTAGATACTAGAAGATGTATTTAATTTTCAAAGCAAGATGATTTGGATACCCACCAACTCTGACTGCATCTTCTCCCTCAGGCTTTTAATTTTTAGCAGTTACATGACTTCAGTGACGGATGGCTACTGTCTTGTTTCTTCTGATTATTCTTTTACAATTGTCAAAAACTCATTAGCCTTATACAGAATATTGTATAATGACTCTGAGTAAGTTAAGAAACCCTGGTTATCAAAAGATCGATTAGTCATCACCTTCCAATTACTCATAATGCTTCAGGCTGGCACCAGTTCAAGTCTCAGGCCACCAGTCACTGCTGAAAGACAATTATCAGCTTAACTGTACTGGATTATCTGGATTTCTCCTTATAATTACTTTACGTATTCTTTTATTTGGATTTAAGCAGGACTTATGGCATCAGAAAAAGATAAGCCTTGCCTCAAGTAACTTCATATGTCATGCTCAGACAGGAGAATAAACCATAATAAAAGCAGAAGTAGAAGGACTGATGACAGACATGCAATTCATATACATGTGTAATTTTCAATTCCTCCATCAATACACCAACCTACTTATCATACACATGGAACTTAGATACATGGATAACTTGAATGTTTTACAACAGATGAAATAATTGTGCAGGAGGAATTTAAATAAGAAGAGCAAGATCATTTTGCAGATAAGGACAGATGCTATTTTCAGAGAAGGAGATGCAAAATACAACGGAAAGCACATCGAAGAGGTATTAAGAAAACAGGGATATGGAGTATCTTGCTAGAGAGACAGACAAATAACATGCAGCACTGTGTAGATTACGTTCTTTTTAATCTGAAATTCTACATTCCATTGATTCATGAAGAGCAATAAATAACACAAACAGCAGTAGTATGGAACTAGTTTCAAAGAATTCACAATTAAACACAGAAGGCGAGTTGTGCTTTTTAGTTCTCATTGCCCCTTTGCCTTTGGTACCTGTCATCATCTTGATAGCATCTTGGCAACTCTTAACACCATCAAAATTATCAAACTAATCTCAAGAAGTGTTACCCTGGGATTTCATTCTCCTCTTTACTATCATTTATCCCCAGTATACCAATCTATAATTTCCATAATAGAACAGTCTCCTTATTCTCATTTACTACCCAGTCATTAAAACTTTTTTTTTCCTAGCTCATTTTCTATAAACAGAAACATATATAACTGGAGATGTGAGAAATTATGAAGTATCAATTAAAGAGATAGGGTATGTATTCACATCCTTTAACTGTCTTCCCACTGATGCAATCTCAGAACGCAGTTAGATGATGCTGAAGAGATGAGCTAAGGGCTGCCTCAGGGTACAGCCTTCCTCCCACTACATCCCCGCCACACACTCCTGCCACTACCTCGTATTTGCTCTCATTCCTGCTGGACTTTACAGTGAGACTGCTTAGAGAGCTTAAATAAGAGATGACTGGCCCTTCTAAAAATAACTAAATAGTATTAAAAAAAAAAATTATAAAGGCATGAGAAGAAAGAAAAAACCACTAGAAACTATATAAGAAGAACTGGGTCTACCTTTTGAGAAGCAATGTGTCATGGCATCAAGCCAGTTATGTCACGAAATTACACCCTGAAACTTGTGATGCCATGTCAAAATAATATTGCAATTTCCTTAGAAACAACACTGAAAAAAGGAAACCTGGATAAAATTACCTCAGCAACCTATCAATACTTGTCTTTGCAGACTTCAGCAGTAATCAAGTGAGGTTAGCAGAACTCCTTCCAGATATTACTTCACATTTGTCTTCCACAACTTTCAAAGCATGCTCAGTATTTTCATTACTTTCAAACACAGGTAGAAAAACTGACAAGCAGACTGCCTTTTAGACAGTGAAGAGGCAACACTGCTGCCTCTTTTAACATCTAGGATTCATTAAACCACCTCTATTACTCACTGTCCAAAGCAAACAGCTTCACACCTTCTCAAAACAATACACTTAACTGAGTCAAGGATTACACTTATCATCTTATGCCTGTCCTGTCATCTGCCTCATTAGTTTCTATTAAGGACAATATTGACTAAAGAATTTCTATTTTCTAGGCCACCTTCCCTCCTAAACTAACACACTTTCTCATCCAAAAACATTCAGAGAAAGTAGAGAAGTCCTAAAGCCTCTCTAATGATCACACAAAACTACTTTACTCTAGGCAAAACACCTGCAACTGATGGATAGTTTTCTGATTTATGGAAATTCAGCACTTCAACATTACATAATCTCTTCTAATAAATTTCTGATTATATATGCAATGTAGGCAAAAGAGAAATGAGTCCAAATTGCTTTATGCGGCATAAAGTAGAAGTCTGCATATTATAAAAAATACAGATTTGCCAGATATTACAAAAAATGCTAATATAATATGTCGTTCTGCATTTTCTACAACTGCATAAATCAGCATTACTAAAATAAATGCATTTATAAAAGATGACCATTTATGAGAAAGTAGAGAAGATTGGAAATTATTTAATGCTTTAATGTATCATTAAGAATATATAATACTGATGAATATAAAGTAACTGATGACTTAATTGGCTTCGCTGGGCATAATGCTGATGATGCCAGCTAGAGAACAAAAGAGTACAATAACACTATTTTCTCGAGTTCTTCAGATAAATTTAGATGAAATAAATGTTCCAAATATACACATTTTAAAAGAGTCAATTAACATAAAATCTGCCAATTATGATTTCAATCTGTTTATTTAATACTGAGTTTTACCACTGGCTGGAGTTGAGGCTGAGCTCATAAACTGAGCAACTCTTAAGCTTGGGAAAACTTCTGTAAAGAAAAATCAGTAGATGGTATTGGGATGATGCTCTAATTTGTGATACACATTTCAAGAAACTATTTCTTACGAAGAAAAGTAACTTTCAATTGTTAACTAGTCATTTACATGAAAAGCTCGAAGTTTGATGATCAATCCTTGAAAATATCTAATTAAATCTACTCTCTAGTGATATTAATGTCATAAACAGACATCTAAAATCCCAAACAGACCATGGGGGCCTATGAAACCAAGCTCTGCCAGAAACTTCCTTTGAAGAAACCTGATAGAGGCACATTCACTGTAGGTTTAGTGATTATTCTACCAACAAATAACTAATTTCACATTGAGGGAAACACTTCTTTTCATCATTATCATAAAAGGCAGTTCAGTGTAAACATGGTTTATTTATATTTTTCTTACTAAAAAGGACTTATGTTTCTAGTTTACAAAAGCCACTCCCAGTCCTGCTAAAGCCCTATCATGTAAGTACTCAAGGGACTAAGCCTGTGAATTTCTCTTTTTGAATTCCACCACCTTTTAACCTCATCCTAGACAGAAGTCACCTTGTTTTAGTAGAAGCCAGTGGATTAAAGATACTTCATAATGTTGAAATTTATTAGGGGTGAAAAACAGACGATCAAAGCATTCTGAGAGAGATGAAGGATTTAAATTATTAATTAGTGTTGTCACTGGAACTCAGGACTCGAGGCACTCTGGTACAAACAATGTGGCAGCCCTCACTTGAACAGGAGCAGGTGAGTGTTTATCTCAGGGTGCCTCATCCCTGCCTCCCAGCCCACATCAGTCCAAACTACTCAGTAGCTCATCTAAGCACAGGGGCTGTACTCGAGCTATGCCTGCCGGAAGCAAAACATGTGGGACTGGCAGCAGGGAGGGCGATGCCCAGCACCGTCCTCCTCCACACACCTCTCACCTCTCCAGGCCCCACCGACACTCATACAAAGAGAATTTGAAGACAGACACAGAGATATCACTTATAAGTAAAGTGGCCTCTTACAACGGTGCACACTGACAGTCACACGGCATCTTCTGAGAGATGCCATTGCTCAGCTAACTGGAAAATGCACTGGTGCACAAGGGCATTTAGTTGGCAAATTACTTTAGCATTTTCTCTACCATTCCAATCTTGCATATATGTGTGAAGACCCACAAATTACTATCCAGTAACTCTACCACGTGCATCTAATATAACTATGTTCTATCCTGGTTTTTCTGCCAAGTTTTCCAGGGCAATCCTGGGTAAGTAATAATAGACTTACTTTCTTCAGTTTTGTCCCCTGCTATGTGAGATAATAATACTAAGTTGCCTCTGTAAACTGCTTTGCAGGTTGAAGCACAGAACATATAGTGTAATGTTCTTTTTATATATTCAACTATGGAGAAAAATTTTCCCAATCTTTCTTTTAAATGCTGAGAAATTCACTCAGTAAGTGATCAATATAGTCAATGACTCATTTTCTAGTTAGAATCATAGTAACTTATTTTAGCACTTACTCTACTTTAATAATTTTTTCCACCATTCGGCACTTTAGTTGAACATCTAGCTATCATTAGTTTTTTATCTAGTTCAACTTGAAGTTTTTGTTTTTATTAAAGGTTTACAATGCTAGAGATTTTTTTTAAAGCATTTATGTACACAGTCTATAATCCCATGTTATGACTTGCCTACAAAAATCAGTTAAGGAAATCAGTTAAAAAATCGGGGAGGGAAAAGAAAGGAAGCTGTAGTTGGTAACCATAAAGTGCCTTTTCATAATCCATGAATATGTATTCCTTTTCCAGCCATCTGTTATCCTCAAATGAAAAGAGTTTCATCTGCAGAACACTAATTTCACACAATTTTCAAGAAATAAAGAAAAGGTTAAGAAAGTTTAGGTCATTAAGGCAACATGAATCAGAGCAATTTTGAAATATCAGTCTAAATAAATTGGCCGTAACATAAAGAAAAACCTTCCTGTGAAATGGACTGTTGCACAAGAAACTTATCAGAGAGGCGGTGAACACACCACCTCACATGGGCACAAAGTAAAGCTAGGGGAATGACTAAAAAGTGGCAGCATGACCATTTGAAGCTTATGGCACTTGCAATAGATTGAACATAAACCAAAAGACAATCAAAGAGTCAAGGAGGTTTCAAGACAAGTAAAAGAAATTCCACAACTTCAAAGCCGAAAGTCAGGACAGCAATTAGTCCTGTCAGTCATCCTTAATGAGGGTTTCAGCATCAAAAATATAAAAATCAAAATACACACACCACCCTTCTTGTGAGCCACCATCTACACACCTATATAAGAAAGATGATGGTCAGCTATATGTTTATAACACACGCTACAATGCATGATGCCAACAACAAATACAGGTAGTTCCCACTGATTAATCACATATTCCCTGTTGCCCCAAAAATAACACAGCATGGAAACCACAGCCAGTGCAGAGCACGATGCCTGCCTGAGCACAATTTCTCTCCACTTTGTGCCATGAACTCCCTATTGATTTTCAGGTGAATAGCAAAAGGTATTGCCTTTGATGAAGATATATGTCAAATGCCCTGGCTACCTGAAAAAGTATCTTTTATCTTTGGGTACAAGTTGGAGTCACCTTGAAAACAAAAAATTTAGATTTCAAACTGAAATGTGAGAGGTGCCTTGACTGAAGCACTGCCCTATCTCTGCAGCCTTGGAGCTCTTGTTGGCAGCCTCAGCTTCTACTGTGCTCTTCTCCGTGCTCTACTGATTTCTCATATCAATAGTTAAAAAGGATAGGAACCATAATTTACTAGAACAAGTATTTTATTAGGGATAAATTGAAATGATATAATTTTGTGGTAGGGAAATAAGGAAAAAATATCTTGATTGAGCTGTTACAAATTCCACACATTTTTGCAGTACTATGAGCACATGCAATTCAGTAAAGGTGCCCAAAAAAGTAAAGGTACTGTAAAAAATCACATGGACATTCAAGAAATAGATCGAGATCACAGTGGAGATACCACTGGTGTGCTTCTCAAAACACAGACACATGCTGTGCAAGCAGTAGTCACAGATCACATCGCTTTAACTGAAGTAATCTTTTTTAATTCTTTGCCTTGAAGGGCAACCGAACACAGTGGGAGAGGATGGAAAGCATGCCAACTCATAACATTGCCAAAAGCACAGGTTTTTCCCTTAAGTGCAATATGCAGAGTTTCCAGTGGGGGAACTCAAGGCCTCCACGCTGCTTTGCAAGGGGCTCCGGTTGGCAGCAGCTCCCTTGTGCTGTCACCAGCTTCATCTCCAGACTCACAACTCACATCAACATTTATGTGCCAGAACAGAACAAGCCAGATCCCTTTGCTGTATGCTCAGGTAAATCTATAATCAAGCTGAAGAGGGAAGAAGGTCAACAGCAGCAGGAAGTCACACATGTCAATACACCAACAGACAGCATTTCTTCAGCTCACCCACAAAGTGAAATGATACAGGAATTCAAAGTGCACCTATTGCTTCACACCTACTGTATGGCAAATGTCCAAGGTGTTAGTCAAATACAGAGTCAATGGAACTTGAGTAATTTTTAAAGTGTTATCTGTAAATTACTCAGCCCACTTCTCCAACATTTTACAGTAAAATAAATCTCTTCAAAGTCATCTGAATTTCATGCAGTAAGCAGCCTCTTGCAATTTTATACAACTAAGTAAAATATGAGAAACTAGCTGAATGAAAGTAGAAAATGAACATGCCAAGATGAGTTTCATTACACACATCTGATGTGCAACACATGAAATCAAATAGATTTGCCTATTGATGCAACTGTCAGTCAGAAAAAAAATCACTGCTTGGCTGTTTCTCCTATAAACAAAAAAGCCCAGCCTGAGAGAATACTGCTTCACTTTCCTCAGTAACGAGGTTCTATTCACTCTGCTGCTTCTTCACCCCAGGGATTCGTTTTCATCTGACTACAAAAAGAGAAATCCATCAATCCAGTAAGAGGAATTAACCCAGGGCATTTCACTTTCCTGGAATACTACCACAGATGCTCAAACAGATAGAAAAGCAATGGGTTTGATAGGAAGACAGGGGCTTGGTACCATTGATCCTGCTCCAAGCTGTAAAAAGATAGGATTGGTCTGAAAGCAAGTTACTGCACAAATTACTTTAAATTTTAGGAAGGGAATGGCTGATTTTGTGTCTTTGGAAGCAAGTATGTATCTTTTAGACTCTCCAAATAGTAAGCTAAGATAAAGAATGTTTTATTCCATCATTATGGTCAGCAGGGGAAATAATTTTAAAAACTGAAATGTATCTTAGGAAAAGCATTAAAAAACCCAAACTCCACTACTTGCCGCATGCAGCTGCTGACATAGTGAGCAAAATAATTCTGAGTACAAAGAATCATTCAAAACAGCTCAATCTGATCTTAAATTTTTCATCTTCAACTACAGTTAAGGACACATCTCAGAAACATTTCGGCAAAATGAAAAAGCCAAGCCTTAGAGTTGGTTATTAGGGATTCTCAAACATTTTGACCAAAATCCACTTGTTGTGCAAGTATTACCAGCTCCAGCTTTTCCATCATATGCAGACATATGTCTGCATTCTGCATTGTGCCATGAGAGTTTAATCCTTCAGCAGTCAAACTGGGCACATACCAAAATAAACAGACCTCTTTTGCTCATTTGTATTCCCACTGAGTCTGTAGGCAGGGGAACATGGTGATGCACATCACAGCCTCACCCTACACACCCATATCAGAATCTAGGAAAAAAAATCTGTATCTATTCCTGTATCATTCTAAGATAAAGCTATAAACAGTCAGAGTCAAGCTGCCTGAAAAGCAGCAGCCAGGTTCAGTTGTCAACCATAGGATCATGGAACTGTTTAGCCTGGAAAAGACCTCTAAGATTACTGAGTCCATCCATTAACCCAGCACTGCCAAGCCCACCACTAAACCATGTCCCTAAGAGCCACACCTGCATCTCTTTTAAATACCCCCAGGGATGGGCCAGAGCCAATGTCAGCCCATCCAGTTGCCCCACCCCTGTCCTTCTACATTCCCTAAGAGTACAACACAGCAGTGATGCTCTTTTTTTCTCGGGGATCCCACCTAGGCCAGAGATTCCTCAAGTTCTCGTGGGGACAGAAGAGGTAACAGAGCTATATTACCTCAACAAACAAGTCCTTTTGAAATGGCAGAAAACACCTGCAGTGTTTCCCAAGTTCTTAAAGTACAACCTCTTCCTGCTGAGAAGCAATTCAACTGTTTCTCTAGTTCAAGAAACAGAAGTCTGGACAGGAGGTGCTGAATCTGGATAGTGCTGGGTCATACGGAAATTATTCAATTCTCAGTGGGAAAAAGAATAAGTCAAATTCAAACAGGTGAAGGAATACTACTGTAACAGTAGAAATACTCTCTGCATAAGAATTCTTATCCACACTCTAGTTACACACACCTTTTTTCTAAATACATTTTAAAGACCTTGCAGAAGATGTTACGAAGCAACAGGATAAAGTCACATATCATTGTTATAACTCGCACTACTTATCCAGAGCTAGCTGTTTATAATAGGGCACGCACTGTGCCCAGTAATTTCAATTTATTACTCAATTACCATTAAAATCATTGAAGTATTTCTTTCAGATTCACAGGCAGCTCTACTAAAATGAGTATTTCTAACCAATCTATGTTTCGTAACATATTCACAAATCGCCACTTAATGCAATAGCTTCAGGGAAGCGTTTTGTTTTGTTTTGTTTGTTAAGTTGAGCCTGTTCTGCTGACTGACGGGACATCCAGAGACACTGCTGCCTCAGTTCAATCCTACTGAAAGCTGAGGCATATGGGCTGACTGTCATCAGATACTCACTGTGATTTTACTAAAGGGTTTTAGTAAAAAGGCACAAGCTGAAATCTATACTGTTTTCTCATATTACATGGACCCCAATAAAAAGCTTACACATGTGTAATGTCTGGAACTTATGGTAATGCATAACTGAGCCATTAACAACATAGCAAAACTGCATTTTCTTGAAGAAAGCTGCCAGTGAGAGACAATACCTGCAGTGGTATGGCAGAAGTGTGAGTATTTCTCCTACATTTAAAACATGTTTTTATTCCTATCAGCTGTCATTATGTTCATCAATATCTAAGTTACTGAGAAATGAGGGAATCCCTCATTCTGATTTATTACAAATATTCAATGAAAAAAGACAACTTTCAGTACCTAACCAAGTTAATGACCCTGGAAAATGTTTGCACGTATTTTCTTTTCTCAGTAGTTATTTTGTCCCATGACCATTGTGATACTCTCACTGCTGGAATGGTAAAGTTGCCTCATGCATAATTGACTAGCCCAAGTTTTTAAATAAAGATATCACACATACCAGTTCTTTCAGAACTCCTTTATTATTATTGGAAATCTGATTATTAAAACTTGATTAAATATGTGAAATAGCACAAGACACTCTAAAAGATAACTCTACACTACACTACAAAAGATAACTCTCAATGGAAGCACTGGCTCAAGAAGCATATTTTAGTGTGTTTACTGAGTATTTTACGCAATACAGAAGTACTTAGGGCATTTGGGGATAAAAAAACTGCAACAAATAACATTGAAGTGGCTGAGAAAAATATTTGACATGTATACAGTACAATATTTTGAGATACAGTAGTTGCAATGACTCTAAATAAACTCTTGTAAACCAAATCTAGAGTAGTCAAAAATTCCATCCATTCCCTTCAAGTTATTTTATTAAAGACTTTTTAAAATTATAAACAAAAGGCGAACAACTTACCACATGTATTCAGCATTGCTCTCAGAGCATCAGAAAACTCTACTTGACAGCGTATTTTGCTTTTACCCCTAAAAATTAACTTGGTGTGGATGGTGAAAGTAGTACAACATTAAAGTGCAAACAAAAAACCAGATTAACAGGGATCTCATCTTGTTCTGATGTGGAGGCAGTATGTTACCGATGCAATATGGTCTCAGCCTCTTTCACTAGAGCCCACGGCAGTCAGCACCGGGATTCACAGGGAGCTATGCACATGTTCAGCAACATCAGTTGGTACTTTCTGCTTATCTTCTTTTACACACAAAATGAAATTTAAAAAACCCCACCACTTACTTGCTTTTTCCTTTGTATACTGTAGCATAGGATCCTTCCCCTAGTTTTTCCAGTTTTTCATATGAGTCTGCTTTTCCAAACTTAGGGCTTGTAGGCTAAACAAAACAAAAAAGATGACTTTTCAGCATATAAAGCACCCATAACATTAACTACTTTGATTCAGCCTTTAGAGTCCAAAAGCCATTATCACGACTTACAGACCTGCTGGTTTTCAGCAGCCAACAACAACAAAAAAATAATTAATAGGAAAAAAAAATTAATATTTACCCAAATAAAATATCATTCAACACCCCAGATGGTGGTTGCTAATATAAACCATACACTTACATCACTGTATCTATCAAAAGGATTTTGCTCTTAATCAAAGAGATGGTTCTGTTTCGTTTTTCACATATATCACTTCATAGAGTGAAAAAGATCAGTACAACTAAAACATCTTATCTATGTTTAGAGATCTAAACAGCAGCCTTAGTCTGCCCTACAAAATCAGACTAATAGAACTGTTTCTTTTTTAATTTTAATTTACCACTAAAGCCCATCCAAAAACATTGCCCTAAGTAGTCAATGTCTCAGTACATCAATCATTGTTCAGATAGTGGTAAAAATACTACAGGAGAGCACCTTTAATGATAGCGTCTTGATTCTGAATTAGGATTACAGTCTTCAGATTGCGGATATAATAACACCATACTTTAATGTACATGTTACATAGTTGAGTAAAGTCCTGTATCCTTAATATCTGCAGCCTAAGTGAGGAGTCTAAAACTGAACAAACCTAAGCAACAATTCTTGCTCAAAGGGCCAGGCAGCTCAGCTGGCCTTTGCAACGGGCTGGTACTTGCCCAGCTTTTACACAGTCCTAACAGAGAAAACTCAACACTGCAAAACCAGAAATTCACCTGACATTAAAACTTTCCACTGAAATTCTCAGATGTTTGACTCTTTTGAAGTGCATTCCATTTTTCCAAATTTCCCCATTTTCCAGTTGTCTAGAAGTAAAGGGCATTTTATTTTTCCCCCAAGGCCAGATGGACACTGCAAAAAACTGACCTGCAGCTGCTCTCAGCATTACCTGCATATCCCTTTAGACTGCAGTGCTCAGCTGTCCTGTACCTAAGCCAACCAAAAGATCATAGAGCAGAAAGTTTGGAGGGTCAGCACTAACAGTCAAATCACACACAGCGACTGATTTGACAGTACTCTGGTTAAATACTGCAAAGAAAAGCAGACAAGCAAACACAGCGTGTTTAGTGTAGAAGTCAACTGTGATGAGCCATGTGGCAGCTGTACACAAGGTGCACTCACATTTAGCATCCTACGCCTGATTTACAAAAAGTGTTCACGTTTCAGTTTTTTGAAAGGACACAAACATTACAGTACAGGGCACATCTGTGTGTAAATTCCTGTTAAATCATGGTTGAAAGTTTTAAATCAACTGAGCCTAAAAATTGCTTCTATTTAAACAGACCAGGGCATCCCAGATGAGCTGACTGGATACCTCATACCTGTCCACCACATCCAATTAACCATTAGCCAGAAAATGCAAACATTCTCTTTACTCAACTATTCTTCATTTGTCCTATGCAAGAATTCCGGCACCTTGGTAACTATATATCTTTTTTCAAATTAACTTTCCAGCTTTCTATTGAATGGTATAAGGACATACATGCGTATGTTTGCTAAATTGAGCCTTTTCACCTCTCTCCAATACAAAGAACAACCTATTATTTTGCTATCCAATTCCTAAGTATGAAGAGACTTACAAAAATTTGTCATATGGAAACTTTCAGATCTTTTTCCTGCTACATTATTTGGAACAGTTCAATATAGATAAGGCAGTAATATTCTTAGTTTCCAACTGGTGCTTAAAAAGACATTCTGCCTGGTTAAAAACAAATTTTGGTGCTTTTTTAATCTCAGTTTTATTAGAGATGTCACTAATAGAGGTGACTGAAATATTTATTCAAGTAGCCTTCTCACTTAAGTATCCAATTATGGACTAATGCAACATTTTAAAAAAACTTCAGAAAAAAAGTGGTTAGATGTTTAAATGTCTTGCCTACAATGAAGAGGGATAGCAAAGTATTTCCCAAATTGCAGGCTGCAATGAACACAGTGAGGAGCTTTTTTGGAGTGTAAATGCTGCCCTAGTTAACAGTGAATAGCTCACGGTTGGCTTCCTCATAGCAAGACAGAAAAAGGACAGGGTTTATACATGTGTTTCACATCCATTCTTATTTTCACACTGAGATTTACTTTTATTCTCTACCACTGGAAACCATAATATAAAGGTCACAACAACTTGTAAAGCCCTAAGATCTTGACAGGAAACAGGATGCCTTTAATCCATTGCCAAACAGTAAATCATCAGCAATAATTATTTCTACAACCTCAAGCTCATTTCTCAGTGCTCCAGAAACACAGATTGAAAGTAATGTCTTTTGACTCATTCTCCTCCTGGAAGTTGCTGCATCCTCAACAAGAACAGGCAAAACTCTAAAAGCTGGTATTGGGCAGACCAGGAGGAGAGCTCACTCCTGATGGTACAGGAGAGGTCTTGCCCCAGGGGCAGCCCCACGCTGTGCCCCAGGGCTCACCTCTGCAGCAGCAAGGCCGACCTGCCACCCTCCCCCTGCAGCCCCCATCACTTGTCCAGTGCTCACGCTGGGTCAGAGCAGACCAGAAACTGCCCCAAACCCAACACCCCCGTGTGCTGCAAAACCACCTGGCTGACATCTTACCCCTTCCAGGTTACAGCACCTCTGCAGTGGAGCTCAGCTCTATTCCCACTGGACCACTAGAACGGATTGCCCATGTTCTCCACTATTAGATCTCCTTTTGTGAAAATGGACATTCCTTTTTTGCATTTGTAATCTTTAAAGGCTTACAATTTTTAAGATATGTGGCGTAGAAATGCACTTCAGAGGATTTTATTAAAAAAAAGTAAATAAATTCTGAGGCAAAAGAAGATTAACATGCATGATACTTCTTAATGAAACACCAAAACACTCAGCGTATGCAATTACTTTAGAAAATGAAGGGATAGCATTACCATTTCCCCAACATTTTCTCAATGTCTATAAAATGAAATCTCATACGTTAATTCACACTTCTAATTACAAATGGCCTATGAAGGTAAGAAGCTCAGGCACTTCTTACCCTTCCTTTAGCTTCTGGATTATAAAGGAGGTAAAGACTGACTCAAATAATGCAAAAGTATGAAACTTTTCAAAATTTAAGTTTTTATCTTAAAAGGACCTGAATAAAGGGTTATGGAAGGAATCTAAATAATTTGAAGTTCCACATGGCTGCTGAAAACCATAACCATTTCAGCCTGCTTTCCTTTATTATTACAGTCTCCCCTTCATATGGATCTTTTTTTCAGCTTCCTGGACATGAATTTCATTATTCAGATCTCTCCATGTTAGTTTATCCTTTTTAACCATTTCTATTTAGAAAATATGGCTTGTTATAGAAAGGTTAGTGGCTTTTTTAGTGAATGCTAATATTAAAATCAAATATAGAAAATCCACTTATAAGTGCAATTTCTTCAAAATTTTATTCCTTCCGGTAAAATATATGGGAATACATATACACAGAGATTTGTGTTTGTTGAAACACAAGAGTCCCATACTCTGCCTGGGATGTGGTTGACTGAAATACACATAGTGAGTGAGACATATCCGGAGCACCTCAGATGGAGAGTGCTTGCATTAGCCACTGACAGATCTCACTAGCAGCAGACTCACAAGAAATTCCCTTGTATTTTATATAACTGGTGCAGCCCTCCAATCTGACCCAGACAATATTTCTCAATGGAAAAGTGTACTAATTTTAGCTGAACACATGTATTTTGGTAAAAGTTTGTTCAAAGCTTCTTTTAGAAGATCTAACCTTACAATACTTCTATAGCTATTAATTTTCCATTTATCTTATTCCTTCATATTGCTTATTAACCTTCTAAAACACCAACAGAGAATCACAGAATTATTTAGGTTTGAAAAGACTTTAAAGATCACTAAATCCAACTCTAATCCTAACACTGCCAAGCCCACCATGCATGTCCCCAGGCACCACACTGATCCATCTTTTAAATACCTCCAGGGATGGTGACTCAACCACTTCCATGGGCAGCCTGTTCCAATGCTTGACAATGCTTTCAGTGAAAAAATTTTTCCTAATATCCAATCTTAACTTCCCCTGGTGCAACTTGAGGTCATTGCCTCTCATCTTGTTGCTTGTTACTTATGAGAAGAGGCTGACCTCCACCTGGCTACAACCATCTTCCAGGTAGTTGTAAAAAGCAAAAATATCACCCCTCAGCCTCCTTTTCTCCAGGCTAAACAGCCCCAGTTCCCTCAGCCACTCCTCACAGGATTCCCTAGCCCTTTACCCAGCTCCATTGCCCTTTTCTGGACGCACTCAAGCACCTCAATGTCTTTGCTGCAGTGAGTGGCCCAAAACTGAACCCAGTACTCGAGTTGCGACCTCACCAATGCTGAGTACAGGGGTACAATGACTGCCCTGGTCCTGCTGGCCGTACCTGGGCTGGCTCATGTTCAGACAGCTGTCAATCAAAACTTATCATGACATAGCGTGGCTGTGATAAAAGGACGATCTGTGTCATGTCTGAAAACTGGTTATTGGTTATTACAGGATCTGTAAATTTTTTGGTTAATTAATTAAAGCCTTCAAATCTCTTCTTTAAAATTCTTATCATGATTATTTGTATATAAGCCTAAGGGAAGTCTCCTTCCTGTGGCCCCACAGCCTTCTATATACTGATCATTGGCACTACTTAGGCATAAAGAAGTCATGTTAGAGCTTTCCATTTGTCCCCCAAAAAGAACTTACAAAGCTAAGAAATAAGCCCAAACACTTAGGTGCATATGTGATCAAGATTTAAAGGGCAAAAAGTTAAACAAACAGTAAACAACCAGTCAGCAAGAAATTGATATAACTGGAAAACTCACTGCAAAGTCAATTTTTGTGCTATGGAGAAATGTTCCAAAGAATTCAAATGGGAAAGCTAGATTAATTACTGAGACAAAAGAGAGTAAAGGTCCTCATGCCTCTGAAGAACGTAGTCCCAAGACACTGCGAAAGTCAGCACAGGTTGTGGTAAATCATGTTACCCAGAGTGGACATTGGCAACCGGAGCACTGAACAGTGCATGTCTTTCCCTTCAGGAAACTCACTGGGAATTTTACTTGTTTGCTTTTATGTTTCACTTTCCTTGAAAATAGTTTTCATTAGGTAGCTTTCTTATTATTATTATAAGACTACATTTTTCCCAGTGCTAGATTAGTCTAAGAGCACCACTGAGTACAGGGAGTGAGCATTTTTAGCAGCATGGTTTACAGTAACCAAGATTAGATATTTTTTCCCCTCTGGTTAAGGGAATACAGATCATAGTAACAAAGATAGATAGAGTATGCCAAAATGTTGAGTACAGAAATAGAAGAAGCTAGTATTTCAAACTGATGTGAGAGTATTAAAAAGAACAGAGAAAAAAAGAAATGAGAAGAAACTGTCTTTTCTGACCACGTCATTTCAAATGGCCATTTCATTGATATAGACTGTAGGAAGGATAATAGGCTTAATCCAAGATATTGCAGCATGAATCCTTGCACTACATTGCCACAGGAATACCTATCTTTCTCAGAAATTTTCAAAATCTATGTAATAAAGAAAGCTTTAATGGAAAATTCCACTGAAAATCACCTGACTATTCCTATAGAAGCTGTGTGGGTTATGTTCTCATGCATTTTTCATAACTGCAGAACAGCTTGTGAATGTCACACTTAACCGTCACACTCCCAAGCCTAAGTTTTAAATAGACCCTTTTTTTTTTAACTGCAAGATATTAAATTTCAATAGAAAACTATCATTAAGGGGAAAATATTATGTTCACAGTGGCTCTGTAAATTAAAGAAAATCAAAAGTGAATATCTGCTTTGCTACACGCCTCATAAGAAATAAATTCATTGCTGGAAAAACTTGGAAGTAAAAGGTAGGCCAAGCAGCTCAACCAAGATTAAATAACAAGAATAAAAGATAATAAGTATTTTTTAACCATTTCATATTTTGTCTTCTTTGTCTCAAGAGTAAACCTTCTTTCATAAAACCACTTCACACTAATTTCAGGTTGTATCAAGCCTATAATAATAGGCCAATTTGATCATTCGTTGAAAGTTGGACTGTTTTCTAGGGCAATGTTCAAGGGATACAAAGATGTTCAAGAATCCAAACCAAGCATTAATCTCAGCTCTCCCACTCTCTGGTCCCATTCTGTTGCTTGCATCTTCCTAACCCTTTAACACACAGCCAAATTAGGAGCAACGTGAGCAGAAACAACCATAGAGCCCTATGTGAAAGGGCTGGATGCAGTTTTTAAAGCTGTTCACTTGTTCTTCAGGCTATTAGAGCACAGGAGCTGGCTCAACTGCCACATTTTATCTGCCTTCTCATCTAGAGAACATCCCTCCGGTTAACAATTATTAACGCTTCCTTTGTGCCAGCAAAGAAAAATCCACTCTCGACACTGAACTCTGAAACTATCTTACCTCAATAAAACATGTCAACCAGGAAGGATGCAGTTACCCTAGTAATTAACGGGTTCCTAAAACTGGAGAAGGCTGCATGCACCTGAAGAGGAAGACAGGCAAGAATGGCACAGCAGTGTTTATTTGGGCAGACAGAAATGATGCCTAACTTTTGGAAAAAACCCTGATATTAGTGTCTGTTTTAAAGCTAGATTTCTTACATGACTGATTTGAAACATGCTAATAGGATCAGTAGGATCATAATAGGATTCATGGTTTTTTTCTTGTACTTTTCAGAGCAAAATTGAATGTATTGGGACTGAAAATTAATAAAAGTTACAGAAACAGAAGAAAGGCTGCTCTCCCAAAAAGAGTGCAGAGTCAATGCAGTAAAGCATTGCTTATCCAATTATTTGTATCTGAATGTTTTGGGAGTTTTACATTTATGTGAGTCAGCAGAACGTTAGTGTTTCTCTTCATTTTGTTTTAAAAAGTAACTGAAAGATCGGACATATACCTCAGCAAGACGTTCGAATTCCCTGCCAGGGAGCTTAAGCTTGTCAAGGAGAACAAACTCATGTGTATCACTACATAACTAAATCTTGAGCAGATGGCTAGCTTATAAAGCTTGCAATATTCTATTTACATACTGTGCAAAAGTACTATTTTAGTGTATAAAATGTGTGCATACAACATCTGAATACAACAAAACTACACCTTGCACTGGAGAGAAATAAATAAGATCACGTGCCTATAGAGCATAGACCTCAAATAAAACTTTCAGTTAATTAAGAGTCAAATCATCTTTCAAAATCAGTGCTATTTGGTGAAGAGTGCCATGTGTTTGTTTTTCAGTTGTGCCTTTTTTATTTTGTCCACTTTATTTTGTAGCTTTACTTTTTCTTCAGTTGAAAAGAAATGCAGCTTCTTCCCTTGGTAGACAAAAGACTCAGCATGAGATTTTTAGAAAGAGACGTAGACACAGAGAGAGAGAGAGACAGAGAAGTACCCACAACTATCACTATCTGTATATAATATACATAAGTATATACACACACATATATTGTGTTGGGATGGATCAGAGAAAAGGTTTGTCAAGCCAGATTCCCTTCTAACAGTGGCCAACAGGTGATGAAAAGGTAGGCAAATACCTATTTCACTACCTCCAAGTTATCCACTACTCTGATGTGACAAAGGAGTAATTTTGTTCTGCTGGAAAATTCATCCCATAATAACATACAATTTCAATCAGCTTAAGCAGTTTGGACATCACTCTCATAGATGTTTTCTTATGTTCAAAGCATGGGCAGACAGTGGAAAGACTCTAAGTAAAAATTAAGCTTGTTGTATAAGAACAAACAAACAAAAAATTGCTATATTCTGTCTGTACACTACTGCACTAATTAACTACACAGGATTTCTACCAGGTTGCAATGAGGTGTGACATTAACTGCAGAAAATTTCATGTTCAAAAGCAAGAGATTTATTTTCCAAGTGACAATCTGTGGGCAGGAACACGGAGTTCCAGCTTCCCCAAACCTCTGTGCGTGTTTCATCTTTCTCATCACAAAATGCGGAGCATTTCAAAGGCATGGAAAACACAAAATGGGCAACATGCCACCTGTGGAGTATTTGGTGATCTTAACCAAGCACTGAAACTGATACCTGTCAGAGAGGTGATAAAGCTTCTGAAGTTAATCAAAGTAGAAACTAATACCCCAGGGCATTACAAACAAGGTCTTTCAGGTCACATCTTGAAAAATGTTATTTTTCTGAGACAAATAAAGGACTTTTACCTGAGCAGAAGCCATGAGTGATATGGAGACTGCAAGCCTCAGCCATGTACCTTCTGTAAGACATCATTTCCACACCTGATGGCTACAGAGGACTTTAAATGATGAAAGGAAAAGACTAACGGAGGCCTACCTCTAATTCAGTTCCTCTGCTAATCAAGCATAGAAAATGCAAATTGAAGGCAGCAGCATACCTCTATCAGAATATATCTTAAACTAAAGCTTACAGAAAGTAGAGCCAAAACTGAAACATAATCCCATAACTACAGCCTGTGTGACCCAGAGGGCACAGCATGTCCAAGAACATTTACAGAAACTGAAATGCTTGTTCACACTGGTATAACCTACACAAGAGGAGAATTTCCAGAGAACCAAGTAAGAAGAATTCAGTGAGGGAGAATATGTAGCTGACATGGAAAAAAAAAGAAGTAATAATCAGAAGAGAAAGTAGCCAGGACACCTGCTAGACAACATTAGGGCCAGAAAAAAAGATGCAACTCCAAACCCTTCATCAATTCAAGTATAATTCAAAACCACAGAATGATAAATTTCTGCAGCTAACCACACAGACATCACTCAATGGAATATGCATCAGAGCATCTACTGCCTGAAACAACATATTCAGGTTCTGGGGAAGGAAGCATCTTGATCGTGTCTCTGCCTTGGATGGCTGAAGTCAGGTCTGCCAGGCAGGACCAGGTATGACCTGATCAGCAGAGGGTTAAAGAGAGCGCTGTTATTGTGAACTGCTCTTCCCTCTTCACTGGCACAAACACTCTCATTATTCCACAAGTTACTCCCTGCCAGGTGCTCTTCCTTGTAAGGAAGAGTCAAAAATTACTAACAATGCCTCCAAGCAGGAGGAAGAACTGTTTACCGAACAGAGCTATAAAAATCAGGGAGAATTACAGGAAGTTGGGAAATAAGAATTGTATTTCAAGAAATTCCTATGCACCTCCTGTATCCAGCAAGTCTGTGTGAGTCAGCATAGATGAAGATTACCAAAAGCACACATTTAGCTAGGGCTCTAACCACCAGCATACTACCAGAGGAAGCCTTAGTGTCATTTACGTAAGAAAATACTGGGGTCACAGGAGATGTATGAATGCAGTAGAGTACCAGCCCTCTGGAAAAGAACAAGACGCCAAAAACACAGTTTCAAAAACATCTGCTTCAAAATTCTGGAAGCAAAGCAACTGAAACCCTTCAGTTGTAACAGAAGTGCATAAAGCATTAACAAAAATTAGTAATAGTTTCCGAGAGGAATAGCAGGGATGGAGAGTGAGTTAATATGACAAAATACTTAAGATTTTTTTTTTTAAGTCATTTGTATTAATAGTTGTAGTGCCAAACAATAATCAGGCATCACAAACAAGTAAACACAGTGCAAACAGCGTCATCCATCCTTAATGATTGTAAAAGTTTTAGGGTAAGAACTCCTTGTCATGGACTCAGATGGAATACACTAGAGATATCTTTGGCAGCAGCTATATAATGCCAAGTGATGATGAAAGAGCAAATTTGTTTTTGCTACAGATGGTTACATTTTAAAATGTAACCTTTTCTAAAAAGGACAGTCCCCTGAAGGCGTGACATCTTACCCGCTAAATTCACATGGGTTAAACACAGCTCATCTACAGCAAATGAATCTCTGTCACTTCTCGTTAGAAGTCTGACAGGCTTCAGTCAAACTTCTGTAGGGAGGACAGAAGATGTCCAGAAGATAGAGCAAAATAAAGAAAAGAAAGAAAAGAAAAAAGAAGAGGCAATCAACCTTTTAAATTATTTCACACCAAATGAGATTTGAAGTGTTACATCCATTCTACTCAGATCTGTAGTCTTCAACTCAAAGGTCACATTATTATGGATCTTTCTTGCCAAAGCACAACAGAAATAGTTTTTCAATAATTTTGAAGGTCTTTTGGGGGAAATCTGTTCTGGGCATTATTCGTGAAGGATATGACATTTTATTTATCTAGTTTCTTTCAAAATACTTGAGAATAAAACTATTATGATGCGTTGCCAAACCCTTCTCTGTTATTTTTCTTTCTTCCCTTTCTCTCTCTCTCTCTGAGAGTTTCTGACAGGGAAACAAATGCTATGTTTACTACTTGATTTTAAAAAGAGAATTACAAAATGTAAACAAATCTGTCGAATCTGATCTGTTTCTCTAAAACTGAAATCTAAAAATCAAAAAGGCAATTCATGTGATTTCTTAAACTTCATGGGAAATAATTCCTCTTCACAAATAAGCAATCCTCTGCCAAATTTGCTACATAAACATTATAGCAGCTGTAATGCCATACCAGGATAAGGAGAGGTAAATGCTTAGAAATCCCATAAGACCCTAACTAATAACTGAAAGGAATTTCATAATATATTCTTTTCCAAGTTCTATTTTCTGATTCTATTTTATTAATAACACTGTAAGTATATATAGAAAATATCTTTAATAGCAGCCATGAGCTTTTTTTTTGTTTCCAAGTAAACAATCCCATCTTAACCAAGAAAACATTTATCTGGTGCCTCCTGGTACCAGATACCTGGTGCCTATTTGGTACATGCGGAGGTATCAGGACTGTGCACTTACAGAGCTGGGGCTGGAGTGCCGCCTGACTTTAGGTGATTCCTTCCCTGCAGATGAAGTTTTGAAGTTAATGCAAGCGTTGTTCTCTGAATGAACCCTCTTCACTTGATTAGTTGGTTTCTCAAATGGATCGAAACTACTCTGTGTCCTCTGAACACGAACTTTTTTATCCTCAGGAATTGTATCCAGAGGTTTGATCACTGAATCCATTCCCTGGCAGTTCCGTGTAGACATCTTTGTGACACATATCTGAAAAGAAAAAACATCATTTGTTGACTCTAACAGACTTAAAGTCGGTATCATTCCATGCACCACCCAGCATCAAAAAAGGCATTGAACTTCATAAGCATTCATTTTCTATTTCTATGTTAAAATTGAAAACAACACTCGTTTCACATAGGCGACACACACACCGTAGTCATAACTATAAAAAAACCTATCTTTGTACAATGTACTAAAAGATCCAGAAGAAGGAAAGCAAAAGAGGAACACACATAAAATTCATACATTTGTGTTTTCTTGTACAATGTGTTCTTGGCAACAAAGCCACTTCGCTTCTCTCTCCAATCCAGCCACAGATATCCACAAGCAGTATTGATTTCCATTTGTTCAAAATTGGATGAGACTAAACTAAAATAAATGGTGGTAGTTTGTGTGTGCACTTTGGTGCCGGCTTGCCAAAGATTCAATACCAGTATATTATTGTATTTTTAAATAATGCTTATACAGTGCTATTATTATTATCACCATATGTCTCAGAAAATCAAATCAGTAAATCAATTCCCAGGCACTGAAACGTGAGACTGCAGCTTAATGGCACACTAAAGCACAGAAGTTCAATTCTTTGTTACTGTGAAGTACGACTCTGCCAAGCTCTAAAGACTGCCACTTGCTGCTTGAGCTATCAAAATACTCTTTAGTTTGTTCAAAAGAACTAAATGAGCAGAACAGCAGGTTTAGACACTCCAGTCATGTACGTTTCTGGTTTTAATTTCAATATGCTCCAATATATATGACATTTTTTTAAATCACACAGTTGGTGAGGGGTTGTATTTGAGGCCTCAGCTTCTGTTATCACCCTTAAGAGACTTGATTTGTACTTGGAAAGAAAAGAAATAGTTTTAGCTTTCAGGCTACAGGGAAAAGTTACAAAGTGTGATGCAAGCAGACCCAAGAGGCTCCTTAAATAGTAAGGTAAATCAAAGTAATCTACAATGTACTTTTTCCATGATATTTGCATGTGTTTAAGAATAGACAGTGTTAATTTGCTGCCAACTGAACTGTTCACACACATATAATTTAACAAGCATAATATTCCATTCAAGCACCTATAATATAGAGCATTTTTGAAAACTTGCTGTCCTAAAACAGTTAACATGAAAAAAATAAGAAGAAATTCTCATTAAATCAGAACTCTTCCCTCCTACCCCAAAGTGTCTCCAATACTAATTTGTCCAATAAAATATTCTTTGCCATCTCCCCAGAGAATTTGGTGCCTTGAAATCCAATTTACTTCAATTTTTTATAGAAATACTGGGGGACTATACCTTGTATTTGGCTTTTTTTTTTTTTAATGATCCACTGTAACAGTAGATGAAAGATTTCTTTTCTACATTAAAAATTTGAAGTATGTTTCCTGCACAATGCTGTCTGGCCAAATGACCACATACCACGTCAACTCTAAAGAAGGACATCACTACTATCACAAATCAGGTTTTACAAGGGTTTGTATTTCTCCTCATTAAAGTGATTTCTCCAAGACTAGAACTTCACCAAGATATAACTGAGAAAACCAAAACCCCTTCATTCTAAATGAGAATTTCTTTTTGGGTTAAAATTAAGACAATTATGTAATTTTAGTCTACTACTTTAGAGAGAAAATATAAAGAGCTGCTGCACAAAGAATTTTTAATTAGTCTTCTTGTAAAACTAATTGGCTTTTTCCCCCTAAAACAACTTCTATGCACAGACATGCATCTGCATACTCCCACTATCATCTCCAGATCTATGTTCTCGTAATTCTTGCTACCAACAAAGATGTTTTAACATAATGTAAATTCAAAGTACTTGTTAATATAGCAGCACTTCCATGTTGCTTAACATTTGCATCAACATGGATGCAAATAAATCAGTATTTCTCTGCATTTGAAACCCTATGATCTAGAAAGCAGGGGCAGGAGATATGGACAAAAATTCCAAAGCTGTATTTGTCTTCCTTTCAAGTTAACAGGGTCACCTGTTTGAAATGTTTTGAAACAGTTTGAAATGTTTTGAATACACAGCTATAATTTTATTATAGATAATAATGCCATGAATGCTGCTTCTAGTTTCTTTTTTCCACTGGAAAATCTCCATGTCTAGGTCTAATGTGGGCCATGCAAGCAGTGCAGTTAAAAAAATTGGAAAAAAAAAAAGGAAGCCATTTGTTACTATTGTCTTTACTGGAAGCAGTAATAGTTTGGATTTAGATATTGAAGAGACACACTCCGTCCTTCAGGTCACTTGACTCAGTTTGGAGTAGGATAAAAATCCCCACCATCATCTTATAATAACCAGCTTCCAACTTGCAAATGACTAAAATCAAGACGAGCACCAACCAGCTCCCCACTCAGAAGTCGAATACCTTGGTGGATGCACAGGCTGGACATCAGTGTCACCTGAGGAAAAGACTGAGGACTGCAGAGAAATGAAAAAGCAGGGGCTGGTCACCATGCTCTTCTGTTTGCTCTGCAACTGCAGCACATCTCCTGCCAGGGCTGACAAGGGGTTTCATTCATCACTTCTCTCTCACCAATATCAATAGTTCCTTGGCAGAAATAAAACATTCTCTCCAAACGATCGCTGACCAGAGTGCACTGCTGAAGTCGATAAAGCTAAGCTGATGCTGCTATTGAAGGGTACACATTTCCAAACCATCAGCCCTGCCTATAAAACACTGAAGAGAAACTATATTTAAGCATTTATTTTACATTCTGCCATTGACAGACCAAGCCCAACCTCATGCTGAAACTCTGTTCTGTGAAATCTGAAAGGACCAGGTCTAAAAGGCACTGAGCACTGGTTGTAACCAACTTAAGGACACAATGAACTCATTGGTGATCTCAGATTTCCCCCCACCAGCAAGGCTAAGCTACCACAGTAGAATTGCTTTTGCCCCGGGGCAGTGGACGTGCTGACAGGCTGCTCCTGTGCTCCAGCAAAGGGTACAACTTATCCTATAGTGACTTCTCATGCAAAAAGGCAACAGTGTGCTGAGAAAAACTGAAGCATAACATATTTTGGAGATCTTCCCGTGCATACAAATGATCACAGATTTCACCAGCTTGACCACTCCACTTTTAGGAAGAGTATGGGTTTGAATTTTTTTTCACTAATTCAGCCTTTTAAATATAATTTTTCCCTTGTACTGCGTAACTGCTGCTTATAAATTCCAGCCTCTCAAATGATATGTACAAATACTTAGCATCAGAAGGTGTTAGACTTGTAAACCAGTGTTTACCACGTGGTAGCTCCTTGTTGGGAGCCAAGAGAAGCCTTACACACCTTATTTCCAGCTTTATTTTTGCGTAAGAGAGTTAAAGACCATTTTCCAGTTAACGCATAGTATTGGTCATAAAGTGCACCAGTTCATTTTCAGCCCCTTTTAGATGGTCCTGTGAGATCCTCTGGGATAGTAAAACTTTCCCTCTGTACATTTTGCCACCTGTAAGACAGGACTTTTCTTTTTACCCCATTTCATTTGTTCTTTCTACGTAAGATATAGGTTCTTCAGAGTGGGGACTATTCTTTTACTAATCCTTCTTCTACACACAGAACAACACTTGTGCACCTCAATGAAGATGACAATCCAGGAAGTAGTGGTAACTATCTTTTTCCATTGCAGTCTCAAAACTGGATGATTTTGTTGAGTATCTGATTTAACTACAGTTACAAGATTAAAAAACAAAGCTAACCAAGCCATTGCACACAGGAAGTCAATCTATATGATTCATTAACCCTCCCTATCTATGCAATGCTGTACTTAAACCAGTGGAGCCCAGACACTCATTGAGATGCTGTAAATGCCACCTCAGTCAAAAATGCACTAATGACAATGTGATATTCAGTGGCACCTCACCTACTAAAAGTACTTACCTCAAATATATGTAGAGACAATACAAGTGATATCTTGTTTTGTCATACATGAAATGACAATAATACTTTATAAAATGCAGTCAACAGGAAGAAAGAAACTTTCAGGATGAATATGGTATGCATTTAAAGAAACCTCTATCTAGCAAACAGCATGAGTATTAAGCAGTTTTAATTGTCCTTTATTTAGAACAAGTCATCACACAAGTAAACATTAAGGTATGTCAACACTTGAAGTTATTCTTTCCCCTTCAGGAGTTCCTGCGATGATTTTATGCTTCTCCCACCACAACTACATTCAAGGCATAATTTTCTGAGGTATAAACTATTTCCAAAACTATTTGACTTTTAAAAGTAGTGCAATGAAACCACAGTTATCTCTTTTAAATGAGGTATTTTTGACAGCAGATCTCATAATTATGGGGAACAGAGATATGGGATCTTCATTTATGCTTTCACTCTTCTTTACAGGAAACAGGATTTAAAAGTAAGACAATCAACTTAATACACTTAACAGCTAGAAATTACAGGTATAACAGGGAATATGCAAAAAAACCCTGTGTCATTTATGGATTGTTCAAGTAAACACTATTATTCTTCCAAACCTTGTATCAGATAGAAAATGTTCAAGGAATTCACTGGCCTATTCACCACCTCTACCTTTGGACACATTAAGTGGCCCCAGACACAAAACATAAGAGAGGAAATAGCTGCTTTGTGCCACCTAGGTTGCCACCTGGATGGGATCCCAGTACCTCAGAGAACATGATGAAAAATGGATGTTGGCAAAGATGGCAAGAGAGGGGCAGAGAAAAGGGGCAGATGATACCAAAAACATTAATATTTTTCCTAAAAGGAAAAAAGATAGGACAAAATAATAGCAATGATACGTATGGTATTCACACCAGAGAACTTCCCATGTAGAACATTCACCTCCAAAGTCTCTGCTTTGGTTCCAAGATGAAAATCCTGAAAAGGCTAAACTAGACTCCAATACCAGACTCCTTTTAAGGAGTCTTGTTCTTCTACACAGAGAACAGAGTGATCCTACAGAAACTCATTTTTTGTGTTTGAAGTTTAGTTGGAAGAAAAGTGCTTCCAAAGTGGCACTCAGAAACTGTCCAGGGACTTGGTATCTTGTGGGAAAGGACTTAATCCAAAAAATATCAATGACTATTCCTACCCAGTGAGGCAAGAGTGAGGCAAGAGTTGAGAATCCCTCGTCCTAGCCTTGGAAAAAAGACCCCTGTCAGCCCAGGTGTGGTCCAACAGAATCATCTCTCCATGAACATCCTGCCAATTACATTTCTCACATACGGATCATCAATGTCACTTGTTCCACATTCTGCTGCCAAACAGTATACATTCTCCACACTCTGAAGACTGAAATAAACCCACTTTTAAAATTTGTCCACAATTATTTACTCAATCTCAACTAAAAACAAAAGACAAAAAGAGACATGATGATACAGAAGTCATTTGGCCACTTAAAACCTACAGCACAAGCAACCACTTTGCAGCTGCCTGAAGAGCTCTTGTTTACTTTTAAAAGAAATAGCAAAAGGAAGATTTATTTAGAAAATTAGAATATACATGTCAATTTCAATAATTACTTGAGCTATCACAGATTCTGGTACTGTAAAGCAAAAGAAAATGCACCACCGCAAAAGTTAGTATTGGTATTAAAAGTTATTTTAGCGCTTCTCTGTGTGTTTTTATTTATTTAAAGTAAAAAGAGCCAAAACATTAAAGAAAGAGCACTTCAAAATTCCTCATGTTAGAGTAACAAAAAAAGCACAACATAGTTTATACTTTGCAACTTTCTTAGTTGCTGATCAGAATCTGAAGACAATGTATGACAGACAACAACACAGCCTGGACAGCCTTTGTTCCCCTGCTCCTCCTGCCCAGTCTCACAATCAATTCGAGAAGATCCCAAGGCTGCTGTAGGATAAACAGGCTTAGTCATCATTACATCATCACAGAGCACTGGGCTACAGCCTCCACCCTAACATCATGGTATTTACCATACCTCAACACATAATGTCTCCATGTAGCCATTTTTTTCCCATAAAGACTACTGCTGAAGTTCAGCAGAGACTGAAATCACAAGAAGAGTAATTTTGCTTTATGTGTAAAGTCCGTAATAAGCTCCATTAAATAAATAAAAATCAGTATAATCATTTACAGAAACATTTCTAAATAAAGATGCCTCTTTGAATCGTCTCATATATACCTTATATTTCATTTCAAGCAATACTCCTTAATCTGCATTTGGGATTAATGTGAAAATAATAAATGGTGTAATAAAACTGTGATACGGTTTTAATGCAAGATTTTTTCACTTCATCACTGTCCTCAAAATTAAGAGGTCCCAAACAAACAGGATTTTGAGAATTAAAGGTTGCTGGACTAACTCATTTACTGTTTAAAGTCATATAGCATTGAAAGAGGGAGACTGATCAGTTCAAACACACGTAATTTATAGTCTTTACAGTTCATGAATTTTAAAACAATCATGAATGACCACTGAATTAATCATCTGTTCATGTACTTAGTAAAATATAGGCTGTGTCATATCAATGCAATTTATTCGTACGAATAAAGATATCCTAAGTAACAAAGAACAATCAATTTTGGCAGAACAGGCCAGACATCCTACCACACAGAAGAAAAAAGTTTAAAATGATTATACAGTGTAAAGATACCCTACTCTGAAGCTCATCACATCTTCCAGGAAGATGCATTATATATGGGTTTTAATTCCTACAGTTAAGACCCTACAAATAATAACCTATGGACTTACATAAAATATCAAAAAATTTCCAACCATCTAATATTCTCTATCAGTCATTGCCACTGTGTACATCCTGGGAAAAAGTGACTGGCTGGGTAAATCCCAGAGTGAACATTCAAAACTTCTCCTGAAAAATCAGAAGAAAATATCTGAATTCCTCTCATTTGCACCATTCCAGGAGATCTAGTATGAAAGGACCACATATAGGGAAATGTAAGATCTAGCGTGCACCAAGAAAAAAAATTTAAAATATTAATGAGTGACTTGAGGTAAGGAAGTCACTTAACCTCTCCACAATTCCATTTTTCTGTTTGCAACAGTGATCCTGCCCCTATCACAAGCAGAAACTGGGAGCACTAATTAAGTTTGTAAAGCACTTGGGCTTTTTGAAGTGAAATGTTATGAAGATATAGATTATAATTTGTAGAGCCAAAGCCCACTGGAAAGTAGTCCAACAATCACATTATTACAGACAATAAGACTTAGCACTTGCATTTAGCTGAGAGATGTACAAAGAAAAAAAGTATATAGTTAAGTGATGACTGAATCAGCTGAATTGCTGAGAGCGTAAGTCTGTCATTCGTTTTCACTGAAAAAATCCTATCTGGATATGAGTTTTTATTACCTTTTATAAGCAAGTTATTTTCTATCATGCTTTGGTACCATGGCAATTGAGAACACAAGTCATCTGCAGATTCTGGCATTCCTGGAATTTGACATTTGCTACTTATAAAAGACAGTTTGGGAATGTTCTGGAGTATTATAAGCAGCTTTGTTCAAAATAAAAATGCAGCTATCTGGAGATTCATTCTCTCTGCAGAACGAAGCAGTAGGGAGGCTCTTCCTTGTTACAAACAAAAGCCTTGTCCAGTTCTCCTTAGCCCAGCTAGTAGCACTCTCCATCTTCCCCAAGAGAGGGTCAGCAAACAACTGCTGCACCCACAAGCAGAAACACAACCAGGTTGAGAAGAGAGCTCAGCTGGTGAGAAAGCTACAATACGGGAAAAGATCCATGAAGAACAAGAGATGAGATAAGGGAGCGAATAAAATTGTGAAAGGGGAAGTAGAGCATGTAATGCTGCACGACATCCCCAGCCAGCTCATACCGGAGCTACCAGTGGAAACAGGCCCACATTTGAAAGAGGTCCTTGAACACGCTCCCCCCTCCCTGTAATCACCTACACCAGCCCCTCAGTTTGAACATTTGATGGGCACAGCTAAAAGAAGCAAAAAGAGAACTTGAGCAAGACAGGGAAAAAAAAAAAAGGTGTGGGGGGAAAGGAAGGTAGATGCAAGGAAAAAAGTGTTTTTAAAGTAAGATACATTTTTTCCCTGTCCTGATGGCCTGTAATTTCTCTCTGGTAACCTCCAAGCTTCTGTATCCCAGAACTATAATTCATCTTCTTGGGTAATATTTGTTTAACTTTATTTGGATACAGAGATTGCCAGCAATGCTAGCTATGAACTAGCAAATGCAACTGAAAACAGAACTCGGAGACTGGAAATGGTATCCAGGGGTATGAAATGCTCCCTGCTGTACCTATCACAGAGTTACTCATACACCTCCCACAGCCCATCTCAAAGGCACTCATCCAAAATGGACCTTTTATTTCTGAAGTTGAAGCTAATGTTAAACCAACTGTCTTTGTCATATGGAAGAAGGCAAATATAAAAAGGTCACTGAAGTGCCAGATGGGAGAATTTTTGAACTAGAAGCTCTGACATTAATTCTCTGTGTTTGTCTGAAACACTGAACTCAATGAGCAGATTAAATGTCTGTGTTGAATTGCCAAGTGTGAAACAAGTCACTCTCACAGAAAGACCAACTGATCAGACCTGGGGTAGGAATCCCAATTTCATAAAAATCTAAAAAGAAGATCAAACACCTGCATTAAGGAAAATAACATTTTATAGTAGAAGTTAAAACTCGTTACACAACTCTTTCCTTTCACCACCATCAACCCACCAAGAGCTGCAATATAGCGCATATTTATTCTGCTAACTCGATACCTAAATATTAGCATAATTACTGAATCAAACACAATCCTGAAATCAGGATATATTGTGAATGATTTTAGGTCCCCTCAACATGGTAAAGAGAGAGCTGAACATTTCTAAACTTAGTGTTTTTTTCTGTTCATAGCACAGCCTAACTTCAGAAAAGCGAGTTTCCAGTCCATTAAAGTTGATGTTCATCTCCTTGCAGAGAAAAAAGGTCCAATTTTGAAGAGAGCCTGGATTAGATTTTAGGTCTATAAAAGCCTACATATGTCCTCAAAGCAAAACCCTGTTCTGTGACAACAGACGTCAGGAGTCACCTAAGGACAGGGTCTCAGATAAAGGTCACACCGAAGTCCTGACAGCCTCTAACATTCATGAAAAGAGACAGAAACTCAACAGAGCTGATCTAAAGGGGCATTTTGCTCTATTTCTGTACTGATGCCCCAAAATACAATAACTAAGTCAGTAATAAAGCCTGGCAAATAAATTCTTCCTCTTCCTTGCGCAATGCTCACATTTGCCACAGCAGTATGTAATGTAATATGCCATGAAAGCTTCTCCTGAAATTGCTTCCATTAACCTGATTCCAGACTTGCTGCATCCAAAAGTAGGAGGATCATTCCTCCAATAAACCAAACAGGAGGGCACAGTAGATGATCAGCAGAGGTGTCAGCTGGAAGAGATAGCTCCCAGTGCCTGGCATGAGCCAGGGACGCCTTGGTAACCAGAAGAGTGGTGGAGAAAGTGTCTGAACATAAACATTCTCCCAAGAAATTGACAGGTGGTTTCTACACTCTTTTCCTTAGTTACCCACTTGTATCTGTTGTCTATCCTCCTCTGTAACCATATGAACAGCATTTAAAAATAAAGATTAAAAAAATATTTTCCATCCCTTTTCCATATCAGCCTCCTGCTCCAACAGATGGCTACATGTGCCAGTGTAAGTTTATACAGTTTTCTTTCCATAAGTGCATTATTAGTAGTTTTGTGTGAACAGTATATTAAGTCTTTCTGAGTTTACAGGTTTATAATTTTATTCTATCCTCCAACACTCCCTCGATCATGAAGATATCAAAGTAAGGCTTCCCACTGCCACATTCAAGTGTGAGAAATCTTGAGAGACTTGACAACAAAATGCCTATTTTTGCTAGATTCTGCGGCTGTCAGTAAGGTTTTTAAGAAAATAAATCGTAAACAACTCCATGCCTTGAAAATAGGTTCTACCCAGTTCCTTTAGGCTCCTTTGCCTATCCCTAGAAAGCCTCTTGATTCTTTCACTGTTATCACCAAGTACTTCTGACTCAAAACAAAAATTGTCCTCTTACAAGCAGGAACTGCAACAAAAATACTGCTGTTGGTTAGATTCGGTCACACAACTGACAGTATAAGACTTAAACCCAACTACTCAAAGCATTTTACATATGTGCTGTTCACACACAGGCTGAAGAGCACTTTTGTAATAAAAAGAAGAGCGGATCATGATTAACTTCGTGAAATATCTGCATTTGCAGGTGGAAAGGTTTTACAACCATCTTCTGTCTGGTGTGATGACAATCTTCATAGCACTGAAGCAGCATGCTGCATGGTCCTTTACAAACTAATGGCAGTCTCACATTATCTTCAGCAGATGCTTTAAAAGTGCTTTGCAAGAAATAATTCAAGACTAGAATGGTAAATTAGTTTGGCTCTTCTTCCTTCAGACCATTTCCTTCATTTAAAAAAATACACACAAATCTATGCATTTCATTCCCTTCCCTGTTTTCTGCATTTTTCTTCCTTCCTTTATTTACCTTCTTTACGATCTTTAACAAAAGTCAGAGGAAAAACTAGGTAATGAGAGTTGTTTGTTTCATTCTGCTAATGCATTTCGAAGTTTCATTCTAGCACCAAGAAAGAAATTTATCCTGCCCTTAGTTGCTTCACCCTTAAATAACAACCCTACAGATTGAGAAATGCAGCTTCCAAGGCATATTAGTGTCACAAGGAAAGTCAGGCTCTCTCAGCCTTTCTAGATCTGCTCCCCTACATATTATCTTTCAAACCACTGGATTTGACAAGGTATCCACTATCAAATCAGCACAGTATAAAGGTAGAGGCAGAAAAAGAACCTCAACTTTGTCATTATTCTCTTGTGCAAGTAATCTTTTGAGATCTGAATAACCTATACTCCAACTCAGTCTTACAGAAATCTTAATAACAGCCATCCACAACCTTTCTGCCATTGCTTTATTTCATGGAAGTTTGAGAGTTCAGACAAGGATGACATGCCCAGTTTCACAAATAATTAAATGAAAAGTCCTCATGTGTGTTTGGATCTCACATACACCTGACTTGGGTTTTTTAACTTGTTTTTTTTTTGTTTTTTTTCCTTAGACAAATGACCTGGTTACAGAATTCTATAAAACTTGAATGAAAAGTCTCAAAGGAATTTTCTAGCATCTTCTGCAGGTTTGTCAGACTTGCAGCAGCGCAATAATTTTCAAAGCAAAAAGGTGTAAGGAAGCATAATGAAACTTGCTTCTCAGTGCATAATGTGCTACACTGGAAAACATGCCATATCCTACAATTCAGAATTTAGTCGGGAGCATAATTGAAAATTATAGCATCTAGTTATTCAGAATATGAAGAACACTCCAAGTATATCTTTTCTTGCCAAGATGCATAAAACTTAAAATGGAGAGGTTTCAAACTGATAGTGAGAAAAGCTCATCATAAGAAAGACAAACACAATTTTATAAGAAGAATTCTGTGAACAGCATAGGGATAACACTCATTTTTTTTAAAAAATCTATGTATTTCAGCAGAGAAGTGAAAATCACTGCTGGTGCTTTAATATGTTCAAGCCAAAACATGTGCTGTAGTAGACTTATGACTGTGCTCAAATCAATTCTAAAGAAAAAGCTGTAACAGTACAAAGCCTTCTGTAGCCAAACCTTCTGCAGTTGGTGGCAATTTGCACCTCCAAAGCTGTGAGTTCATCATGAATCACTTTTAACAAGTAACAAATTCCAAGAATCAAATTGGTCAAAAATCGTATCTATCATTAGAACACCAGTTTGAGAAGTCCTCCAACCTTACAGTATATTAAGCTTCTCACAAAAAAATGTTCACAAAACTGAGAGTGATTGCAGGTATTTTGCATGGCTTTGCCTGCACAGCTGCCTACCAGCAATACAATCACCTTTTATAATTATATAATTTTATATATCTAGACTACTTTACCAAATACAGAAGATTCCTTGCCAACTTGAAAGTTAGGGGGCTGGTTCCACCACTTTCCTAGGCAGCAGCAAAACCAACTACTCCATCATTAAACTGTAGAACTTTTCAAGAAAACTCTTCTGCATTACATTAAAATAACATTTCTATAGCCAATATCGAACAACAGAACCCATTTGTCCATTAAAAACTTCACTATTTACAGGGAAGTCTGGGTAAACATATTTTACACATACTCTCTAAAGGTTTAAATACTTTTTCTGTGTGCTTACACAAAGATTTAATAAACTGGAGCAGGACATATTCAAACACAATAAGCTTGTGGACTGAAAAGCACCAGAAATGAATTAAGTGAAGCTGAGCTTTCACAGTATATAAATAGACATTATGCCTTTTTCTAGTGGCTTTATTTCCTCACTGCTCACTTGGCAGTATTGGTAAGTATTTGGTATTTTCCTCTTCAGGTAAGTTGTATACAATTTAATATTAAATTACAAACACCCAACACAGCAAAAGTGAAATATAACTGACATAAATTCTATTCAATTTTCCAGGTAGAATGATACAGACAGGGTCAAAAGCTTGCTGATATGACATTTGTCTTAGGTTATTTTACATTTATATAATGTCTAGCTGAAATTTATCAAGTTCTTTTTCAGTCAGAAGCTGCAACAGATCCAGTCAGCAGGATGAGCTAGCAAGTTCAACTCCAGCACTAATGTACACAAATTCTAAAAATTTTTGAAAAATAAAACAAAAACCTCCACTCACACTTTTGATACCATTTCTGACTAGCACATTGAAACAGAGTAAGACAACAGAAAAAACTGTGTGCTATCATGTCCTCTGCAGGCCAGTCCAGAACTGATACAGCAACTTCAGAGAAGTCCATCCACCCAGGAATATGATAAACAAAAGAGCAAGGTCAGTTCACCAGCAATAGAGAGAAAGCCCAGAAGTTACTTTTACAGAGGAAAAGTTATGTGTTTACGGGGTTGATTCAAAAATTTTATAATACAAAATCAGTCCCCTGAATTCAACATTCAGTACTATGCTAAATTACTATTTCACTACTTGCTTTTTGTTAAAACTGCTAAATCCAGAAATTTATGTAGGTTTATCTTAGGGAGTGGAATGAAGGATGTCAGTGAAAAATAAGCCACACATCAAAGATATGCATTTAATTAGTCATTCTGACAATATGCAATACACTTATTCCAAAAACAAAATGCAGTCACTGAAAGGTATTTACCAAACTACACCAAAACTTGGAAGTCACCATACAGGTAGAAGGAGCACTTAATGACTGATGGAGGTGCTGTTGGGAGAACTTGACCTGACATTAACATTATGATAGCAGTATTAGGAAAAACAAAGTCCTTAAGTGTCCGTTTCTCAACATCATGTACCTTCCTGACATGGTAGCAGAAGAAAAACCTAACCAAAGATGCTGGAAGTCAGTATGGGCCTACCTAAGGGAACCCAAGTTCAGAGAATAGTAATTATACTGTTCTTCCCAAACCAAGAACACCAGCTACTCTTTTCTTTAGCTCAGAAAACGGCTTTGGAGAACTGATACTTCACCTTCTCTCTGTTGTTCCAGTTAATATTTGCTAGGATACTCCTACTCATTTCAACACGGATTGTACAGTGTAATTATAATTGTATCAATACCTGAAACACTTAGGAACATTTTAACACTCGTATTATTAATGTAATTTACAAACCATGCATAGGCCCGCTTGGCAGCTGAGTAGTTTTGCCTTGCTGGGACTTCAAAGGGAAATAAGTCCAACAGAGTTGTCTGGATCTGCCCGGCAGTTCCTGTGACCTTTAAGGGGTACGTCTACACTCACATTTATACAGAAGTTGCCGAACATTGACAGCCCAAAGTCTGAGCACTCACACATGCTCCTGCCCCAGCAAACTCCTGCTGACCCCAAAGACTCACCCAGGGCAGGTGCAGGGGCAAACACACGGTGGAAGCCGGCACTGTGCAAGAGTTTCCCTTAAAGAACAAAATGTCCCTTATCCCTTCCCTTCACCGCTGGAGACCAGCAGAGCTGCCCGTGCCAGCTGCCCTGCGGGACTGGCCAGGCACACTTTCTCTGCAGCCTGGCTACAGGCCCCGTCAATGGCTCTATCCATGTTCTTGTCTGTGGGGACTCTGGGAGAAACAAGGACCGCCTGCCCGAGACAGACAGAGCACCTGCTCAGAGGTCACCTCTTCAAACAGCGCACCAGTGCTCACAGGGGGAGGGGAAAATGTCAAAAACTGTGGGGGCAGGTTTGGCTTTAGAGATTTTAGGGATTGGTTTTGTTTAAGATTTACACAGCAAAATAACAAAAAAAAGATAGATGACCATTTCTGCTATAGGATTTCTCTGGCTGGCCAACCTTGCACTAAGATGCAACATTGATGATTTTTAGCCTGCTCAGCTACAACTTCTTGAAATTCTTTCTGCCTGGAGTCAGAGACATGAAGGAGAGTATGGCAAACATTCACTCCTCAGGGAAGCCCTTATCTCCTGCTGCGACAGACCCCAGCCTCACTACAAAACTGTTTCACACAAAAAGATCTTCACCTTCACAGAGCATTTGGCACTAACTGCCTATTAAACTATGTGTTTCTTCCCTCTCCTATCTTCATTCTTAGCTTTTGGCAACATTTTCCACATCTAAAGTTAATTTTCCCAGATAGTTAATTTGGAATCTGTGTTTAACTAAGTATTACCATAGGAAATACTATTTATCAAAAAAATATGTTCAAAATATTAATTTCTTAATTTCTTAAGCTCAGAAAACTAAAATGACAGAAGTCTAGAGACAGAATTAACACAGCAAGCAGAGATGACGGCTTTAGATTTGGGGAGAAAAAACACTTGGAGGTAGAAAGATGATGGAAGCAACAAATTTCACATATGTAAGTAGAAGAGAACGCTGAGTAGAAAAATGCCATTTAAAATTTGCTTTAAAAAAATTCCACAAGCCTGGACTTTCATTCCTTGTACAACATGAGACCAAACACAAGTGGCAGGATTACTTCTATGCATTAAACAATGGTTTGCAATTTCTTAATTGTAATTGACAGTATAAGAGAAGGAAAACTTCCAAAAAAATAGTGAAAAACTAATACGACTGAAATGACTCTTGCAATAGAAACATTACAGGTAATTCTTGACCAAAAGAAAGGCATCTCTACTATCTGAGACAGAACTATGTAAATTAAGTTTGTATATAGTGCAAAACAGACTACATCACTTAGATTGCAGTATATATAGCGTCTTTTAAAGAAGGAACTCCACGAAAATAATAATGAAACCTTCAGAAAATAATTGGTGTAGAACTGAATCTTCACCCTTTAATCATATTCAGTGACAAAGAAGAAAAACCCTTTAATTGGCAAGCACAAAAGAAGCAAACATGAATCCCTGTCAAACTAGTTATTTGATCCCACATTGATATACAACTGATCTCTTCTTGGAGTATAATTCACATGCTGCATAAAGATAAGCATGCTCCTCTAGCAAAAAGCCCCTCTGCTTTTGCCTGTAACTAGTAATAGCAAAAACCATATCTCATCACTCTACCATTACTACCACAGTTCATTTCCTTTAAAAGCCAGAACATATGGTGAAATATTTTTTGTCCATGCCACTGGATTTCTGTTGAGAGTTAGTTATCTATGACTTAATCTACAACTGAAACACACTAGCTGTCAGTTAAGTCATCAGAAATAACTCAGATCATTCCATTCTACAGCTACATTTTAATCTTTCTGTCTTTTCCTAATGGTAACTGCTGCTCTTTTCTTCCCCTCATTCCCTGAACATGCTGCTGCTCTAAGCTTTCATACATTGAAATATTCCGCTAAGATCCAAACCACTGTCAATACACTCCTACATAAGCATACAAGAATGACTACCTAAAAAGACTACCTCACTTTTTGTTATATTAAATAAAGACAGCATGCAAGAGAAATAAAATCATGACAGAGATTAACAAGGCAAGAAGATATTCTGACATCCATGATATAGCATATATTTATAAAGGATCGTTTTAAGTTTATCTTCTACCACAAGCAAATCTATAACTGTTAAAGACATTAATTCAGATCTAGCAAGATGCACAGACTTGTTAGCAGACATGAAAAAGTGGCTGATCACGTCCTTCACTCACTCGTCCCAGAGGGCGTTCAGCCAAGCATGTATTGGAAAAAATTGCCCATACTATCCTCTTAATACAATTATAAATAAGGCTGCCAGAGAGAGAGATACAAAGCTGTACTGAGAAAAGCATCGCTTTTAAGCCTTCCCCTACCTTTTCCCTGGTATTTACAAACCGCAGGCAGTACTGCCGGGGAATCTCACCAGGGTGGCTGCCGAGAGGTCTCATGTGGCGTTCCCAGCTTCCCACCGCCTCCCTCTGCCTGGATGTTAAGCATTCCCGAGAAAACCCACCCTGACATGCACAGAATGAATCCTGCTCAAGTTGGAAGCATGTGATAACTAGGCTTCAGGTTGAAAGGGGAAACCCCAGCACCCAATTAATCCCAGAGATTTAAACAAGCCCCATCTTACCGTTTTGCTGTTGCCCAGATCAGGTCAGATTCACCTGCAACTCTTTGGCATCTCTCTTGCAATGTAAGTGTTTGCAGTCAGGCCGTGCTCATTCAGCAACTGAATTCACAACATCTTTCTGCACTAGCAAGCTGAAATGGTACGGCTGTACTACAGCTAAGAAAGGGGGAAATCTAAAGCAGCAAACAAAGAAATCCCTCAAGACAGGGTAATCCCAGTGGAGTAGAACATAAAAGGTACAGATGAGCACCAAGGGTACGATATTTCTCTGTCTAAATTTCATCAGCAATACTATGCTCTTTCTAAAAAGAATTTTTTTTTTTTAAATATATGATGGACTTGCCTGTGGAGTTCCCAGAAAGGCAGAGTACCCAGACTCTGCAGCAGCATTGCAGCCAAAGTAACCATGTATATGCTATCTAGGCAATTTACAGCAGTCGTTTTGAAAAGATATTGATTTACAATGTAGCACTGCCTCAACCCAACACAGAACTGCAGCCAAAATAGCTAATAGTGATTTCACAGGAATTAAGGGAAAAAACTCAACATTCAATCAAAGGATGAAACTAATCATTCCCCATTCAATTCCATACCAATCCTGAAATAAATCAGCAAGTTCTAGGGTGACAAAATTATATTATATCAGTAATCTCTGGGCACCTGGAAACAAGAACTGTGAATACCACTATCCACTTTAACTTCAGAGTTCATATCTTGACTCAATAAATTTTAAACGCTTTTTAATATTTATTTTTTATGTAAGTTTCAGCATTTTAAGGATGAAGCTTCGTATTAATTTATGAATGTACAAAATACGCAAAGCTTGAGTAAGCAACAGACACCTACTCCATGCTGGGAATCCACGACTGAGCCCAAGCAAGCTTGAGTGAGGTAGGAGGGAAAAGAGGGCAGCGGGAGCAAACCCTGGCAAACCCTCAGGGAGGGCTTCTTCAAAAAGGAGGCAGTGCATCTTATCCATCTCCTACTCCTACAGCAACCCCTGCTGGCCTGCACTTCAGATGGTTCCTGGCTCCCCAGAAACCTCCTGAGTTTGGGGGAGAACCAGGCAGACTATACTAGGACAGGGAATAGTAATGCGTACCTCAGCAAAACCCTCAGGAGGGAAAGCATGCAGCTCAGCTGAGATGACATCGTCAACATCCTGAAATATTTTTCATTTTTCTGTAATGATGAGGTACAACGAACTAGCAGGCAAAACACAGCCCTGGCTCACACCCCGGGCAGCTCCAGTGACCCTCATCACAAAACCATTGGAAATGGGCTCCCCTGTAGAGTCCCACTCTGAGGAAAGCAGAGTGTGCTAAAACTCAACGCATCTGCTCAAGTCCCACCATAGTCACCAAGACTTACACGTGCTGACATACTTCTCAACTCCAGACTCACAGATGAACCTAGCATCAGTGGCTCCAGTGACAATAAAACTTGAATGGCATAAGGAAATTCCATAAGATGCTTCCACAATTATGTAGCAGTTGTTATCTTTCTCATCTATTTCCCAACCTTAATCACAGGGGCATCTCCAGACTTCTCAGTTCTTAACTTGGTTTCTAAGCAGATAGAAGGCTTCACATCTCCTAAAAAAATATGACTTCCACTCTCTAGGACAAATTTTTCTCATCCTCTCTCTCAAGTGTAGGGCTCAGAAGAAAACATGAAAAAGAGCTTCCAGTTGAAATTATGGGAAAATACTTTAAATTTATTTACATTTCTTGACCTTATTCTGTTAACATCAAATTTGTCTGAAGTTGATGGAGAACAGGACAGAAGGATGGTCAGAAAAAAACAGATAGTGAGTAAGCACCTGCAGACAACAATATGTGCCAAAAGACAGGTACCATCTTAAGGGAAAGGTGGTGGACAGCCATGGGAAAAGGAAACACAGAAGGGAAGCCAAAGAAACAGGAAAATTCCAGAAGCAAGCAAGGTGTTGGGCCACAGTGGAGAGACTGAAAGCAAGCCAAACAGTCTACAAAGTTACAGAATCACAGAATAAGCTGAGTTGGAAGGGACCCACAAGGATCACTGAATTCCAATTCCTGATCCTGCACAGCACCACCCCTAAGAGTAACATCATGGGCCTGAGAGCATTGTCCAAACCCTTCTTGAACTCTGTCAGGCTTGGTGTTGTGACCACTTCCCTGGGGAGCCTGTTCCAGTGCCCATACACCCTCTGGGTGAAGAACCTTTTCTTAATACCCAACCTAAACCCCTCCAACACAACTCAATGCCCTTCCCTTGGGTGCTGTCACTGGTCACCAGAGAGAAAAGATCAGCACCTGCCCCTCCGCTTCCCCTCACGAGAAGTTGTGGACTGCACTGAGGTCTCCCCTCAATCTCCTCCAGGCTGAACAGACCAAGTGAGTTCAGCCACTCCTCATACAGCTTCCCCTCTAGGTCCTCCACCATCTTTGTGGTTCTCCTTTGAAAATTCTCTAATACCTTTATATCCTTCTTATATTTTGGCAGCCAAAACTGCCCCCTGTACTTGAGGTGAGTCCATCCCAGTGCAGAGCAGAGCGGGACAATCTGTCCCTTGCCTGGCTGGCGATGCTGTGCCTGATGCCCCTCAGGACACTTTTGGCCCTCCTGGCTGCCAGGGCACTGCTGACTCAGATTCAACTTGCCATCGGCCAGGACCCCCAGTTCTCTTTCTGCAGGGCTGCTCTCCAGCATCTCATTCTCCAGTCTGTCCGTACATCCAGGATAGACCCAGGTGCAAAATCTGGCACTCACCCTTTTTAAACTTCATACAGTGGGTTATTGCCCACATGTCTTAATTTGTCTAAGTCTCTCTCTGCAGGACCTCTCTGTAATGGGATATAACTCATAGAAACCAAACCCTCTCATATTTAAAAGTTAATTACTTTTACTGTATTGAAAAAAGAAAATATTCAGTCATTGCATTAAAGCCCTTCTTGTTGCCTTGTCTTTGACATTCCTCAAAAGATTCAATTCCAGTTGGGCTTTGACTTTTGTCACTGCATCTATGCATGCTTGGAAGATGTGTCTGTATTCCTTCCCAGTTACTTGTTCCCCATTCCACCTCCCATACAATTCTTTTTCACATTTGAGTTGTGTTAGGAAGTCTTTTTTCACCCATGTGGGCTTCCCAGCATTTTTGCTTGACTCCCTGCTATTCTTATCCCACTCCTTCTCCTGTGCTAGCCCCATCCCTTGCCCTACTCTTAACCCGACTTGAGGACTGTAGTTGAACACAGCTTGGCTCTGCTGCTGCCCATGGTACCACAGAGAGGACTGGGAAACCTGGCTGGAAGGCAAAGGCTATCTAGAATTACAAATTGCATGGACGGACCACACAAAGACCCCTGTTTTCCAAGGGGGTGGAAGAGTAACTGACCTAAAAAAAGAGTTTCAATACAATAAGAAAGAAAAAGGCAAATAACTATGGAGTTAGATTTAGATTTTAACATTTTGCATGGGAGTCAGCTGCAAATACTAGTTTCACATGATCAGTATTTTAAGTCCTGCCACGACTTTCATCCCAGGGCAGACTGCAAAATGCTCTGTGGCACTTGAGAACAGTTCTTCATATATAAGGAGGTATCTTTGGAACTTTTCAAGATAATAGCAAATTGCTACACTTAAAACAGAGAGATTACACAATGTCACAGCTCTGATGGTCAATTAACTAAAAATGCAAACCATCATTTATTAATATGGCTTATTGAAAAAATGCCAGTAGTTACCTTGTGTTCTATGTGGTCATACTACACACTAATAAAATGAACTTGTAAGTCTTATTTTCATTAGTCTACATTAAAACACCTAAAAAGAGGGGAGACAGGAAGCAAGGGAGAAAGGAAGCTAACAGTTCCTTCCTTTCCAAGAAGTAATAGCCAGATGCACTAATTAGTACAAGTTTCATACATCCATATGAGCCCTTTTTCTCCTCATAGAACAAACTGCATGACGAGGAGAGCCACTGCTCCTCAACACAAACCTTTCCATTTTAACAACTGCATACTGAATATACAAGGAAAAAACAAATACACTTTACACTTTTGAAAATTTATGCACTTGTGAAAGTCATCTAGCCAGCCTTTCACAAGCCACTGATAACAGTTCATGAAGAAATTATTTAACAAGATGCTTAAGAAGTTGTGTTCAGAAATGGAGGGCTGGATGGGACACCTGTCCAAGTCCAGTTCAGGTCCTTGCTGTCACAGGTGACCATAAAATATGACCCCCTTCCCTAAATTGAGAAGTTTGGGTTTAGTTTGAGTTAGAATACACAGAGTACAGATTACATGACCTTAATAAAACAATCCAGCAGTGATACAAATATGTTGAATGCAAAGAAGATCATTATCTTAAGATGGCAAGTGAAGCAGTGGATAATATTGCACAATTGAATGCAGGACAATTTATTCCAAGTAAAACATGCTAACTTAAACTTGGTTCACAATACCAATATGTGAACTATATCATATGCATTTTCTGGTATGGTGGAATTTCACTTTAAAAGTCACTGTCTGAAACAAAATGCAATGCAACATTATGACAATTATTTCTGTAACTTTAAGACCAAAAAAGGGATTTTGTGGGTTTAGGGATTGATTCCATATATAGTTTGCATTACAAAGAACGTTTAAACTGCAAACTCAAAGGGAACAACAGCAACACAGAGAACACTATGTAATGATTTCACACATCTGAAAAGTACTTCAAATTGGTCCAGATACATTTTCAACTCTGTCTTTATATGTAACAGGTTAATCTAATGATTTTAGGCAATTATACTCTTTCTGTGCAATAGGAAAACCTAACTCCAACATTCCTAGCAGAGCCATATCATCCTGTGAACACTAATACAGCTACACTGAACTAGTTTTATTTGTTATTGATACTTCTGTGTTCCTTGCTATGGTGGCAAAGACCTCATATAAATAAAATAATTCAGGCTACAACACATTGGCGCAGTGTATCTATGATAAGAAAAATTTGGTCTTTCATCTTGATTTAGGATTTCCTTTTAGTAAAGTCAAATACTACTTTCCAAGCCTCACTTTTTCCCTCTTTTTTTCAATCTTTTAGTTAAAGGTGTTGTAAAGTACTATTCTAAAGAATTATGTTCGCCTCTAATTATTAGCCAAAAGTGCTTAAAGAAAAGACATGCAAAGGTCAGAGGCAGCCAGAGCTGCAGCATAATCAGCAGGTAATATAAACAGATACCAAGTGTAGAACCTGGTCAAAGAATGGAATTTTGCAGTTATTTTACTTTTAGTAAGGCAGATCTGTGGGCTTTCCCACTGGCAGTGGGCACCTAGCTAGATCCAAAATGGGACTCCAATATACCTCAGCCTGCAGTAACTAGACATGCACAGCTATATAAAAACAAATAAATAGTTTTTTCTCACCCCTATCTCACTCATGCTTGCAAAAACAATCACAACTATTGCACACAGATCGAATTCTACCTGAGCTAGTACTGCCTTCTCGCCTTAACAATACATCAAAATTACACTGTAAAAAATGTCTATTTGGAAAGAGTAGGAAGCCTATGCCAAGTGTCAGGTAAAATAACCTGCATCTTGTTTGCCTGAATTTCTCATCCCCAACTTGCAAGACAGTAATTGATAGCAAAGTCACTAATCTTATATCGTAAGAGTTACATGTGCTGTCAACATTACTAACATTTCACTACTGAAATGAAGGTATCTTTGTAATACATAAATAAAATTCTAGGCAAAATATGCACCATAATTCCCATGATTTATGATGTACCTGTATATAGACATAATCTCAGTCTTCATATTACTAATACATTGTGTAAAAAGCACCACAACCTAGAATACTTAGGAAAAAAAAAGACATTTAAATCAATATCTTAATCAATAATTGTACAAAAACATCACAGAGAACTCAAACAGTGTAAAATTCAAATGTATGCTCTGTGATTGAAAGATGATAACAATCAGCAAGATGACTTACTGGAGTAGGTTTAATTAAACTAACCTATCTACTATGACACACAATTTCTAAAACCACATCACTGACAATACTCATATTTGCAACCCCAAAAACAATAAATAAAAAAAAAGCTAATCAGGAAAGATAGTAATATTTCTATAACTCAAATTTTAATGACAAATACTAGAGACAGAGTTTACAAAGTTTTTCTTTAGGGACAGTCATAAAGAATTAACAATAGCTTTTTAATATCTTCCAGTATAAATCCCAGGGACAAATCCCTGAAAATGTTTCATTTTTGAGTTACATATATTGCTACAGCTGATCTCATAGAGGGACAAAGCTCAGTGATACCCCATTTCAAAGTTATCCACAGCATTTCAGCTAGGAGAAGAAAGCTTTCTATAAATGAATTAAAACTTAACACAAAACGATGAGTTCACCTTCATCTCTTTCTCAAGTTTAAATATGTCATCCATTGAAATTCTCATCCTCTTTGAAAGCACTGGATTTTAGCCTCCCTTTGTTTTCACTTTGAGATACTCACATGAAAGGCATTGGTTTTGGCTTCATATTGGGACCAGTGTTATTTAATACCTTAATTAATGACACAGATGAAGGGATCAAGTGCACCCACAGCAAATGTGCAGATGACACCAAGCTGAGTCGTGCCGTTAACACACCTGAGAGATGGGATGCCATCCAGAGGGATCTGGACAAGCTCAAAAAATGGGAATCTCATGCAGTATAACAAGATCAAATGCCAGGTGCTGCACCTGGGTCAGAGCAACCCCCAGTATCAACACAGACTGGGGAATGAAGTGATTGAGAGCAGACCTAATGAGAAAGGTTTGGGGGTGCTGGTGGATGAGAGGCTGGACATGACCCAGCAGTGCACACTCACAGCCCAGAAAACCAAATGTGACCTGGGCTGCATCCAAAGCAGTGAGGCCAGCAGGGCGAGGAGGGGATTCTGCCCTTCTACTGGGCTCTGGTGAGACCCCACCTGGAGTGCTGCATCCAGCTCTGGGGTGCCCAGCACAGAAAGGACATGGACTGAGTCATTTCTGCTTTAGGACACTTAATATTTAATATATTTATAAAAACAGGATTTCTGAAATAACATGATGGCAGCTATGGTTTCATTCTCCTTTCTTTTCCTATTTGTCTCTGAAGGTTTACTTATTTTTTATACTACTGCTAAACATCAATTCACTATCTTCACACTATTATCCAATGACCCTATAATTCTTATCCAGAATAATGTAATTTGTGTAGACTCACCATTGAACATGCATAGCTGCAGTTAAGTTCTGCATATGCATTGGTTCTTACATATCAGCATGAAATACCATTATCATTATATCATTCAAATAGTCTATACCGCAAAATCCTTGGGCAACTTTTGGCAGTTCAACTAAATAGCTTTTTTTAAAGCATCCATTTTTCATTCCTCTTCCATGTCTGTCTCATACCTGGAGGGTTAGTTGCCATTCCCCTCTGTCTCAAAAATGGGTATTTTACCAGTTTTGTATGGTGTACACGACAGATGTGACAAATGTATAACCATCATGCAAACCACTGGTGGCTGAAAAATCTGATGATAGCAAAACACGAGGTTAGTGGTGGCATGAGATTAAACAAGCAGCTGACAAAATAAATAGAAACACTCAAGTAATACCTGATTTAGGAATATTGTTGGTTTTCATTATAAAATATGAGGAGCAGCTGCGAGAATCATCTCCCCTCCTTCCAGCTCTATTTGTCTAGAAGACTACCTAATGGATAAGGGTTTCATGGCAGTCACTCATACCTTTGTTCTTTACTAATTAAATTGGTATAGAATGATGATCAGCAAAAAGGCATGTCAAAACTCAAACTGATGCAATGCTGAGTCAAGTACTCACAGGAAACAGGCATCAGAACTGCAGGTAATGCACTAATATTTATCTGTTCTTTGGTTAAATACAAAGGGTTGGTTTTGACCTATAAAAACTCTTTACGGTCTGGGTCACTACCCCCTTGCAGACTGCTCTTCTTGTCCTCTTTTATCTCAGTAATTCAGACAAGAGGGCTGCATTCACCTGGGCATTCTCACTGAAGGGCACTTCAGTCCAGAAGTTGATAAAGCTTTAATGCATGTTGAGCAGCTTATCTATTTTCCCAGGACTTCTTAGGTGAGCAATAGAAAGCATCTCAGGAGGAGTGAGCTGCTGAAGATAAAAAACTTCAGAAAGGACAAGAGAAAAAAGCCTCTTCCGCATACTATAAAAAATACCTATACGAAACACAGTTAGTGGCAGCACAGCTACTGCAGCTCACATATTCACAGAGCACCCATTCTCACAGAGCATTCCACCTAAGCAGTTTTTTTCCTCCTCAGACCATCTCTTTCCATATCTCTAGAGCCGAACCCCATTAATCCCTATTGCCCTACCATCTCATTAAGCAGAAGAACATGGATTTTCAAGTGATGGAGCACAGTGGCTACAGAGGGTTGGAACAGATTTATACATCAAGAGATTTATGTGAGAGTAAGTATGTGGCCTATAAAGAAAATTCAAGAAGTCTCAAAAGTTTTAGTAATTTTTAAAGGAGCAAAATACCTATTTCAGAAAGGAGAAAGAATTTTCCTTACCTTGTTTCAGATATTCAGTAATTTCTTGAATTTTTGTAAGAAATTTTAAAGGAAACATGCTGTTTCAGTCTAACAAATTCAAATTCAAATGAAAGTTCTTTTGGTTAAATGACATGGAAAAAATATATTGATTTACTTATCTAGCTTATCTCTTTCTCTCTTATATCAAGTTGAAGATCCCTACTAGACAAGGAAAGAGAAAAATTAAGGTCTATGACAAAACAGGTGAATGATTCCACAGAACTGACAAGCTGAAGGTTATGAATGGGTATCTTCTTCCACTTAAATCACCACTACAGGATTTGCAGCACAATATTACAACCCAAAACGTCTACAAAATACTGAATGTTTAGTTTTGCACAAGAGCTCTCTGTAGTATTGGGGGGTGGGAGGGGTGTTCTTCCAAACACTGAGAGAAAAAAATACTTGCACATGTTAGTCATATATCAAAACCACAATACACTGCTTTATAACTTCAGGTTTTCGATTTGGCCATTCCAGAAGGTATCTGAAATCTGCATATGTGCACCTCTCCTGAAGAATGGTTGCCTTGGTGGTCAGGCACTTACTTCCTTCTTCAGAATTCTCACAAGACAGAACCACGGAGTCAGAGAATGGTTCAGGTTGGAAGGGATCACAGCGGGTCATCTGGTCCAACCTCTGCACAAGCACTGTCACCCTAGAGCACACAGCACAGGATTGCTTCCAGACAGTTTTTGAACATCTACAGTGAGAGAGACTCCACAACCTCTCTGGACTACCTGTTCCAATGGCAGTCACCTGCACAGTAAATTTCACCCTCGTATTCTGGTGGAATCTTCTATGCATCAGTTTCTGCCCATT
>WBMZ01002574.1:0-17655 GCA_013400975.1 Atrichornis clamosus | reverse complement strand
GGGCCGCCTGCCTGCGCCTCCTCCGCCGCGCCCGCCGCGCCGCCGCCGCGCTCATGGCCTTCGCTGCCCCGCTGCTGTTCCGCCTGGGGTGAGTGAGCGAGCGAGTGAACGCGCGAGCGAGCGAGGGAGCGTCCGCCTCTCCGGTCCCTCCCGCTGAGAGGCAGCCACCGCCGCTCGCCTTTGTGCTGCCGCCGGGAGGGCCCTCCCTCCCCTGCTTGTGCGGAGCCGCCCGGGGAGGAACCAGCGGCCCCGCTGGCACGAAGGGACCGGGCTGAAGCTCAGCCCGCCCGGGCCAGGGGAGTGGGGGCGGGTGGTGCCAGCCCGGCCGCCGGGGCCGGAGATCAGCCACCGGCTCCCACCGCGCAGTGCCGGTCACCCCGGACCTGTCACTCCCCCCCTGCGAGGCGCCTTCTCTCGGGTGTCACCGCTGACCCGCCCCAGTGCCCCGGCCATGGTCAGGCTGCCCGGTGCTGGCAGGACCCCCTGCTCGCCAGTTTCGGACTCCCACAGCCACAGACGCAGGGGACCCTAAGCTACTGCAGGCATCGCTCCCGGTGTCCCGTCCAAGGGTGCCCTGGGCCGGGAATGGGTTTTGCAACCCGGCACTTTACATGCCCGTCACGGCACCATTCCCCGTCCTGCCCCAAATCGCTGCTGTATAAACAGGGATGTCCATTCAATCCCCCCAGCCTGTGTTTGTGGCACCCCCACACGCACGGGGGCATTTCTCGCCTCCCTTTTCCTCGGCCCATTCCCTCTTCCCTCATCCCCGGGACCGCGGTACCCAGGGCGAGATTGGGCATGTCTCCCCCCGAAGCATGGGGAGGGACATCTGGCTCCAGCCCCTCCCGGTGAGCACCCCGCAGCGATGTGACCCCAGTCCTTGCTGCCTGGAACCGCTGGAGGGGGCCTGCCTGGGGAATCAATCTCTCTGCAGATCTGGGGTGTGGGGTACACACACATCACCTCCAGCCCCCACGAATGAGAAAGTGGCCCTGTATGTGTCTCCTGTGGGAGTCCCAGCCCAGGCGGCAGCCCCCTCCCCAAGTGAAGTCCTTAGGGGGACTGGGGATTAATGCTGTGGGGTGTCTGCCCTCCCCAGGTACAGCCTGTATGCCCGCACACGCCTGGGCTACCTCTTCTACCAGCGGCAGGTGAAGAAGGCCCGGGAGCGGTACCCGCACGGCCACTCCATGCCCCAGCCCTTCTGCTTTCCTGGTGAGTCCTGGCAAGCCCCTCCCTCACCGTGGACCCACAGTGTCTCCCAACACTGGCACTTTGGAGCAGGGAGGGGTTGCCATCATCAAATTATCCAAAGCATGTTTAACTAAGAATTCGATTTAAGATGTGGGGAGTTTGGTCTGGACTCCCCCTTTTCTAGCCCGGGGGTCATGCCCTGATTCTGTCTGTCTGTCCCCCACAGGGGTGAAAATCCTGCCCATTCCTGTGCTCTCTAACAACTACAGCTACCTAGTCATTGACACTGGCTCTGGCCAAGCAGCTGTCATCGACCCCTCTGACCCTCTGGCTGTGCAGGTGAGACCCCCCACAACCCCTCTGACCCAGTGTTTGAGTGTCTCCAGGTTAGGGGGTGTCATGTCTCTGTATTTTGGGGGCAGAGGGGAGCTAATCTGCCCCTAATCTGCAGTGCTAAGTGCCCAAGGCAAGGTTGAATCGTGGCAGGGCTCATCCAGCACCTGGGAAGCTGGAGGGGACAGGGTTTAGGGGGAAACTGGTACTTGGTTCTCTGTCCCTCCAAATGTCTCTGTCCGTGTTTCCTCCCCATTCCCAGGCTGCCATTGAAGAAGAGGGGGTGATGCTGGAGGCCATATTCTGCACACACAAACACTGGTAAGGGGCAAGAGAGGGCCCTTGGAGGGTTAGTGGCTGCTATGAAGGGTGCCCCAGCCTTGCCCCATTTAGGAGGGGATATAGGATCTCTGACCTCCCTGTCTCTTCACTGCAGGGACCACAGTGGGGGGAACGAGGTGCTCTGCCAAAAGCACAACTCCTGCAGGGTGTACGGCAGCGCTCTTGATGCCATCCCACAGCTCACCAAGTAAGTCCTGTACACCCCTAGCACCCCTGTAAATTTGGGGGTTGCTTCACTCCCAACCACCACTGTCTGCACTACTCACCCACCAGTCCATCCCCCAAGTACCATGTTGGGCAGAGACCTGGCACACTCCTGACACCAGTGCTCAGGGAAGGGTTGCCAGGGGAGGTGGGTATTTTGAGGGGTTGGGGTTGCAGGGAGCACCCTGATGGTTCCCCCTGTGCCCGGCACAGTCCACTTGCAGACAGGGAGAAGGTGAGCGTGGGCAGCCTGACCTTCGAGGCACTTGCCACACCTGGCCACACTGTGGGCCACATGGTGTACGTGCTGGACGGGGGACCCTTTGGCAGCCCCCCCTGCCTCTTTTCTGGGGACCTCCTCTTCCTTGCTGGCTGTGGTAAGTGCCCCTGACCCCAGACCTGGGTGTTGGGGAGGTTATCCCACCCTGGGATGGGCTTAGGGGTACCCCCCCAGTCCCTCCCCATGACAGGTGATTGCACGGCGGTCCAGGCAGGCCTTTTGAGGGCTCCCCTGAGACCATGCTCGCCTCCCTGGACGTGGCTGTGGGCTTGGGTGAGGACACGCTGCTGTGGCCAGGTGAGTGTGCCCAACAGCAGGGCAGAGCTTCTGTGCCCCCCCTAGTCCCCACTGCCAAGATGGGGAGCTGGGCGGGGGCAATGCTAAGGGCTGTGTACGGGGGTCCATAGGTCACGAATATGCACTGGAGTGCCTGACCTTTGCCAGCCTCCTGGAGCTGGACAATTCCGCGCTGGAGCAGAAGCTGCAGTGGGCAGTGCAGCAACGCCAGGAGAAAAGGAGCACGGTGAGGTGTGAGGGTCCCCTAGCTGCAGAACCCACCACCCCAACCCCTCACAGGGTTCCCCATCCCTTGACAGGGATGCTGTACCTACCCCAGCACCCTCCTGCATGGTGGGTGCCATAAGGGAAGGGAGTACACTCCCTGCCAGGGGTGCTGCCTCCAATGAGGGAACTGAGCAGCTGCCCCCACAGTGCCCCTCCACGCTGGGGGAAGAGCAGACCTACAATCCCTTCCTGCGGACCCACCGGCCGGAGCTGCAGGAGGCACTGGGAATGTGGCAAGGCAGGGGGGAGCACCCTGACGCCTTCCGTGCCCGCGTCCTCAAGGAGGTGCGGAGGCGCAAGGACCTCTACCAAGCCACCTAGACCCCCCATTCCTGGGATCCCCCCTTTCCATGGGGCCGGGTGATGGTTGGGCACAGGGGACCCAGGACTGTGTGGTTTGTTTTGCTGTGAATCTCCCTTCTGGTGTGCAGGATTTGGGGAGGGGGAAGAGTGGATACCCCCTTGTGTGGACACCTCATAAGTGATCCCTGCCTTTGCTCCCTCAGACTTGGGGGTCACCAGCTGTCACATAGAAGCACCTCAGTCCTCTTTCTGGGAGTCTGTAGCCCCTCACCTCACTGCTGGGGCTATAGGAATGGTACCAAGGGCTTTTCCAACACACACTCCCACCCCATTTTTCTGGGAGGCTCCAATTTCCCCTCCACCACCACCACTCAGCCCTCTCCTGTTAAGCCCCCAGTGTTGTTCGTCTTCTTTTGGGGGCGACTGGGATGGAGCCAGCAAGGGGAGGAAGGCAATACTACCTCCAGGCAAGGGGTTCCTCTCCTGCACCCCATCCTTGACGCCGGAGCCCCTCCTGTACACACACGAACACACACACACTGGGAAGGGGCCATAGGGTCACACTGGTGGGGTATGGGGGATGCTGCTTTACTAGGGACCGGAGCCACAATCACCCCCACCCCCCCAAATAAAAGACTGGATCGATTTGATACCTGTTGGTCCCTTTCCTCGTCGGTGGGAACCCCCGCGGCGCTAAATCCCGCTGCGGGGGCGCGGCCCCTTTAAGGGGCGGGGCCGGGGCGTTGCCTTGGAGACGGCGCGGCTTCGGGGGGCACCGGAGTCGGTCCGGCAGGGCGGGGGCACGGGGGGTGTCGAGGGCCCGGGAGGGAGGACGGGAGGCGGCAGGGGCTGGGGGCTGTAGAGGTGGGGGGGGTGTCACTGCTCCCCCCAGGTCACGCGTGGTGGGTACCGCGGTTGGCGGGAGCCACGCCGCCCCCTCACCTGAGGGTCCGGCAGCAGGAGCCCCCAGGCGAGGCATGGAGCCCTCTCCCGAGAGCCGACAGGAGACACCGGCCCTGGCGGACACGGCTGCCGAGTTCCTGAGCCTCATCGGTGGGTGCCCCCTCCAGCCTCCCCGGGGAGTCCTCTGTGCAGGGTGGGGGGAGCACCGGCTTCGGTAGGAGGGATATGGATAGTGGGAGATTGAGCGGGATAAATGGTGAGGGGCTGGGCCCAGCCTGCACAGGAGGGAACTGAGGCAGGGAGGGGCCCTGGGCAGTAGTGACAGTCACTCTAGAAAGGGGTGACCACCCCCTCAGGGTCACTGTCCCTCTGTGTTGGGGTCACCATCCCTCTGGGCAGGAGGGACCGTCTCTCTGGGCAGGTATAACCATCCCTCTGGGCAGGGCTGAAGGAGCTGGAGAACTGCCTGTTTGCCGAGACGCTGGCGGTGGTGGCTGCGGGGTCCCCACCAAGGGTCAAGGCAGAGGGTCAGTGGTGGATGGCAGCCCAATGGGCACCCTACAAGCGGGAAGGTGAGCCAGTGCAGAGCTGCATCCTGGTGCAAGCCAGGTCCCGAAGCAGGCAGGATGATGTGCCTGGCTCCAGCACCCTCAAAGGTGAGCCAGGGGTGGCTTGCGGTATTCCCTCCTCCCCAGGGCTGGAGGATACCTGTCCACTAGCCCCCAGGGCTGGGAGTGGGGACAATGCCAGGGGGAATGGTTGAGCATGGCTTTGCTCTGCCAGCCTATGTGACCTCGCAGCTGGAGACCCTGGAGCAGGAGCAGCAGGAGCGCCTGGAGGTGACTGATGTGGTGGCATGTCCCCTTCCCTGTGTCCTACCCCCTGCCCTGGGGTGTGCCCTGCAGTGGTGCCCTCCCGGGGGCTATGCCCCATGCAAGGCCACTGTGGGTAGTCAGGTGTCCCTTCTCATGCTCAGACTCCAGCTCTGCCCCACCAGCCTGGTTGCCATCCCCTACTCTGGGTAGCAGTTGGGGCAGGGAGTTTCCCACAATGCATCTGGTATGGTACCCCAATAGAAAGTGGTGCTGGAGTGTGCCACCTCAGAGAAGGGGTGCCCTGGCTCTGCCCTCCACCTCGTGCCCCCCACCCCTGCCGCAGCTCAGACCACATCCCACAGAGAAGAGGATCCACATGGTGACCCACCAGCATGGGATGACTGTCACAAAGACCCTCCAGGAGGGACTGGTGAGGTTGAGGGCAGGGTCACATCCTGGGAGGGAGAAGCACAGCTGTCCTGTCTCACCAGGCTGCCCCAGGCTCTGGGGATTGCAGTCCCTGGTGGTGCTGGGGCTGCGGCTGTCCCATGAGGTAGCCACGTCTCTCTGCAGGCAAAGCCACAGTGCCAGACCTTCTACTACAGCCAGGCCCAGCTACGGGGGCTGCTGCTGGAGGGTGCTAGCCTCCTGCTGCTGCGGATACTGGCGCGCCGGCAGACAATGCCCCCCAACCTTGTCTTCCCAGCCATCGACACCGAAGGCCAACTCTGCACCTTCAGCTATGTGAGCTGCCAGCCAGGGGGGCCTGTGGGATGGGGGGTCTGGTCAGGCTGGGGATACCAGGGTGGAATGTGGGAAGTGTGAGTGAGCAGGGTGTGGCTGACAGCATGGGCATGGGGATGATGGGGATGGCACCTGGGGGCAGGGGTGACTCTAATCAAAGGTGACCCCTGGCTGTACTGCCCCCAGTCTGCCCGGGGCATCCAGCAGCAGAGAGTGGGCTCGGCACAGACAGAGGTGTTTGTGATTAAGCGAGCCAAGCACACCAGCACAGGCATCTCCGCTGTCTGGAACAGCAGCTTCCTCCCAAACGGGTAAGGGCAGGGGTCCAGCATCCCCAGCCCTGCCAGTCTGGTGGGGACCCAGCATGGGTCAGTCATGGCCTCTTCCCCTCTCAGACATTTGGTTCAGCTGATGCAGATTGGCTCCCCAGTGCTGATGCTTCTACAGGATGAGTCCATCCTCAGCAAGTCAGGTACTGAGCAGAGAAGGTTTGTGCCCCCCAGCATGGGCAGCCCCTGCCCACTGTCTGGCAGCCAAGTGGGGAACACCATGCCCTGCCTTTCTGCTGACAGGTAGGTTTGAGCCCCAGCTGCCCTTCCCCAAAGAGCCCCTGGACTGGGAGGAGGACATCCAGCTCTACTCCTGGTTCCTGGACAGGAAGGTAAGATGGGTGGACATGGGGACAAGGGGAGGTGGGGCTGTGGCAGTCCTCAGCAGGGTCTCCCCTGCTGTGCCCAGAGGGCACACTGAGGGGGCAGGCTGGCCAGCATCCTTCCTCATGCCTTCTTAACTGTGGGAAAGGACCCAGGCACCTGTCCCCCTCACCCTGGCACAGTGCCCAGGGGGGACGTGTGCCAATGTCCACCCCACCCACCCTGCCCACCCTGCCACCCCTGCCACAGGAAGAGCTGCAACTGTCCCACGCTGCCTACCTCCAGCAGCACCCCGAGGTCCGGGCGCTGCTGTCTGACTTCCTCCAGGCATTGCTCATCCAGCAGCCCCACGACCCCATCTCCTTTGCTGCGGAATTCTTCGCCCACCAGCGGCCCATTGGGACCCCATTTGCCTTTGCTAGGGCTGACAGCCCTCTCCCCAGCTCCCTGCCTGAGCACCCTCCAGCTAATGGGGAATAAAACTGCCAGCACTGCCTCTCCAGTCTCATTTGCTTCGGGGAAACTGAGGCTCAGGGAGAGCAGGTGGAGCTGAGTTGTGTGCTAGAGTCCCACCATGCCTTCTGGGTGGGACCCTGTCCCCCTGCCAGCTGTTCTAGCCCTTGCTTGGGGAGCAGGGGGTGCCTGGGGCATACTGTGGAACAGGGCCAGGCTCACATCCCTGTGCCCACCACCACTCCACATGTTTCTGGGGGTACATCCCTTGCCCACCTCTCTGTGGGACACAGCCTGGCTGGCAGAGGGGCAGCTGGTACTAACCAGCCACCCATGGGAGCACCTCAGCTGCTCGCCCTTCCACCTCCACAGTCATGAGGGTCCTGGGGATGGGGTGCCCCACTTCTGTTGGTACAGCTTGACACTGCAGCAACACTGGCACCCCATCTTTGGAGTGAGGGTCTCCACACCCGAGGGTGACGTGAGCACCCTGTGCTGCAGAGCCTGCCTGGCTGGGTGCTTCCCTCCTGCAGCTGAGGGTGCACTTTGATCTCCTTGTGCAACATGTGCCTGCTTCCTTCTTACTCCCACTGCTACAGCATTTCCCCTACTCCCGTGCAGCCAGCCCTCCCTTCCCATGCTGTGGGACACTGTTCCCTGTCCCCCAAGTCACCCAAGCAGAACCTTGGGCATGTGATAGAGAGTGACACGCAGACATGTTCCCACGCAGCCAGTGTGGATGCCTCGTGTCTGCACGTGTGTGTGTGTGGCAAAGGGGAGGGAAGGGGCCTCCTGGCACAGGGGGGGAACTGAGACTGTGCACATTCATAGCACCCCACCCCCAACAGGCAGGGCCCCTTTCCCTGCCCAGGTCAGCGGGTAGGGAAGGAGCACTTCCTTCTCCTATCCTCCTCCTCTCCTCCTCGGGGGGGGCAATTGCGGGGGAGGGGGGGGTCCTTTAAAAGCTGGGAGGCAGGCATTGCACTCAGTGTTGAGATCAGGGCGCCTCAGCACCATGTCTGGATCAGGTCCACCTCCGGCATCACTGGAACCAGGTGAGCCTCACAACACTTTGGTTCCCTTGTGCCTCCTTGCCTCCCCTAGACCCCCTTCCCTCCACCCAGGACCCCTGGCTCCGCTCCATCCTTCAGTGGGCACCATCCCCCCCACCCTGTCCAGATTCCCCACCTGCCTCATGCTCTGTTCTCCCAGGCCTGGAAATGTGATTCAGCCACAACCAGAATGTGAGTGGGCTGGGGAGGGAGGATTAGGACCAGTACCAGCCTCTTGTCCCCACTCAATGCCCACCCAGCAGCAGGACCCAGAGCAGCGTCCCCTCCTGTCCCTCCTGCCCAGAAATGCACTTGGCTCTTAGACCAGTGAAGATGGGGCTGGGACTGGGGGTTTTAGGAACACCTGAGCTGGAGGTGGCATCTAACCCCTTTGGGTAGCCATTGATAGATCCCATATGGCCACCCTCATGGCCCCCCTGGAAAAATGGGGCTTGTCCCTCATGGGACTCATCAGGCAGAGTCAGGTGGGACTGGAGGAAGCTGGTACCAGGGTTGCCAGCCCACCAGTGTCCTTGTCCCCCGGGGAAGGCTGCCACCTCCCCTCCTCCTCTTCCTTACCTCCCCCAGGCCTCACCAGGTCCCTGAACCGGGGCCAAGAGCAGAGTCACAGCACTGGTGTGAGCCATGTGCCCCCACGGCACCCTGGCACTCAGGACCAGACCTACCTGGATGAGCTCATCAGCATCCCCAAGGGCAGCGGGGTAGGTGCAGCCAGGCTGAGGGTGGGCAGAGGGAGCGAGGGGGCCAGCGCTGCAGGGAGCTGCAGGTGGGGAGGCAAAGGGCCACCACAGCAGGGAAGATGTGCCTCGGTCATGCCCTGGGGACATGACCTGGGGACAACCGTGCTCAGGCAAGTCACAGCCCCAGGCTGAGTGTTTCTGCACTTAAAGTTTTCCAGATGGAGAAACAGGCACGGGGTGAGGTGCTACCCAACCGCAGGGATCACCCCACTGCTCACATACCTCCTGGGCCACCATGAATGAGTCCAGTGGGGCTTCCCAGGCTGCTTGCACCCCACCAACCCCCCCAGCACTGTCTGGTGTCACGGCAGTGGAACAGAGAAAGGGAAGGAATACAGTTCCCTAGTTAGGAAGGGTAGCAAAAGCAGAGATCAGCAGTGGAATCCCATGGGATGCAATTAATTGTGCCTGACAGCCCTGGGAATCCCCTGCAAATTGCTATCCAACCTGTCCTTGGGTGAGACAGGAGGGCTCACTGCGCCTCCAGCACTGCTGCTAACAGAGAGAGGCTGGGGGCAGCAGCTCCCTCTCCAAAACTGTCGGAGAAGTGTTCTCCATGTGCCAAACACATCCGTGTGGGCAGCACTGGGCTAAAGGGGACTGGGTGTGCAATTGGGAGACACGGGTTTTGAACGGGAGCTCCTGGCTCTGATCTGTTGCCTTGTCCCAGCCTGGGTTCAGCTTTAGGAAGCTCTGGGCCTTCACTGGTCCTGGCTTCCTCATGAGCATCGCCTACCTGGACCCGGGCAACGTGGAGTCGGACCTGCAGTGCGGAGCAGTGACGGGATTCAAGGTGAGCCCAGCTTCGGGCTCAGGAAGCAGGCGAGGGTTTCGTAACCTCTCCCGCGCCAACGGCTGCCCATGGCAGCTGGCTTCCCCAGCCCGGGAGCAGGAAGGGCACGGGGGGCCCTTGGCACGGGGGGAGGGCACCCAGGCGTGCCAGAGGGGCACCCTTCTGACTGTGCTGGGAGATCACCTCCACGCCCTCTCTTCCCTACATCCCTGGGCTGGTTGAACTGGGGACTCCCGGGTGGCCAGATCCTGCCCAGTACCGTCTCTACTGCCTCCCTCCCTCCTGCCCCCTCCAGCTGCTGTGGGTGCTGCTGTGGGCCACCGTCCTGGGGCTGCTGTGCCAGCGCCTGGCCATCCGGCTGGGCGTGGTGACCGGGAAGGACCTGAGCGAGATTTGCTACCTCTATTACCCCAAGGTGAGCAACCACGGGGAGGCCCCTGGGGGTCACGGTCTGGGGGATCCTGTGCTTGGGCTGGTGACAGCCCTGGCAGGGACTTGCTGGGCTGGAGAGGAGCAGAAAGATGCTATGAGAGCTCTGCCTCTCCCAGGGGCTCCCCAACGCCCCCAAAGCCCCAGTGTCCCTCATCTAGTGCCCACACCCCTGCGGTACAGGGATCAGGGGTGAGAGGTGGTAAGCAGCTACCTCAGTGTCCTGGTCTGACCTGGGGACACATGAGAGCGTCCCCCGCGGGGGTAAGCCCAGGCGTCGGGGCAGCAACGCGAAGCCGAGACGCGGCGAGGCTGGGCGTCTTGGGGCAGGAAGTTGGGGGGGCTCGATGGGAGGGGGCACGTGGCAGAGGAAGAGGGGAGTTAGGAGTTCTGTCTAAGTGTCAGGATCATGATGGCAGGGGGGAACAAGCAAGATGTTGGCTGAATGACAGGTCCCCAAAAGCAGGGTTGGATGGGTCCCTCTGCCCAACCCCCCTCAACCCTCCATATCCAGACAGCTGGGTCCTACCCTGAACTCTCAATAGGGCAGGGATGGGGAGGCAGGGATGGGGAGGCAGGGATGGGCTCAGATTTAACATCCTGAGATCGTGTCGTACAAGAAGCTGAGATGAGTCTCCTGGGGTCCCCATGCTGCTCTGGGTGGCCTGCCACAGCCTGGGGACCGGGATCTGCACCCAGGATGCTGTGCCAGCTTGCCCAGAGCCAAGCCCCACTGTGGATCCTGCACCTCATAGTGCCCTATCCCCTGCAGGTGCCTCGCGTGCTGCTCTGGCTCATGATTGAGATTGCCATCATCGGCTCTGACATGCAGGAGGTGATCGGGACAGCCATTGCTTTCAGCCTGCTCTCAGCTGGCCGGTGAGCCTCCCAGTAGGGATCCCCAGCCTTCCACAGAGGGGCATGTATCTAATCCTGCCCCTTGCGATCCTGCAGCATCCCCCTCTGGGGTGGGGTCCTCATCACCATCGTGGACACCCTCTTCTTCCTCTTCCTCGATAAGTATGGTGAGTGCCGGGATGGGGACTGGGGGTACGGTCACGCAGACAGCCCTGGGGCCGATGTGGCACCAGTGTCCCTTGCTCTGTTCCAACCCATCTCTTGACCCCTCTAGGGCTCCGCAAGCTGGAGGCTTTCTTCGGCCTCCTCATCACCATCATGGCCCTGACCTTTGGCTACGAGGTGAAGGAGGGAGCTGGGGACAACCCTTTTCCTTCAGGATGCTGGCAAGGGACCCCCACATGGTGTCCCCACTGGTACCAGCCTGTGGCAGGGGGTGGCAGCTCACAGTGCCCTTCCCACTGCTCCCCAGTACGTGGTGGTGAGGCCAGAGCAGGTGGAGGTGCTGAAGGGCATTTTCCTGCCCTACTGCCCAGGCTGCGGGCGAGAGGAGCTGCTGCAGGCTGTGGGCATCATTGGTGCCATCATTATGCCCCATAACATCTTCCTCCACTCCTCCTTGGTCAAGGTGAGATCAAGGCACTGCCATGGGCCCTGTCCCCCCAGGGTGCCTCAGGGTACACTTGGTGGGAACCAGCTGGTCCTGGCTGTGGGACAGGGGTGCTCACCTGACCCCATGACACCCATGTCACTGGCCATGCTCAGACACGGGCGATCGACCGGTCCAAGAAGGAGGCAGTGCAGGAGGCCAACATGTATTTCCTGACCGAGTCCTGCCTGGCCCTCTTCGTCTCCTTTCTCATCAATCTCTTTATCATGGCTGTCTTCGGCAAGGCTTTCTACCACCAGCGAAATGAGGACGTGGTGAGTGTCACCTCACGCCCACAGGGAGATGACGGCTGTGCCCAGCTGTGAAGATGGGCAGGACGAGCATCCTTTGGGGAGTGAGTGTCCTCATTCCCTGAGACGTGGTGTGTGGAGTCTCCCCGTGTCTGTGGGTGCTACTGGGTGGCTGTCACGCTTGTGCCTCCCATGCCTTGCAGCACAACAAGTGTGTCAACAGCAGCCTCAGTCACTATGCCGGCATCTTCCCCATCAACAACAGGACAGTCTCTGTGGATATCTACCAGGGGGTGAGTGGCACCAGGCTGTGTCCTTGTGAGCATTCATTCCCATTTGAGGGACATATCACTCTCCCCATTAACCCCTGGGGCTAGGGGTTGCTCCAACCCTGCTGAAAAGCTGGGAGCTGATGGGGATGCCTGGGGTGGGGGACACTTTGGGGTGCCCACTGGAGTGTTCCTACACAGGGCATCATCCTGGGCTGCTATTTTGGAGCAGTGGCATTGTACATCTGGGGCATCGGGATCCTGGCAGCAGGACAGAGCTCCACAATGACTGGGACTTACGCAGGGCAGTTCGTCATGGAGGTGAGAGACAGGGATGCTGGCCCTCGCCCCCACAGGGAGCAACTGGGAGCAGGGAATTCATATGTGGGCCCTGGGTGGAGGTGTTCTATGGGCAGCACACTCCCCCCAGGAGTATTTGGAAGAGTTAATTGCCCACCATTCCTGCAGGGAGTTGGGCATGGAGATTGCCCACCCCGTGGGTGGCAGCTTGCTAGCACCAGTGTCCCTGTTCCCCAGCAGGTGGGATGGGGACAGTGCCCACCCACTGCCACTGCATGGCCAACCCCTCAACCTGTGCGTGCCCCATGCAGTGTTTCTCTAATTAGATCCTCTGTTAATGAGCCAGAGCTGACACCTAGCAGGGCCCAGCAGCCCTGCAAGGGCCCGCTCAGTGCCCTGGCACAGAGGAGGGGGAGATGCCCCCCATGTTCCCTCCAGCCATGGTTTGGGGGGTCGCCCTGACATGGTGCCCCAGGCACAGTGAGGGTGCAGTTTTACTGTGTTCCAGGGCTTCCTGCAGCTCCGCTGGTCACGCTTCGCCCGGGTGCTCTTCACCCGCTCCTTTGCCATCCTGCCCACCGTCTTCGTGGCTGCTTTCAAGGATGTCAGCCACCTCACGGGCATGAATGACCTGCTCAACGTCCTGCAGAGCATCCTGGTAAGGGGGAAGGAGGGCACCACCTGCCCCCAAACACCCCAGCCTGGCAGCCATGCCCTCTTCATCCACCTCTCCTTTCAGCTGCCCTTTGCTGTCCTGCCTGTCCTCACCTTCACCAGCCTGCAGCCGCTTATGCAGGACTTCACCAACAGCCTGTGAGTGGCAAGGCAGAGGGAGGCACAGAGGGGAGCAGAGTGGGGAGCTCCGACTGCAGGGACCCTCCCTTTGGCCCATCCTGCCCCTCCAAACCATGCCATGGGACAATTAGTGTATGAACATTGGAGGGGTATGTTCATTCCCACATGCTCAGGGTGGCCAGATTGGGACAGATACTATCACTGCCCACTTCATCCTCTTCCCAATGCCACATCTGGCTCCTTGGGCATCCCTGGGTCCTCAGCATTCCCCTGGATGCCCACTTCATCCTCTTCCCAATGCCACATCTGGCTCCTTGGGCATCCCTGGGTCCTCAGCATTCCCCTGGCACTGCCAGCCTTGGATTTGGAGGGTGGCGAAATACCACACCAAGAGCCCCACCACTGGGGTGAAACATAGCTGTGGGGTGCAGAGATGTCCGACTTGGGGTCTTGCTCATCTACAAACCCAGTTCCCCCAGCCTGCTGTGCCCAGTGGCACACAGGGTGTGGGCCCTGACCTGGCACTGATGTCTGCTGCCCTGCCCACAGTCCAGGGAAGGTACTGATGACTCTCATCACGGGGCTGGTCTGCGCAATCAACATCTACTTTGTGGTGGACTTTTTGCCAACACTGCATGGCCTGGAGTACCACATCCCACTGGGCCTGCTGCTGGCCACCTACGTGGCTTTCGTCGCCTACCTGGTAGGGCTTGCACCACGGGATAGGGGTGGGACAGCGTCCGTGGTGGGTGCCCATCGACCTGCCCTCTTTGCCCCCGCAGATCTGGACATGCAGCATCACACATGGAGCCCCATTCCTGGCCCGGGGCCACCACAGCCGGTTCAATTTTGGTCTCTCCCTCGACCTGACAGGGACACAGTGACAAATCCCATCCTTGCTTATTATCCCCTCGTCCCTGCCCAGCGTGGCCTTCTCACACCAGACACCGATTTGCTGCCACTCCAAGCCCGGGGATGATGTTCTGGCCAGAGATGCATCCAGCAAGGAAGGGGTTAACAGCCGGGTAGACCTCCCCCCAAGTTTTTAAAGCCCAGCGCTTCTTCCAACCCCCCATCCCCGCCAATTCAGGGATGGTGATCCAGGCTGGATGCGAGGGGAGTGGGATAGCAGCGGGAGGCGCTCCCATCCCTTGGCACTGACGCTTCAGTGAATGAGCCGCGTTGGAGACTTCCCCTGCTCATTATTACCAGGAACCGCCGGCCNCCCCGGGGACCGCTAATTACCGCCGGGGACCGCTAATTACCGCCGGGGACCGCTAACCACCCCCCACCGCCCGCCGCCGGCGGGGCCAGCCCCGGGACCAGCCCCATCCCCACGGGGGGCTCGGAAATTCGGGGGGAGGGGGACGGCTGATAAATGGCGTGTTTGTAACCTGGCCTCGGCCTGACTGCTGCTGCGTGGCCCCGGGGCGGGGCGGGGACCCCCTCGGCTGCCCCCCGGCCCCCCCGTACCCCGGGGATGGCCCCCTTGCCCCGGGCGGGGGAGTGGGCGGGGTCGCCAACGCGTGGCCATGAGGGCGCGGGGGTGCTCAGCGCCGCTCTTTGCATTCCCGCGGGGGGAGCGGGGCGTGGGGGGACCCACCGTGCCCTCCCCGCCCCGGATGCCCCATTTCCCGCCTGCCGGTACCGCCGGATGCGGATGCGGGGCCACTCGGGCCCTCCCCGGGGGCGGCCGTCGCCCCCCGCCCGCACCGCGGGGGCGGGGGGTCCCGCCGGGCTTCGCCCCCCGCCGCGGTCCGCACTTGCGAGACGCTCCCTGGCTGTTTCAAGGCTCCCCCCTCGCCCCAGCACCCCCCACCCCAAAATCCTAGTTCCCGACCCACGCCGGCCAGAAGGTGGGGGTGGAATTTGGGGGGCCGGACACCCCCCCAGCCCGTGCCCCCCACTCCGGGAAGGGACACCCCCCCGCTCCCGGGGGCCGCGCTTGTTTATGTGAAGAATGTCCCCTTCCTTAAAAGGGCGATGGCGGACGGGGTGGGGCGGTGCCTCCCCCCGCCTCCGCGTTGGCCCGGCCTCTGGCTACTTGAAGGAGGGGCCACAGCTGTGGGGCCCACGGAAAGGCGGGGGCTCCTCTCTCCTCAAAGAGCGTAGCTGAGTCCAGTCGCCGGAGAAAGAGTAGGAGACACCCCCAGCCCCGGGTGCTCCGGGCCGTGGGTACAAGCCTGGCGTAGTCACCAAGGGGCAGGCGGGCATCGGGGTGGTCCTCAGCGGGCACAAGGCTGGGAGGGCTGGGGTTTGCGGGTGCAGGCACGAGTCTCACGGTTTGTCGCAGGGAGAGGGGGTCCGTAGGGGGTCCGTAGGGCTGCGCCTTTTCCAGCTGGGACTTGCAGCTCAGGGCACCCCCAGCCCAGGGCACCTGCCTCCACCCAGCTCTTAGCAGGAAGTGTCCCATCCCAGGACCCCTCTGTGCCCCCTTGGCCGTGGTGGAGCAGAGCTCCCAGGGCCAGGGCTAGGTTGGGGAACAGGGGAAAGCCTCCAGGACCCCAGCCTAAGAGCAGTGGGGTGGCACAGAGGGATCCCTGAGTGCCTGGTTGACGGGAGCCTGATGCTCTTCTGCTCTATGCCTGCAACCTAAACAATCCAGCTGGGCTCTGCCTGCTCCTGGCCTGAGCTTGTCTCACAGCCCCAGGATGGGGACAGCATCTCCCTGAGCTCCCCAGCTGCCCGATCTTCCCGCAAGTGGGTAGTGGAACTTGAAACGGTGTTCCAACTGCTGCTGCAGGCATTGGCCAGGAGACTTTCCTAATTGCATTAATTAAAGGACATGCAGGGCTTGGCTGCGCTCATCACGGTTTATCAGGGAGGCAGGAGAAGGATGTGGCTAAAGTGACAGGGGTCCTGGAGAAGACAGTGTGTGATCTCTGCAGCTGTCCCCACAGTGAGCAGCATTCCCCAGCAGCCCAGCCCAGCCAGACACTGGGGATGAAGCAGGCATCCTGTCCAGCTCCACCTGGGCTAAAGGAGCAAACAGGTCAGCCCAAAATAGAGAGCGGAGGAAGCACAGCCTCTTTCTTGCTTTTCCTTCTGCCGGGCCCGGAGACAGTGCTGGCTGCCTGGTATGGAAGCCGTCTGCTTCACTATCCAGCGCTGCGGAGGAGCAGGGAAACAAGCACAACTGCTGCCTGCGGGCAGAGCCGGTAGAGAAGGTGGCAGGATGCAGTGTCCCCGTTCCCAGCAGCAGCCTGGTCCCTGGCACTACTGGCTGGGGTCACGTGGTGCCGGGATGCTCCACGTGGAGCTGGGAGTGCGGATATCTCAGGTGTGAATCTGCTTTTGCACTGCCAGAGTCCTGCTGGCCTCGCAGCATCCCAGGTCCCTGTGGGGGTACCTCCCAATCCCGGACCCCATTTCCCCGTTCAGTCACCTGTGGGCATGTGTCAGTGTCCCCTTGTGCCCCACGCTGGAGCGGGGGACGTTTCCCAGGGGCTGCTCCCACCGTACCATGTTGGCTCAGCCCTGGGGAGCCGACGGGGCAGAGCAGTAACGGGGGTCTGCCGCTGTCTGCATCGCTGCCTCGACGGTGCCTGTGGTCCCTACTGGGCTGGAAAGGGTGATATCAAGACCCTGAAGTTCCCAAGCCGCAGGTGGAAGAGGTGGAAAGATTTCAAACGAGTTCAGATGAGAAATTTCCAACCTGCTGCATCCCCGGAATAGCGCTAACAGAGCGCACAGCATCTCCTGCCACCGAGATGGCGAGGGAGGTGACCGGGACAGGCTGGTCTGCCTCCAGGGCCGGACGCTGTCTGGGCGCGGTTGGGGGGCACGGCGGTGCGAGGCTGCCCCGACAGAGCCCCGCAGGGCTTGCGAGGGGAGGGGGCTGGGGCTGGATGATGCTGCACTTGGGGGCTTAGGGGGCGGGTTTCCTCTGATGGAGTTGTGCCCTCCTCAAGCTCCCGGTAAGAGTCGCTTTTCCGAGAACGCCTGCAAAGAGCCTCACTTCCCCCCGAAGGCAGGAGGGAAGGAATTGCAAAGCAACGTATATATATATATTGATAATATAGACTTATTAATTGCCTAAATTATTGGGGAATTGCAGGAGAAAGACGGAACACCAGAAAAAAGGGGCGGTTATTGGTATAGCCTCTCAGGACCTGTTGTCCCGCAACCCTGGCCTGCCCAGGCAATGTGGGATGTGCCATGGAGGGCGATGAGGAACCCCCAGCCTGGAGCCACTAGTCCAGGGCTCTTTGCTCCAGGGAACACCAGCATGGCGGGGCCTATTCATATGCCGAGGGTAGCTGCAGAGAGATCTCCGGGCTGCCAGCTGGACTGGGGGTGACAGGACGACTGATCCCTCTCTCCATTCTCTCCGAGTCGGGGCGGGGGAGCCCGGCGGGGTGTCGAGGACTCCCGTACAGCCATCATGGAGCAAGGGATGAGGGGTGTACTTCCCAACCAAACCACAGACCACTCCCCATCCCGGTCTCGGTTCTGCTCCCGGTCGCAGTCGCGGCTCGGCAGGGACCCCCACTCCTCCCCGGCAGGGCGGGTGCCGGGAGGAGGACGGAGGAGGAGGAGGAAGAAAGAGGAGGGCCCCCCCCGCCCCGTCGTTGCCCTTTTAAGGGGTTCCTTGAAACCGCGCCCGGGATCCATGTTTGCAGCCCCAGCCCGGGCGGAGGAAACTCCATGTTGTAACAAAGTTTCCTCCGCGGCGCCGCTCCCGCGCCCGCCGCCCCGCGCCGCCGC
>WBMZ01002573.1:0-126069 GCA_013400975.1 Atrichornis clamosus | reverse complement strand
CCCGCCGCGCCCCGCCAGCCGCCGGCGGAGGGGCGGACGAAGGCGCCGCCGCGCCCAGCAGCCGCCGCCGGAGCCCGGCAGCGCCCAGCGATGTCTGCCAAGGAGGGGAGCAAGGTGCTGCTGCTGACGCCCCACGCCACCAGCGAACGCGCCGTCAAGGGTGAGCGTTCCTCTGTCCCGCGGAGGGAACATGGCTGCGTGGCGCGGTGGGGCCGTGACCCCCGCCCGAGTGCCAGGAGCCCCCCGGTGGGGAGAGGCGGCCCCGCCGTGGGGAGCGGCGCTGCTCTTCGTGTGCGGGCCGGGCTGCCCTGGCCGCAGGTGGGGACGGGAGCGCTGCCCGGCGCCGTGCGGAGGCGTGGGATGCTCGCACGGGCGTGGGAGTAGCAAGGGTCGGGTTTGCTGCAGGCGGGGGACCGGGCGGGGCGCGGGTGGGCCCGTGAGGACGGCGAGGCCGCGGGTGGGAGCGGTGTCCAGGGCCTTCGGGCCTGGCGCGTCTCGCCCGGATGCGCTGCCCGGAGCGTGTGCGGGGCTGACCGGGGGCACCGCCGGGCTCCGGCCCTTCCGCGTCCCGGCTCTGCGGGGCTTTTGCGCTGTCTTCGCAGGGGAGAGCCCTGTAATTGCAGACGCTGACAGCGCCGGGGAAGAGCGAGTGGGAAGGTGCTGCCGCCCGTTCTGTTGGTTGCTGTTCTCAGGTTCCAGTTCTGATGGTGAAAATTCACCTTGATCTATTTCTTTGTGGCCTTCCTCGGTAATCTCATGGGAAGCCGTGAAAAGTCAAACGTTATACTCAGGAGAACTAGTAAAGCATTTTAAAATAGATATATGTGTTTAAAGCTAGCATTGTCTAGTGACCAAAATGCTGTAAAATAGTATGTGCTTTCCCCTGAACCCCATGAAGTGTGTCTTTTTAGCATTTGTGAGGAGAATAGTCCTTGGCAACCAGAATATCCTAAAATGTATTTGTTAGACCTAAATTGATAGTTGAGCATAGCATAGCCAGCGCTTCAAAATTCTTAGGTTGTCTTTACTCCAGTTGCACATCATTTTATTTTGATCTCGGTGGGTTTTGTATTGCGCTGTATTTGGTAGTGTCAGTGTGGGCAATTGTTATGGCAGGCCTGGGCTGTTGGAATTCACAGGTGTACACAAGCAGTCTGCTTCTAAGATTGGTTTTCCTAGGAACACAGGATCTGACTGAGTTTGGAGGGGTGGAGATCTGGTCATTTAACTTTTTATATAACAGGGGGCCTTGGAAAATGAAAATGGTGTATTTGTCTTCAGCAGGTGTTAATGAAAGCCTTGGAATCCCATAGTATCTTTTAGAAATCGACATGTTTTCTAGTAAGGTGGAAAGCTTTACTCACAATAAGTTGTTACTGATTTTGAATTGCTTAACCTGTTGATTTGTTTGAACAAATTGCAAGGGTAAAAGTAGAAAATGTTAAAACCAGTCTATTGGAAACTTGTACTCATTAGTCCTGCTTTCATGGGTGGTGGTTAGACCTGCTGAAATTTTGTACCTTAACTGCAATTTGTGGTAAGAAATTAAGTTCTTCAAACAATGTAAAAGGATTGATATTAAGTGATCAGATACTTTAGAATTCAGTGGAAAACCTGCTGATTTCTAATCACTTAATAATTCAGCTTGTCAAATGTGACCTATGCATCTGGTTGTTTAAAACTGTAGTTAAGACTTACTTCATTCTAAGTGGAATTACTGCCTGAGTTTGAACCTGGATGTGTAGAATGCAGAACTATTGTAGAGATAATTAGTCTTTGATGGCTTCATCTGACATAAATGCAACGAGTTTTATATAGCAGCATTTTTCTATACCTTCTGTTGATGTGTCCTATTCATTCCTATCATGCTGAATCACTGGCTTCTGGAGAAAGCCTGGCCAGTTGTGCCAAGCTGTCTGTGTTCCTGATACAAAGGACAGGGTGATTTGGTTCCCCATTAGGTACAGTGCAGTTGGAAATACTTATTTTAGACAGTGACTCCAGAAGTGCAAGTTTGCAGGTTATGTCAGTCCTAAGTGGGAGTATGTATGCAATGTAAATACATTTGTGAAACCTTGCTAAAATATGACAACTGTGTCACATCCTTGTTCACAAACAGATGCATTGCCTCTCACACACCAAGATACATTCACCATACTCTTTCCTATTGTACAGTGAATAGGTCATTTATAATGTCTGTTCTTGAGAAAAGCCACAGAGAAAAATGTAGTAATATTATCCGGTGTATCTGTGAATTGGTCCATATTTCAGCTTTCGTGCTCTCTATGTACTTCATCTTTTGGGGAGAAAATGTGAATTCAGTAGTTAAAGCCTGCTATTATTTGCTGTTTCTCTTGGGTTTTTTTATTTTCTTCCTCTGTATCACTGGAAGAAAGAACAGAATCCATTAAATTTCAGAGGCCATGAGAAATTAAATTCTTTACCACTAATAGTAGATGTTAGCAGAAATTGGCAAGAGATGCTCACGTAAGAAGAAATGGTTGAATTATTGTATCATCAGTAACTAATCTTTTGTGATAAGGTAAGGTAATGATTCAGTTGTGTCCCCCTTCATATTTTGACCCATGTATTTAGCATTTGGTGGGAAGTACATATATCTAGAGAAATATCTGAAAGGTTATCAGGTGTAATATGTTCATATATATATATATATATAAGTATAAAATATGCAGTCTGTACAGCCTAGCTGCATCGGTCTGGTATACCTTTCCAAGTATGAATTGTATCATCGAAGGTCATTTGTTGCTTTTAAAGTGTATAAAAAGCTCAACTTTTTTTTTTTTTTTCATGGCTTAGTTAAATTGCCTAAGTAATTTGTACTTGCAGAGTTTCCTATAAATTCATGGTTAGCTATGGAACTAAAATGTCTAAAGTCAGCTTTTGGCATTTGGTTCCCGAAAGGTGTCTTGTGGTGAGGCTTTTGTTACTGTCATTTTTTTTTTTTCTTAATAAAGATGAGAAAATGTACCCATCATTCTGATTCACTGTTTTCTAAGGCACCCTTTTAATCTTTGAGGGATACTTTGTGTTTTACTGTCTCGTGGAAGATAGCAGTTCCCTGTATTAGGTTCTGTCAGAATCTTTTTTCTATAAACTGTTGTTGATATTTAAGTGCTGTATCTGGTTCTCCGTGTTTGCCTTTCTTGTTGGATAGTAGACTAACTTCAGTCAGCTCGCCTCACCTTTCAGTACATGTGACTTTCAAACGTTAAATTTGTCAATGTATCTTTTCTACTGAAACAACTGTCTCACTACCTTTTGGGAAGTACTTTTCACTGATAGGGAGGAAGAAGTGCTTGTAAGCTCAGACAGTTTGATAGAGTGGTCCTGGGCATGGCAAGGTTGAGCTTTGGCTTTTCTTTGAGGGCAAAGCACCAGGGCTACTCTGACTCACTTGAGCGTAGTTACAGCCCAAAGTTGTACTTGGAAATGCTCTATCCTTCCCGGCATTACACTTTGTCCACTGTGGGTGTTGCTAGACTTTGGGAAGCAATCCACGAGACCTTGTCATGCTGACCTAGTGCTAAATTTGGAGATGATGTCTGTTCTTCTGGAAATAGAAGGGTTCAGTATTCCTTTGTTTTGGATAAAAGTCATGGTACAGTCTGATTGGCAGACAGTCATTTTGGATATTAAATTGAAGCTATTGAAACAACTCTTTAGAGAAACCCAAAGAGATGTAATTCATATCCTTGAGCAGGGTCCTAAATTAAGGCTGTAGTAGCTACTTTTGATCAGTTATGTCCATGTAAGGAGTAAAAGAAATTATTGCCGTATTTAAATTTACGTTTCAGAGTCTGGTTAACAGAAAGGTAAAAGGTTAATAGTTGACAGGCAGCATGAAGGCTGTTTTAAAAATACTATAAGGCATTTATGCTGCTGGCCAGAAATTATTCTAAGATGATCCAGAAAAGCAGCACTGTAAAGAGAGAGTTAAAAGGTCATATTAAAAAAAAAAAATCACAGTTTTGTTTTGGGAGAGAGGCAGTGGAATGAAACTGAATTCTGACAAGTAAGTGTTTGACTGGTATTTTTCTGTTTTAGGGCATGGTTAGAGTGGATAAGTCTTGAAATAAGAGCAACAAAACCCAAAAAACCCCACCCAAAAATGGAAGCCCATCTCAATTTCAGTAGGGCAAATTGGCAGTTGAGGGATGGGAAGGTAGGGCCAGAGCACAAAAATCTGGCAGCTACTTACATGTGTGTTTATTGTGGAAGGAACTAAGGACTCTTTATCACGAGTCCCTTCTTACTGCTGAATGTGACCAAAGAATTCTCTCATTGAAATGTAAGTGGTTTCAAAACATATCAACAAAAGAAATGTTTCCCCAAAAATATCCCAGGATCAGAAGATATTTGTCTGGTGGCTCTAAAGGAATTTTTTTGGGTGCAAAATTGTGGATTTATTTTCCATAGCCTTTGATGTAACTCATCTTCCGAGTCTGAGAGATGGAGCACAATAGCATTTTTTTTAAAAATTCTAGATTGATCTGGAGAACTGTAGATCAATAAGTTTAATTTAAACAGATTAACTCTAAGAAAGCACTTGTAAGAAAGAGTGGACTAACTATATGCCTGGGGAAATATAGTATTAAAGAGAAGTTGGTCACAGTTTTTAGATATGAAAATCAAGAGAAATTATGAGAATATTTTGAAGGAGCCATTGAGCTTGTTGATACAGGCAAAACTATTCATCAGGTTCCTTCACTGAAGTCTTGAAAGTAAGCAAAAGAGGAAATAGCCTCTTTTGGATCAAAATTAGTTAGGAAAGAAAAGATGTTAATAGGTAATAAACTCCCATGGTGGAGGAAGGTTAACATCGGTCATCTGTGCTCTTTAAATGTGTTGGCAAGTTCTTTAGAAAACAGAGTGAATGGCATATAGTAACACTTATCCAGGATAGCAGACTTCCAGAGATGCTTCAGGAATCTCTTGTTGGACTGAGTTCCTGGGTAAAGAAGTTGTCGGGGGTGCTGTTCAGATAAAGACAGAGCAGGCTCTGCAAAGGACAGAACAATTCTTGCTTAAACGTAGACAGCAGTGAACTTAGGAAAGAAATATTAGGATCTGTATGGATAATATTCTGAAAATGTTATTGCAGTGGCAGTCAAACGGTCTGATAAGAATTCAGGGAGTATTAGATGATCAGTTTAGAAAACAGAAATTGCACCATCATGTTATTTTGTGTTATATGTGCATCCTGAACAACAGCACGTAATTTTCTTCCATTGTCATGATTTTTTTCTTTATCAGAGGTACAGTGTGGCTTTTGGATGAGGTGGAGTGAGAAGGATCACAAGTCTCTGACTTGGAAAAAGGATGTTGAATAGGAGACAGTTAGATGCTGCTTACCTTATGAATGGTATTTAATGGAAAAGTTGAAAAGTAAGCAACGTTAATTCTTGTCTCCCATGAAAAGGAGAAACGCAGTACCAAACCAAATAGAAAAGGTGGAATACTTTTTCATATAACATGTTCATATAATATAATTTCATATAAAATTGTGGAATTTGTAGCAATAAGGTGCAGTGGAGGTAAAAACTATGCAAGTCTCTATTCAGGATCTGGAGAAAATAGTGAAAATTAGTTCTGGCAATGGTCATAAACATGATGGTCTGGCTGAAACTCTAGAGAAAATCCTTAAACCACCCTGTTGGAAAACAGAGTATGAAGAGGGAAAGATCTATGCATTCATCATTGCCAGAAGTTCATTTAACTAATCTTTTGGCATAACACACTGTTACCATTTTAATGAGAGGAGTATCTTTAAACAATTATATTTTTCCTGTGAGGAACTTCCAAAAATGTCAACCAAGTTAGTTGAAAAACTACACAGACAGTATAAAAGATGAATGAAGACACCGTGGCATACAAGATACATGCATAGTTTCATTTGAGATTTAAAATTCTATGAAACTTTAAAGACTGCAAATACATAATTAGGATGAAATTAGTACCTGCAGTGCTGTTGTAGGGTTTCAAGGCTTACAGGGTCATTTTTTCTTGCTTCTAGAATTCTTACTAATATAGGAAGAACCTTGCATTCAGAGAAACTTTGGGATAGTTTTTGTAATTTGCAAGAAACTGACTTTGCTGGATCTCTGCTTTCTTGTTTGGGGTGAATAGGGTAACTTGTGTTTTTTGTCAGCTGTTGATTGTAGTTTTCTGATTCCTGTAGACACTGCTATGTATTTGTACTCATCTAACATTTTCAAGGTTGCTGGTTCACAATGCTGTGATGTCTTTATGCTATTTCTTTTCAAATCTGTGCTGCCAATGCAGAAGGATAATTGGGTGTATTCTGTCCTCACAGCAGTCATGGGTGCTACATCTTTGCCTTCTGTAGAGATGTTGGCAGAGGTGTAAAAACTCCAGGGTCAGACTGAAAGATACAGTAGGTGTTAGACTTTGTGATTCATTTGAGTGACAATATATGGACAGCAATGCATTTATAAAACCAAAAACCCACAAAACCTGACTAAACAACAGAAAAACCACAGACCGCTCTGCTATCATGGTAATAAACCTGCTGACAAAATGAAGGATGCAGGCCTTTCTTTTCACAGAACTCCACAGTTGTATTGATATATGATTCACTTGGTGGAGACAAACATTATGTATACTGTTTTGTGTATACCTATTAGCAAAGCAGCAAATTCTTTGCAAACAGAATATCTTTGTTTAGTAACCTTAATATGAGGTGAGACTTTATCTATGTAATCAGAAACGTTCTTGAAACAGAAAGTGCAATCTGGGACAGCTTTAACAGCCAAAACTAAGTTCATGAAACGTGCAATGGGCTCCTGATTATAGAGGAATCATGGCTAATTATTCTCACTGTCAGAGAAAGAGAATTATTTAAGTTTTGCAGTCATAAGAACAGAAACAATTTTGCTTATGAAAGTACAGTTCCTTGTACAGCTGATCCCTGATGCTTTTTCTTACATTCGTCTAGAGGCTTTGATCTCATCTGGTTTCATGAGCCTCTTCCAACAGGGTCTCTCTTGATACAAGCCAGATTTAATGGAGGTTATTACAATGGGCATATATATCAGCATGGTTTAAATTTACAATATCTACATGTAAGATTTTATTAGCAGCTACTGTTGTACTCAGTTACTAGGCAATGTGAGATCTGCTTTGGGTCTGGAAGTAGCGTGTTTGTGTTAGTTGCCATATTGCACCTCTCAGCAGGGATTATTATATTGGGTAACGTGCCATGCTAATGCAATTTTTCTACTTTGAACCTCTTACTATGTACTGGGAATTTGTTCTTTCAGATTGATGTGACCTTTGAATCTCCTCAGCATGCTTTATTGTAAGGTATAAATGTACCCAGAGGCTTGTAGAAAGTCAGTGTAGAACTAGATTTAGAGGTTTTGCTTTTTATATCTCATTTTACTGCAGTAAAAAGGAAAGGTGATTTTTTTCTCTCTTTGTTAGTGCATATACAAGTAGTAATAAAAACCATAAGAATATTTTCATTAACAAATCCCAAAAGCTATTCACTGTTTTTTTTCCCCAGCACTGCTGTTTAGATTTTTGGATCAATATAGTTAAAGTTTTGTCTTCCATATTGTTTCTGAAGTGAAAATGATTAATTTTGACTAGTAAGCAATAGTTTGTTTTAGAAAATCTTGTATATTTTGTAAATTGTGATCTGCCCCATATTAACGTCTATACTTTTACTAATATTTTGTACTGCAATGTGTATTACTTTACAGATCCTTCTCTAGATACTTTTTTGTTGTTTACCTTTGCTGGGAATAGAAGAAGAGAATCCTTTAATGCCCAACACCATGTTATTTCCTTAGGGTAATTCCTCTTAATTACCATTCTGTTGCAGTCCCGAGAGCACAACTTATGCACAAAGAGTTTGAAACACGGATTATATTTCTGTATTGGAACACATCATGCTGCAGTTCTTTTCCCTTAGGCTATAACATTCTATGACTACTTCATCAAAGGTTTAATTAAATGCATTAGTTTGCAGAAATTGTCTACATGCTTCAAAAATTATCATCCTTAACCTATTAAAATATGTTGTTTGTAAGATTTTTCAAAGGTATGCACACTAATATAGTATTAACTATTGTTGGGTCAAAAATTGAAGTATAGAATGGAAAGAAACAATTTTTCTAAGTAGAGTTACTTTTTATTCACTGAGTGATGCGAATCGTGGCTAAAATCTCTAGCCATGTTTTATTCTGCCTTCTCTGAAAATTAATCTTAAGGAAATCCTTCTTGAGCAATGGGAAAGTACATGTAATGTTTGAAAAAGATTTTGTTAAACTGTGAGGAACTAGTTTTAAGACTTCATTTTTTCATGAGGCAAAAAGAACTTTTGAGATGCTTTATTACTTCTCATACCACAGACATGGTTTTGGGCATTATGGATAACAAACCCCTGGATAAAGAATTTTAAATTTGAGTCTTCATAAGTATATTAATTCAAAAAATTTGAGACCGATCTTGACACTGGATTAAAACAGGTGTTTTTTTAGCCTCCTTGAAAATGTAACTTGATAGACAAACTCAAAGCTATAGTTTGTTCTAACAGACATAATTAATTTTTGTGCTAATGAGATCTGAAATACATTAAGTAGGCATAAGAACTTCATTAAGAGAAGAAAATATCATTTACTATGGACTTAAAACCCTGAAAATCTGAACTGTCATAAGGAAGAGGTCTTTTTGAATTCTGCAGCCATTGGTAGTCCTAGTAAGTCAGTAATGATTTGCACTTAAAGAACAGGTGGTGACCTCAACAGACCATTCTCTGCCATACCCTGCATCTACCCAAAAAACCTCCAAAAAGAAAAAAAACCCAGTCATTTTTCACTTAAGTAGATCGTAATAATACTAGAAATAATACTAGGACTAATGAAGCACAGTTCTTACAAAACTGTGTCTTGGAGGTGACTGACTTATGATTCTGGGAAGGTGTGTGTTATCTCTAATGTGTTTGAAGCAATAAAAGAATGAGAAATCTTTGTGAATTGCCTGGTCTCTCCTTAAAGGATGAGCTCAACTTTGAATTGCTGAAGGTGCCCACAAATAATGTGTTTAAAAAAGTGGAAGAAGAGAGGGCCTAAAACTAATTTATGTACAGATTGATATAAACTTCCAAATAATGTAAAAAATAATACTAAGAGAATATGAAGGTTGGAAAGCCAATTTCAGAAAAACAGTGAATGTTAGAATTGATGCTTGTGTGGCCATAATTAAGTGCTTATAAAAATTAGATAAATTTATTTTTTAAGCAATTGTGCATGGAACAGAAGTGATTGTCTTTTGATCTCTTAAATAAGTTAAGTTTATTAACATTTGGACTACATGGAATTTGAACATTTTTGAGTGAAACTTTCATTACTAGTAGAGGAGACTGAAGGAAAGGCATGTAATTTCTCTTGTTGCTGAATTTGTTCCACTCTCTGTAAAGGCACATTTTTCAGCTTCTTCTTACTTAGAAACTTTTATAAGAGGAATAGTAGACAATTCTCTGGTTTATTTTCTAGACTAATTTTATTTCAGTGAATATATGCATGTGATTTAGGCGTCAGTTGTTTTATTGATAGATTTTTATTATTTCATAAAACAGAAGGGTAGCAATGTGTTACTTGTAATCTAGAAATCAATTTAAATGAAGTCACTGAATGTTTTAATGTTTAAGCATTGATTTTTGGAATGTAAAGTTTAACCTCAGAGAGTAAGGAAATAAATATGAATAATCTATCTGCAAGTGTATTCATACTACTAGTTCTTATCTTTTAATAGATGTTCTCCCATTTTTCAGTTTTGACATATAATATTTAAATGGAGAGAAACAGAATGGTTTTCCTCCTGTTCTAGTTCATTCTTTCACCAGTAGTATACTTGAAGAGGGGACTGGGTCAGATTAGTTTCATTTCCTGTAACATCATGCATGAGTGTGATGATATTGCTTAGTCACAAGTTTGAAGTATCCTCTCTTTCCCTGTCTCACGTCCATATTTCACTTGTGCAGTAACTGAACTGCCATTGTTTGAGTTCATGTAAGCTGCCGACTGCTAAATGTGCTGTCTGGGCAGTTGCTGAGCCTGCTTTGGGTCCCCAGCCACTGCTTAGGACCTCCTTTTATTTCCAGTCTTTCAAATAGTATTGTATTCTTTCTTGGTAGCTTTGGTTTTGTTTTGGTGTTCTTTTTGTTTGGTTGAGGCTTTTTGGTGGGTTTTTTTCCCCTGAGGCTTTGATGATGGGATAGTTTTTAATGCTTTTGTAAGTCTGAGTGGATATTAAATGGATATGCTACATCACCAATACTTGATGAGTCCTTCAGAGAAAGGCAGTATATGGGAGAGAGATTATTTCCCTTTGCAAAGCCAGTTTTGACTCTTCCAAATATTGTACATATTACTGTGCCTTCTAACTCTTTTATAGTTTCTACAACCTTGCATAGTATAGACGTTTATTTTTTAAATGCATACACAGAGAGCGCTATCCTGTCCAGCTTTTAATAATGCCGTAAAATTGATTGATTAAAAGACAAATTTGCTACTTTGGATAGCAGCTATTCCATGATAGATCCATTCCTAAATGGACTATATTTTTAAAATAGCATTGTCGTGACTACTGTTTCTTCTTTTTAAATTTTAGCTGTCCCTTTTCCACCAACGCATCGCTTGACGTCTGAAGAAGTGTTTGACACAGATGGAAGACCAAGAGTTGACATTTTGAAGAACCACTTGATAAAGGAAGGTCGAGTGGATGAAGAAATTGCACTTAGAATCATCAATGAGGGTGCTGCAATATTACGGAGGGAAAAAACTATGATAGAAGTTGAAGCTCCAATTACAGGTAATATTTCTAGGTAATTTCACACATAATTAAATATGAAAATGCCATTTTTTTTCACTAGTAGAATTTATCTTAAAATTGCTAAAATTAAATTTGTCTGTTAGTCGTATGGAATTATCCCTCACAACTGCATTTGCTTAACAGTCTGCACATTGTTTTTCAAAGTGAAGGCATTTCACCTATTGGAAAAGCTAGTAGGATTGGTATTAAAATTGGGAAAAAGGAGGAAAGTAGTTAAGTGTTGTTGAATTACGAATTTCTAATTCTTGCAATATTATAAGTAGGAATAAAAGCACCTACCTGAACTCAGGATAATCCTGAAATCTAAATATGTGAAGAGAAGCTAATTACTGTGGTTTGAAACAAGTACTCTGAACTGGGACTCTAAGTGAAAAATACCCCTTTATATTTGTCTGTAATTGAGACTGGTGATTGCATGTAAACCCATGTTCTTGTGAGAGTAGTAGTTCTGATAAAGTTTGTTTTAGCATCTTTAGGGCCAGATCCACTGAGGTACAAAACTGACTTTTACAGTTTTCTGGAGTGTTTTCGTAGTTTGAACAGTTCTATTTCTGTTTGACCTGGTGAAAGGTGGAATTGGTGTTGTTTAGTACTTTTATTTATAAACAACCTAGACTCATAGAAAATAGATTATGTTGCATATCTGTTATTTATGATAATGAAAGTAGATTTGATTTTTATGCTCAAATCAGATTTTCTTTAATCTGAATGTGTTTTCTTCTAAATGGACTTATATAAAATGAGTGTCTGAAAGCTTCTTTTAGGGCATTGACTTGTTATTTTTAAGTATTGGGTAAATGAAAGCTTTACATCAGAACATCATTATTATTGTTGACGTTTTAAAAAAATGAATGATTGAAATGGGGGAAACTATTATGTGGCTGGTTGAGCTCAGAGTCTTTTGAAGTTACAGATAAAGCTCGAAACTAGTTTGTTTAGAAATTTTATATTTCTGTTTATACAGGTATTTGGTATATTGGCAGCTTAAAAAGGAGGGATGTTCTTTCAGTGTTTGAGTAGAAATCTTAAGGAAAGAGACAAAAAAGAGTACACATTCTATTTAGTCTCATATTTTGTAGGTTGTGATGACAAATGGTCTGCTATAAGGGAAGAACAACCTTTAAAATGTGGTGTGCCATATCCAGTATTTCATACCAAAATTAGGATAACTCTTTTTTCCCCCCAGAGACTTTACCAATAAACTGTAAGAAGTCAGAGATGCTATTTGTCAGTTGATCAGTGATATTTTGCATCGATGAAATGCATAGTCTCTCAAATTCCTGTTTTTATCAGCAATACCTTATGCAGAAATGAGAAGGCAGCTCCTGACTTCCATTGAATTGGGAAGTCCTATAGGAAAGAGGAGATAGGAGCAGTTGTCTCTTCTATGCATTTTTTAATGACTTTTTTTAAAATTGTGAGATTACCTGCCTTTGCTATATATATGCTCATTAAAAACTTCCACGTGCTGCTGTCTTTGGCACTTCTGCCTTCGCTTGCTGACCACTGGTCTCGTCCTAGGTCATATTCTAAAAGCACAAGAAAAATCCATTGTTGAAATAGTGAACATGTTATTTGAAGGAGAAAAGTAACTAAGGAGAAGATACGATGTTGTTAAAAGGCATATTAGTCGTCCCTGCTTTTTTCAGGCTCACATGGACTTGGCAAATTGTTGCAAAGCAGCAGGCATTTTCAAATACACATACCAAAGAGAATTTGCAAAGATACCTAAGGAATTGGGGAGGACATTAAAAAGGCGTTGACAGCTTTCAAGACCTCAATGCTCAGTGTATTAAATGTCTTGGAAGAATACCCCACAATCTCCTAGACTCAGGACATCATCAGCATTGTCACGGGTAGTGAACACAACATTTTAATGAAAAGCAAAGGGGGAACCTTCAAAAAATTGTTATTCCTGCTTTATACCTGCCTTTCCTCTTAATTAGTTAACTAATAACTTAGTAACTTTTCTGTTAGATTTTTTTTTAATTAATTTGAACAAAATTTTTACTTGCAGTGTGTGGTGATATTCATGGCCAGTTCTTTGATCTAATGAAGCTGTTTGAAGTGGGAGGATCACCTGCTAACACAAGATACCTCTTCCTCGGTGACTATGTAGACAGAGGTTATTTTAGTATAGAGGTAACTGAATATATTAATCTGTTTTGTCCTGATTTTTTTTAAATAAGCACACTTTCACTGAGGTTTTCAAATGAAACTTTAGGTCTGCTTTAACTTGTGAATGTGTTCTTCCTTGCTGTGCCTTCTCCTGTGATAAAGGCCTGTTTACAGGAGGATATTGACCAGTTGTTTGGACTGTCCTTTTGAAATCACCAGACTTACTCATTTTTTCTCCTCTTTCTTCAGCTAGTTTTCTAAAAGTTGAATTCTATAACATTATTATACATAATTCTGCTTCTCTCATAATATGTTTGTATGTTTTTGGAGAACAGGTGAGTCACGACTGCAAGGTCTTTTAATTTATTATTTGTAGGATTGTTATCTGTTTATCTAATATTATTAACTTTATTTTTATAAAAGAAGTTAATTTTATGTATGTAATCAGATGTTTTTTAATAATTATTAATACTTTTCTTTACTAAAATTCTTAGAGCAAATACAGATATTCTCTAAGGATGACCTGTGTTTCTGCCATTAATTTTTCAGTTATTTTGAATTCAAATAATATTTTAATTTTCAGCATGTTTATTAAGTATGCTGTATTTCAGAGATATTTACTTATTCACATCGATTAGTTTCAGAGCCATGATTTTTAAGTTAACTCTTCTTCTGGAACCAGCCTGCGAAGTGCCTCAGCTTGGGATCTCTTCATAAATACCCAATCTAATGGAATGGCATATCGTTTGAAATAGTTATCTTGCAAGTCACGGTGTATGTTCTTTCATTTCTGTATTAAAATGTTGCAGTTCTGATAACATGTGTGGGTATTTGCTGTGAAAGGCACGCGCAATGCATTTTGGGGTTGTTAGAGATGGTAGACAAGCAGGAGATGCAGCAAGAGTGATTGCCTCAAAGTCGTCTTTAAGGAAATATTTCATCTAGACATTCCCTATTTATTAATTCAATCTTCTTGGCCTGCTCTTGATGATTACAAATATTGTAATTGTCCTTGAAAACGGCATTTACGTAGCAACTCTGTGTGCTAATATATCAAAACATGGTATCAAAGCTTTTCAACTATTACACTTAGAAAAACTTCTGGACAATGATTGGTTTTGCATATTTTCGGTAAGAAGATAAAAGTTCAGTAATTAGTTTAGCTAAACTTCACAGTAAATGTCTTTGATGTGTATCTCGATGTTTGCAGTTTTTTTAGTGTTCATTTGCTTGCTTTTCTTCTTTCACGTACTCTGCTATGCTTTGCAAATTAACCTTCAAGAATGGTAGCTTCAGGATACTTGTACTGGTTAAGAACAACAATAATAACAACTTGCAGGTGACTTCAATGTAGTCCAAAACTTCAGGGGTTTTGAGATTTCTGTGCTCAGTTAAAAATACAATAATTAGATTTGAAATTTAAGAAATACATTTTGGGCATTCAGGACTGCTGGATGGTAACAGACTCTAAACTGAAATAATTGTGCATGTTCATAGCTCTGTCTTTTTGAGGGTTCACTGCTGATGTTGCAGTAATAATGATACATGGACAATTACTGTAATTTTAATTTGCTGCTTGTACACTGAAGAGCAACCAGCTTTCCCCGTGTTTGGGAAAAGGAAGATTTACTCTGTCCGTTCTTAGTTTAAAAATGGTCTCCAAGTGATGTAGCTAACCTTAATGGAAATTATTCTGCCAGGTTTTTTTCTTCAGTCTCTATTAATAAATGTCTACTATTCTTCTTATACCAGTGTTTAGAATTATATATAAACTCAGATTTTAGGCTCAAACACATACAGTATTTATCTAGGTGTAAGTGTTCTGCAGTTTAATTCTGCTGAGTTTATTTTATTATTGAGTATCCAGTAAATATAAATATTTTTTCAGCATACTGTATGGCTATTACTAGGAAAAGTAATAAGCAATGTGTGTATTTTTAAATGGCACATTAAGCGGTACCTGCTTTTTGAAACTCTTAACATTCTTACTCAGTGTTTCTCAGTAATAATTTTTAAAGTTCTTATAAACTAATGTATTTCACTGGATATCCTGTTTTTTCAACAGTGTGTGCTGTACTTATGGGTCCTGAAAATTCTTTACCCAAGCACATTATTTCTTTTGAGAGGCAACCATGAATGCAGACACCTAACAGAGTATTTTACCTTTAAGCAAGAATGTAAGTACTGTGTGAGAATGTAATATTAGCTTACTTCCAACCTGCTGATCTACAGTGTGTCATTGTGCTTGAGAGATGTTTGTATCTTAGTTTAGTTAAGGTGTTGCAAACATCTGGAGGCTTCATTGACTGTAGTTCAATGTGGTCTTGGAATGCAAGAAGCCAGCTGGCTGTAAATAATACATTATGGAGTAAATTTTGATGTAGCAATCTTGATTTTAAAATCCTGGAGAGGAAGATAATTTTGCTGTCTTGGCTATAATCAGGAGAGCAGAGTACCTTGTTGAGCAGTGTTGTGAAGCTAGCAAGAAAACTCTACTGCGGAGTAATTTTTCCATTTGGAGAATTAATTTCAGCTATACTAGTAAGGTAACTCTTTGGCAATGTAAGCTGCCTCTCCATTTGAAGGCTTGTATAAGTATTGATCCAGTGATAAATGGATCATTGGCCTGGTAAGACCCTCTTCGATGTAGGTAAAAATGATGTAATGTGTAATCAGTTCTTAGCCTTTCACTCTACATGAGAATTCACAAATTTCTCAGTAGTATTTTACACTGAAGTATGCTGTATAATTGTATAAAAATAAAATAGTTCAGTGGGGTTTTTTTAAACAGAAATAGCTTCTCCACACTTGAGATAACAGAAGAAGTGAAAACAGTTTATAGTTCTGGAAGAGAGTATGTCTTAGAATTGTGCTTGCTGTTACAGTGTTTGGAAATGCTTGTTTAAACCCAAAAATACTCATTGTTTTGGAGTTTTTTAAGCATTCACTTTGATATTTGTTCTTATAACTATGATTCACTAGATTACTTCATCCACATAGTATGGATTTTTAAATGATTTCTGTTTTCCTTCCTGCAGGTAAAATAAAGTACTCTGAAAGAGTCTATGATGCTTGTATGGAAGCTTTTGATTGTCTCCCTCTTGCTGCTCTCTTAAATCAACAGTTTCTCTGTGTTCATGGTGGACTTTCACCAGAAATTAATACACTAGATGACATTAGGAGAGTGAGTATTTTGTGTATTTGAAAATAAATGGAAATAGAGATATTTATATGATGCTATACAAAGTCATCTTTATGAAGTTGTCAGTATATTGTTTTCTGTTCTTGTCTCTTGTTGAAGTGCAAATCAGGAACTGAAATGTAGGCTGAGCAGTATCATAATTGAAAACTCGTGGATTATCTAGTACATTTTCCATTAGGAGGCCTCTTCTGGACAGCTGGGACTGTTACAAAACACATGCCAAAAAAGAACCCTCAAAAACTCCACATAGTTTCCTGAGACACATAGTAAATGTAAAGACTTTCACATCCAATCAAAATAATACTTCGTATTTCTTTCTAGATTAGAGCTCCTGTTCTTTCAGGAGAAAACTTGTGGAAGTTAATCATATCCTTAAAACAGTTTACTGTATCAAACATCATATTTCAGATATTCTCAAATTTCTTTGAAATTTTTTTATACTGTCTTAATCGTGGATTTTAGTTTTGACAAAGTGATACATTGCAGTATTTAACAGAAATTCAGATTGCTATTTAAGATGGCAAATTTAGTAGGCATTTGAGTAACAGTTGAGGAATACTTCTCACTGTGGTAAATGTCCTGAGTATATCAATAAGAATCAAAAAAGTTTTTTAAAATTATACAGTGGAAACGCTAAATAGTGATGTGCAATTTAAAGGGAAAAAGATCGTGATGACGTGAGGTATCCATTTCTAATAGTGTGGTTTCTACTTGCATGGATGACTGTTGTCAGGTGGAGACTGTGTCAAATGGGAATTTTCAAACTCAATTGCTTTCCTTTTTGCATACTCCTTTTTTACTTATTTTAATTAATTTAGCTGACATCTTGACTGCTGCATTTGGAAATCAAAACAATTCCTGTTACGATTAGAAACAGCTAAAATGTAGTTGATTTCAGCTTAAAATATAAATAGGTGGTTCTAAAAAAGCTTTGGGATTATAGGTAACAATGGAAGAAAAAAGTTGCTTATCCACATATGTAAGAAGGTACGTGGGGGCCTATTTGTTAAAAGATCTAAATGTCAGAAGGTAAAAGTATGTTCCTAAATTGCTTTTATAGTATATAAATATTGACGGCCTATTTTGTCTTTTAATCTTCATTTATTGTATTTTTCATTTTCCTAGCATTTTCTCTTTTATTTGTGCTTCATTTTTCTTTTTTACCTCTCCCTCTCCTCAAATTTATAGACTATCCAGTTGAATCTCATTTCTGATTTCACCATATTTTATTCATGAGGGGTTTTTTTTACTGACTGGACCATTTCAGGGGCTGGAATGTCAGTTTATTTCACTTACAGATACTACACTTCTAAGCAGAGTGATGTGAGAGGAGAAGAAAACGATAAAAACATATTTATGAGATCAGTGGTGTAAGTGGGAAAATGTACCAAGGTAGACTGCATTGCCAGAGCAAATACTAACCTGTACAGAAACCCATATGCATTGTGCAAAGAAAGAGAAGTAAGAAAGCCAAGACACTAAACAGTGCCATTCTGACAATGCCTTAACTTCTCACTATGAGATGAAAAGAAGCATGATCAAGGCTTTTTGGAAAGTAGTGTAAGGAAAACACATTCTGGAAAAACACTTTGGAAAGCTACTGTCATAACAGGATTGTGATTCATTTTTCTGTTAGTCTCAGTCTTGCAGGTTTCGGGTTTCAAAGTGTCAAGTAAATTTAATTAAAGGTACTTCTGTTGTCTTGGCCTGTACTTCCATACGTGCTTCTATAACATTCAAGCCTACATTAGGGTGAAATGTTTATATACATATATGAAATCTGCATTGTATTTGGTTCTGATGAAAAACACATTTATAAATGTAAGGCAGTGTTATTAGAACTGCTCCTTGGGCCTGTTTTGTTTCTTAAAGAATCGTCTGGTAACTTGAAAAAGGCACTATGCATGGATTGGCAGCAGCTTCAATAGTTGCGTTAGCGCTTGGCATACAATGATATTATATTATAAATGTATTTAAATTACATTGGTGATGTGAAATGTTCCTTTTATATCTAGGGAAAAATCATATACTTGTGGTACAAGTGTGGTGTGTGAAATTACTTCTTTAAAGAATCAATTGTATAATCTTCCAAGACTTCTGGTTTATTAGCAGAAGTTCTTATTAAGGAGAGGTCTTCTCTGCAAGCATGTGTAGGCATAATCATCTGGCATGAAAGAGAAATCACAGCACTATAAATAGTGTAGGAATCACCTAAGAAAAATAGAAAATTTCTGTGCAGGTGCAGTTTCTTCTGGATGAAGTCTTCTGTCAATATTGGCAGTCAGGACGTGATTAAGCTGCACAATTTAAATTATTATTTTTGCTGTCATAAACTTACTTCCAGAAGAGGCCAGCTATTGTACTAGCCATGACAGCAACTCCTAACTGGAAAGATTGCTGAAGGCGCTTCTTATTTCTGCAGAAATAGACGTTTATGAAACTTGCAGCAGTCTAATTTTTATTCTCTGAACCTCACTTACACAAATGTTCTGATTCTCTTTGTATAGAGAGTCTCTTTCAGACACATCTCCACCAACCTAGAGATGCTGTTTAGTTGATTTCATTTACACTGCCAAGGCTTCCACTGAAACTTAAGTTCCAGGAATTGTGATTTTAAAGCCTTTTTTCAAATGAATCCTAAGCATTTTTCAAAGAGGAAGTATCCAGGTGAGATTATGGTGCCTCTAAGAAAGAGAGACTAAGAATTCTTTTCCTCATGACAACAGACAGTTGTTTTGTGTAGCTCTTGGTTATACTAAGACTTGGTCAGCAAATTGCCGTGAAATACACATGACAACAGACAGTTGTTTTGTGTAGCTCTTGGTTATACTAAGACTTGGTCAGCAAATTGCCGTGAAATACATGGCGGCGCTCCTGGGAATCTGTCTTTGTAATACCTTGCTTCCTTTCTGTGGTCTGCTGACATTTCCTGTTGTTTGGTAATATGTAAAATGACCGCCACTCTTCATTGGCCTTCACTTTGTTCTTTAGGCTTCACTAGGTGATAGTTCTCAGGAAAATTAGGACAGATTAATTAAAACTGGTGTCTCTATGTGAAACTTCTGTGAAGGTCTTTTGGCTCACAAGTAGAATCGTTTTAATGTGCTGTACCTTAATCTACCTTTAAGGACTGGTACTTCTGAATTGGAACATCCATATGGAGGTATAATGCACTTCAGTTTAGTAGTCCTGACAGCATAGTACCTAAAAAATAGTTTAGATTTAAACATTTTACAGTGTATTAAAAAATATACTACCTAGTTCTAACACCAGGTGTATTGATTCTTATTCTTGAATAAAATTGTCTTCCTTGGTTACCTTAATCATATTTAGAAAAATGTTAAGCGAATTTGTATTGAGATTCTGCTCTGCCATAGTCAAAGCACATTCAGAAATAGTTAATCAGTCTTCTAAGTTTCTTACTGTGCCGATAAAGAGAAACCCTTAAATTCATTTTTCTGATTCGATATATGCAGTCTGGGTTGAGTAGTTAGTTTGCAGTGATATTTCCTTACATTTTGAGATGTCTTGAGAACCATGCCAGTTAGTGGACTGTCTAGTGAAGGAGACACTGATTTGGTGTGTATGTAAGTATATTTATTTTTTACAAACTGACCTTACTTCAGGAAATGTCTGCATTATTGTTTCAATGCTGTGAGAAATTAGTTTGTGTTAATTGCAGACAGCCAAAACTTATTTATAATGTCTCTATCCATTTGGCTAAAGTCATAAGGAAAATCCTTGAAGACTAAAGAAAAATGCATAGAAATGTGTTCTAGACTTTCAGCCTTCTGTATTGCAGGAAACATCAATCAGCAAACAGTTGAAACTTCCTTGTGTGAATGCCTCTGTTAGCTTCTGGACCCAAATTTATTGCTGGAGGTTTAAAAACTTGATGGTTTAATCTACAGAAATTCAGGTACTTGCAGAAGTTGATGGACTGACTTCTTCAATCTGGAAGAAATACTCCATACCAGGTTTATCATCCAGTGTGGGAAATGTTAAACCACAGAATTTCTAATATTGAATAAATTCCAACAACAACTTCAGTTAATACCTGCCTTACCATTATCTGGCAGGAATTTGTAAAGATCTGGACCTCTCCACTTATGTTACAGGTGGCAGCCTCGGGAGCTCTGATTTTCCAGGGCATGAGAGAGCTTGGCACTACTGCTGGTTCCATATTTGAATGGATTCCTTTGGACCGTTAGACTCAAATTCACCAGGTGCTCACCAAACCTCCCTTCAAGCCTGTCATGAAGAGTTAAGTGTTCTCTAGTACCATCAAAGTCATCTTCTTTGGTATGGGAAGTGAAGTGAGATAAATGCACTGTCCATCAAAGAACTGTTCCTACATTTCTTGGATAAAATCATCTTGTGAACAAACTCCAGCTACATAAAGACCAAATAAACTTTACATTGAATCTGGGATATCTAATTTCATTTCTGTGACATCAGAGATTGATTGCCTGTAACTTACCTGAGCAGGGTATTTTCCTTTTACGTTAACAAACGCGCTGTCCTCCTTACTTCTGCCCCTTTTGACTGTGGTTACTAGGAAAGTTGCAGGCTGCCTAAAACAGGTGTTTCAAGTGAAAACCAGTAAAGAAGCAGCAAGAGAGAAAACACAGACATCTCACAAAATGGCTTATGGCCCATTACATCAGGGCTAGCGCTGAAAAATAAAGCTTGTGTGAAAGACAGCTGAGCCAGTCGCATCTTCATTACATTGTTAAATGATCCATTATGGAAATGGGTGTTTCAGGGTGGATTTTTTTTCTTTTGTTGGTTTGGTTTTTAGGGGTGTTTTGTAATATTTATTCAATCTCTTCTAGTTGGTGCTAATTATTCATGCTTTTCTTTTATAATTCCTGTTTCCTGTAGTGTTTCTCTTTGCTAATTCCTGGTAGTGTCTCCAGATCAGTAGATGTGGCATGTGCATGAAAAAGGACCATTTTGTCCCTTGTCTGTATCTTGACCTCGTATTACACATATCCATCAGTCTGGAAGTTACCTCCCTTCTTTTTACAACTAATAAATCTTATTGCTCTTAACAGGTTTGGTTCTTTTGGCATGCCTCTGCCTTATTTCATGAGAAGGAGAGGAAAAAATGTACAGAAACTACTTCTCTTTGATATGGTTGGGATTTATTCTAAAAATGCTTGGTATTGATGGATATGTAGTTTAACAAATGTGTAAAACTTACTAATTTAATATTTAAAGAGTCTTTGTGCTGTTGCCTTTTCTTAAACAGTTAGATAGATTCAAAGAGCCTCCAGCATTTGGACCAATGTGTGACTTACTGTGGTCAGATCCTTCAGAAGATTTTGGAAATGAAAATTCACAAGAGCATTTTAGTCATAATACAGTCAGAGGATGCTCATACTTTTATAGGTGAGAGCATGCTAAGATCTAGTTGGGTGTTCTAGTACTGACTTTTCCTGCATATTTTAAGATAATATCTTTTACTCATAATTGTTTTCATTTCACAGCTATCCAGCAGTTTGTGAATTTTTGCAAAACAATAATCTGTTGTCAATCATTAGAGCACATGAAGCACAAGATGCAGGGTGAGTACTTCGTGTCTTTCAAGGAAATATTCACAGTGTAAAATGAAAATTAATTGCTTCTTTGCTGTAAGATGTAGTATATTCTGTTTGGTTTTGCAGTTACAGAATGTACAGGAAAAGTCAAACTACAGGATTCCCATCATTAATAACAATATTTTCAGCACCTAATTACTTGGATGTCTACAATAATAAAGGTAAGAACTTACTTGTAATTGTATGTAATAATAAAATAAAATTGTCTTACTAGATAATATCAACAGCTTTCTGTCAATTAAGAAATTAAAGAACAAAAAAAAAATTCTGTTACTGGAAGCTATATTATAAAGAAGAGTGTGTGCTGTAAATGACAACCTCCTGTAAGAGTACCTTGAAGCATAAGTGTGGGCAAAGTTTTCCTGAATATTTTTTCCAAAGTGAATGTTGTTGCTATTTAGTACTTAACAATAAATTAACTGGTGTTAACCAGTCAGGCAAGGCTTTCCTGTTCTATGAGTTTCCACTCCTCTGGTTGTCTTTAATTGGCAAGGAAGGTAGTTTGCACTCTGCATCGTGGTATCTGAGTGTCTTAATTGTGATGATAATTCCCATAATGGCCATGTACGGGAAATCAAGAGCAAGTAGTGATCAAAATACTGATCACTATTGGAAATATTATTCAGGAGGTGTAAAACAAGGAATCTGTTTTTGTCCATCCTCTGCTAAGATAGAGTTGAACAGGAGAAAGATTTTTAATAGTGTGGAGAAAGATTTACAAATCAGAATTACAGAGGAGACCTTAGCTGTGAATTAATATTATTCATAAATAAGAATAAAGTTCAACAACAGAAATTAAAAATAAAGCCTGCTGAAATTCAAGTATGTAATTCAAGTAAGACTTTTCAAGTACGTGATGAATGAATGATCCCCAGATGTACAAACAGTGTTCCTTTGAAACCAAGACTTTTTCTATTAAATACATTGTATTTTCTTCCACCCACCTTCCAAGAACCACCCCCAGCCCATACCACTTCTGTAGAATGAGTAACTGTATACAGGAAAAGATGAGCTGTTGTTACTTGCACTGATTGAAAAGTAAAGGGGAAGTAAAAATATCTTCAACTGGCTTTTTACATTTTTTCACTATCTCTATGGATACTGTGTTCATTGAATCCTTTTTCACATGAGCTATTCCCAGTCTAATGCAAGTGTAAGTATGGAAAAATGTAGTCAAATGTTTGTTTAGCTTTAGAATGCTTCTGTTTTTCTGTCTTCTTTCTTTATGCTTCCCCTTTTCCCTCCTCTTCTAGATGTCTGTGGTTTTACTGCAGGCTTATAACATGGGAAGACACATACGAAGAATAAAAACTGAATCTACGTATACTGGATATACTGCTGTTCTGAGTTAGAGTTTCACTAAAGTTACTGAAATTAGACCTTTTCAGGACTTCTAAAAATCTTTGTTCATGATAGACCCAAAATAGGATAGTATGGATCTATATTGACATGTAACAGTACTTAAAGTGCAACATATTCGGTAAAAGTCCAAAGTTCTGCATTAGTTATCTGTCCTGTAGATACTGTGAAAGAAAGAGAATGGAATACTTCCAGGATTGTTTAGTCTATAGTGTAAATAGACCTAAAACAAGCCTGTGACTTTACATTTGTGGTACTCAAGATTTTAAACATTCTTTTAAAAATGTCTAAATTTTATTTTAGCTGCTGTATTAAAATATGAAAACAATGTGATGAATATTCGTCAGTTCAATTGTTCTCCTCATCCTTACTGGCTACCAAATTTTATGGATGTTTTCACATGGTCTTTGCCCTTTGTTGGAGAAAAAGGTTAGTAGATGTTATGCATCAACTAATATCGTTCCTATTCTGCCCAGATTGATGTTGGGAAGATTTTCTCTTTTTAAATATATTTACCAATGAGAGATGAATTGCATTATTTTTGTATTGTTTTCTTCACTTGTTTCAGTCAAGGTAATTAGAACTGCATCTAATACAGCCAAGATGCCAACAAATTATAATTTCCATTGAGAGTATACACCTGCATTGTTACATAGTATCTTTGAACTGCATTTGAAGTTAATACTTAAATTGTTCATATTCTACAAAATGCTAAGTTACCTACATTATTAATGCTGTATAGTTATAGTTCTACATTTATGTTGAGATGTTAATGTAAAATGTTAACTCTCCTATATAGTTAAAACAGATTGACCTTCATTAAAGATAACTTTTTCAGTTAAAATTTTTCATGTAGAAAAGATAATTTAGCACAGATCCTCCTTTTTTTTTTTTTTTTTCCTTTTTCCCCTCTCTAGAGATGATAACTCTGAATCTAGGACACTGGGGCCCCAAGTAGTCCTCAGTTGAAAAGCAGTGAGGTTAGAGGCTATTTGGGTCTGTTTAAAATCCTTCCATGACAGAAACTTCTCTTTTTATAAAAAGAAATCTGGAGAGCTCTTTACATTTCTCTGGAAATTTCTTTTTCATTTAATTTAAATTTAATTCAAATAAAATAAATATAAATTAATTTAAATTAAATTAAAGTTTCTTGCAGTTATATATTTGTGGACATAAAACCCTAGGATTCTAGATTGGCTTATGTTATCTTTAGTAAGCAGTTAAATGCAACTAGTTTGGACACTTCTTCCTGTGGTTAACCCACTCAACAATTTTTTTTATATTTAAATGAAGGGAACTGACATTTGAAAGGAGATTTTGTTTATATCTCTTTTACCTGATGATGCAGTAGATAATATTTTCAGCAGCAAAAGCTTGATACTGTGCATTTTGCTTTTGTTGTGGTGCTGATAATGACATCCAGCAACTTATTTACTAGTATTGGAGCGTTTCATTGACCTGTTCTGTGCTTCAAACTGCTGAAGTCATGGCCCTTGTAGATAGCCTTGCCTCTGGACAAAGGCATGCTTCCCCTTTAGATGGAAGATCAGTGTCAATATTGTCTGGTCTGCACTGATCAGATCAAAATCATCATAATTTGGGGGGTTTTATAATAATGTTGGGTTGTTGGTTTTTTTTTTACATTACACTGGAGAGTAACTGTTTCCCAAGAATGAAGAATACCACCATAGCAGATAACATAGAGATGGCATGAATTAGTCATAAATAAATGTAGGCAGCAATTTACAGGGTTTTTAACCAACTGACTTTTGCATAGGTTTTTGAATATTCAATGCAGAGGAAACGTTTGAGTATTTTAAGAAGAAGTCTGATATATTTAGGAAAGATTGAGTGGCAGAATAAAGATATTTCTGGAGAAAAAAAAATACACAAACTTGTCTCAAAAAACTTGCATCCACTATGTTGATACTTTGAAAAGACAAACTCCCATATTTTTATTATAATATTTTTCTCCTTGAGTGCTTCTGCTACATGTCTGCAGGTGTCAGGAATAGAATAACTTTCTCAATTTAAGTCTGAATTTGAGCAGTCAGCATTTTTCATATATAAGTAAAGTTTGCATAAAAACTAGTTCAAATACTTACTGTAACGTGATACTACTAATGTACAAGAAGAGTATTTGTATCTAAAAGAACTCCTTGTAAGAGAGAAGTGTTCTTTGATTGATTGGTTGTATAATTTTTAGCTGCTTATTTTTCTGAGCATTTACAATTCTGTGATAGCACACATCAAGAAAAACTTATTTTGAAACCAGGTTATTGAGCAGTGGCCATGGTGGGAGAAGTGCATTCCCTAGAGATGCTGGTGACTTGCTATATGTCATGTGCATGGAAATACTATACATTCTACACAGGATGAATTAAGGTTTATTTTTTCCTATACAGTAACAGAAATGTTGGTGAATGTTCTGAGCATTTGCTCTGATGATGAGCTGATGACAGAGGGAGAAGATCAATTTGACGGTAGGGGTTACTTTAATATATATAAATCTTCTAAATGATAATAATTTGTGAACAATAGTTAACTTAGACTGCCATAATATTGTCTGGCATTTGAAGAAAATTGCCTTCAAATTTTTCCTTAGAAAACCATGCTTTTGGGGTGACAGAGAAGGGAATTGCGTTTGTGTTCGTGACCAAGAAGCAGTAATGGTAACCTTTGGAAATACTCAAACCTGATTTCTATTTAAAACAAACTTTTTGTGGGAAATTCTCCAAATGTCTTGGCACTTAAAATTTGAAATGCTGGCTTACTTTGCTAATACTTAGTATAAATGCATTATAATACACTAGATTTCACTAATGATTGCTCGTTAATAGAGTAGATGTAGGTGAAAGTCAGATACAGTATTTCTTATGGCAAAGTACTATAAATAAAGTATGAAATGCAAGTTGAAGTCAGTGTTTGAGTCTAAAGTTAAAGGACAACTTGTATATGTACATTGTATTATGTGTATTCTTGTAATGAATTATAGCATCTTTCTGTCTCTTAAACTGTGACACAGTAGATTGTTGGGGAGATATTTGTAGCATGATGATTAAGAAGCAACATTAACATGAAGGCCTGGTATATCACACTTGGTTTCGTTGGGGTTTTTTTACAGTAGTACTTAATATCATGCCTAAACATTTCTCAGACTTGCTTCATTTTATCCAATAACAGAACTGATCTGGTGAATTGTTTGTTGATGGGGAGGAGGAAGGAAACTTCCAGCAGCCTTAGAGAAACAGGAAAGGATCATTTATAAAGATATAGAGACACAACTCCTTTCTTAACGTCTGATGACTACTGTGTCCAAATTTGACAGCAGAATAGTGTTCTGCTAAGCAGCTGTGTGTTTTACGTTGGAGCGCATTGGTTCTGAGCCACTTCAGCTTTGCTGCCATTTAGATGGTTGTCAGAAATGTGAAAACATGGAAAAAATCTCAAATGTGGTCCTGTGAACAGTCCATTCCTGCTTTTTATTCAAGTAATCCTACTTAATTGAACATAAAGCAATTGCACCAAGCATTTGTAGAGCAGGGTTGGGTGGTATTCTGAGCCATTAGGATTTTTGTTTGCCAGAGTAGTTGCAGTCGTCAGTTGGTTGCATAGGCCCTGTCTGTAGTTTCCTAATTTGAATTATTTTGTTCTTCTGTCTCCTTTAAAAATTTCTTTGCTTGATGCATCTCTTATGCCATCTAGGTACTGTCTATGCTTTATCTTTCTAAAGGGTTGGATTTTTTTTTTAACTGTTGACCTTCAAGCTTTCACTTGTTTATTGTCAAATTTTAAAATATACTCAACAATTTCACTTCTTGTTTGATGAATGCATTTTTAAGTGTTGCAATATTCCATTTTATTTTTTTTCACATTTCTTCTCCATTCCTTCTTTATTACCACTGCCAAGTTAAATATCTTTTTTTTTTTGTCTCACTCACCTTCTTCTCCATCGTTCACTTCCTTTTTTTCTGGACTCTCCATCTGAAGAGCGACTCATATATGGCAATAAAAAAGGTACAGACCAGACAGAGTAGGAATGTTTTGAAATATGACTTCACACAACCTGACAGTATAAGTATTAACGAGAAAATACCTTTCTATTGAGAGACATTATGTAGTATTTTGATTATTTGATTATTACCCATTTTAATGGGAGGTTTGTAAAGACTTGTGTGTTTTGTTATCAGAAGTCATATTCCAAGACATCTGTCTTTCTGTGCATGAATTTTTTTCCTCCTTTCTTTCATTCCTTTTTTTGGTAGAATTTCATTCTTTTACATAATTCTAAAATTTTATCTTTGGTCCTGCATGTGTAGGGAGCTTTCAGTTGTCTGTCTTGCTCTTTAATACTTTCCTCATGAGCTGGATTTTTTTAAGGTTGTGCATGGAATGTGTTTATACAATGTTTCAAAAACTGGTTTGTGTAGTACTTTTAATCTTCTTAACTGAGATGTCAGAAAAGGTACTTTTTGATTGTATGTGCTATTTTGAAGATGGCCAGATACAAATTGTAAAAAGCCCACTTGCAAACTTAAATTCATAGTCTATCACCTGTTTTTCAGAAATCCCAGGGTAGATAGTTCTGTACAGAGAAATTCTTCTGACCATTACTTGCCTTAATAATCATTTTGCTCTCTTTGTAAATCTGTTCATTCCAGAGAATATTTCTAATACTTGGGAATGCATTAGGTTATAGAGAAGTTTCCAGATACTCTGTAAATTCTTTGGGGCATAACAGCGTCAGCATTTCAGAATTTGTTTCTAGTGCAGGCATTGGGAATGGGAAATGGAAAAGTTCTTTGTCATATCTCCTATAATTTAGGGTGTAATCAAGACACTCTTGTGCAAGCAAATGCCATCTTATTGTCTTCTCTGAAGTAACCAGGATTCAGTGGCCACACTAGTGCAGTGCTGCAGCCTGGAGTATTGCATTTGGCCTTCTGCCTTGGCTGTGTTGCTTCTGGAGGGCTGGGCCATGAGAGATCATGTTAAAAAAAAAGACAAGACAAAACAAAACAACAAACAAACAAAACCCTCCAGAAAGCAACCAAACACAAAACTACCCTGAAGCAACCCTTCTGATTTTAAGGCACAGGAGCCTTCCAGAATTAGATACAGGCACTAGCACTGTCTGAAATCTTTCCAGCCTGCATGTTACCATTTGGCGTCAGTGTGGCCTGCAAATTGATGTAGGTAGAAGGAAAAGTGAGGAACTTACAGAGAAAGATTTGATAGTCCCTCATTTAGCCCTGACCTTTTGAAAAACTCTGAGAGTCCTCTTCTCATTTCGGATTCTCAAGTGGCTACTCAATAGTGTTCAAAGAGAGAAAGAAAAAACTTCTAGAACTTAAAAAATTAAAAGTTTAAATTTCAAGGAAATTACTTCCAGTAAAAATTGAATGTTTCATACTGTCTTATTCAAAGCTTTTCCTGAGCCACCTGTTCCGTCATTTTTTTAGTTTAATGTCTGCAGTTCATTAAAGTTGTAAGTTTGTCTAAAATAAACTTTACTTAGTTCCTGGCTTTTTCATTTTGTTTAAATGGATTGGCAGATATTTGTCATACACCAAGATTCTTTCCTTGTGTTCATACAAAGATTGTACCTCTTGCTCCCTTTTTTTTCTTTGTCATTGCTATACTTTTTCCATGTTGTGTGATTTTATTGTTGTTTGCCCTTACATGCTTTATCTTTAGAATTTTATTTGGTTTGGTGTTGGGGGTGGGAAGTCTATCCACTCTTGTGCCACAGAAGGCCTTGTGTTCTTGCAGCTGTGATCTGAGAAGTGTGACTTGTGCTTGGGTGTCTGTACCCTCGTGGGGAGCCCCATGCAAGTGAGCAGGCCTGGAAAACAGCTTCTTCCCCAGCTCCTTTTTTGAATGCGAGTAGGTGAATTTGTGACCATGCAGCTTTCCTCTGCCCACTTCTGTGATGCTCCCTTCTACATTCTTGCAATTCAATTGGCAACTTCTTAGTGTATTCCTTTCTCCCAGGACTGAACAACACTGATATGTGGAAGTTCTGGAATACCTAATAGAGCTGTCTGAGTTTGTTCACTTTCGGTCCCCTGTGGTTGAAATCACAGTATGACTGAGTTACTCTTACCTTGATGTGATTAATAATCTCCTTACCCAATGGTTGAGGAGAAGTAAGGATTTTGGTTTTGACACCTCATCTGCCTCTACTGTTTTAATGGAGTTGAGGAGTTGGCAAAGGGAAAGTAAGATGAGGGGAAGCATGACTTTTTTTACTTTTATACTTTGAAACTAAACAGCAACACTTAGTGTTGGAGAAAGGTGTTTCTGTTTTCATGTCAAGGCAGGCAAAGGTGGCTCTCCTTCCCAATTACAAGCCTCATTTCAGAGTTTTGTCTTCACTTTTTTCTGTCACAAATGGTATCACTCTGCCTTGTGAAATATGCAGTATTTACTCCAGATCTTTGGTATTTGTAATTTCTGCAAATGATGGAAACCTAAGATGATGAGGAACACAGGTGTTGAGAAATGCAATGGCAATTTTTTGCCATTTTATTTTCTGGAGTTGTGTTTTGGGTAGCTGATGTAAAAACAAGGACACTACTGTTTTCTCTTGAACAGCTGTGTAACAATTAGAAAATCTTTATTTTTTTGTGGCTTTAGTATCTCTCTGGGTTCTACGTTGGGCTGCTTGCCTACATCTTGATATACACAGATGCCAGTACTAAGAATTTAAAGTGTAAAATTTAGGCAAATGAGTTATGATAGTTACTACACTGTAGTGGTGGTAGTTTAGATGCTTACTAGCTTTAGGAAGTCATTATGAACAACCTCAACTTTTTTGTGTGTGTTTTGCGGACACAGAGGTGATAGTGGTTTGATGGCATTCTGAAGCTATAGTTTGATAACTTTGTGCCCTTAAGTGCTTGGGTTCTGAACTCCTGTGAAGAGTACTGAATGTAAAGTTGTGTTGAATTTGATGCACTCTAAAATGGTGACCTTTGAAATACTCATGAGCTTGAGACTCTTTCTTATTCCATTGAAAGTAGGTACAGCTGCCGCACGGAAAGAAATTATCAGAAACAAAATTCGTGCAATTGGCAAGATGGCAAGAGTCTTCTCTGTTCTCAGGTACTTGCATGATTTCTGCATTCCTAAACCCCTGTTAAGTATTTAAAGTGGTAAACATCTCTGTTTCAGGATAATGAATGCCAAACATTTTTCAGGGTAATCATTGTGCATCAGAATCTTGTTTGGCATATTGGTGCACCCCCTTGATGTTGGAATTTTTGGTTAAAGAATGTTTCTGAGTTATTTTGGAGACATGTTTCAAGAAATTAGAGAACGTGATCTTTAGTTTACATGTTGTTTGTCCAGCTGTTAACTAAGTTGGAAAGACAATACCAAATAGAAAGACTGAAATCAAGGGTGTAATGGACAAGGTCAGGACTGGCTCCAAAAATTTCTGGCATTCCAGAAATTTGAGGAGTAGAGGGGTTTTGTTTCCAGTTTTTGTTTGTTTGTTTTGAACTATAATACCATATCCTTGTACGTCTTCAAATCTAGATATTTCATCATCATATTTACCCAGAATGTGTGGTTTTTCCACAGACCATAATTGCTCAAATAGGGATCATTCTTTTAAGTTGTTATTTCCTGAAGTATAGACACTTAGAGCAAAATTGGGGATTGTTTTATGGTACTGAGATATGTTCAGTAGTTCATGAGGCATTCAGTGCTAATATCAAAGCTAATGAAACTGCATGTGAATAATTGTTTGGAATTTGGTTCAGAAGTAGCCAGGATTTATAGCTCCTGGCAGAGAAAAGACTGGCATGGAATATAATTATTTTCCCCTTTTTAATTGTTTGAATTTGAATTTACATTCAGTCTTGACATGCCTAAAGCACAGCAAAACTAGGCTTTCCCTTTCCCTATCCATTATTTTACTCAATAGAAGTTTTCATGCCCAGATATTTAAGGTTTTGTTACTGTTTTTTCTCACACCAGGGAGGAGAGTGAAAGTGTGCTGACACTCAAGGGTTTGACTCCCACTGGAATGTTACCTAGTGGAGTGTTGGCTGGAGGACGACAGACCCTGCAAAGTGGTAATGATGTTATGCAACTTGCTGTGCCTCAGATGGACTGGGGCACATCTCACTCTTTTGCTAACACCACACATAATGCATGCAGGGAATTTCTTATGCTTTTCAGTTCTTGTCTTAGCGGCTGATACAAGCATAGTGTTTTGTGTTAATCAGGCAATGTGAAATGGATACTTAACCAGGGTATAAAACTAAAAGCAAATTAGTTCCGCGGTGTCAGGCCACGTTTTTCAGACTCTGAGCTTCCTTAGTTTGCAATTCTTCAGGTGGGGTGACCTTATAGATCTTGTGTTGAGGCATTTGATCATTACAGATACAAAAATGGCAGTGTAATTTTGCATCATTACTTGTCTGCTCTCCATTAAAATGGTTTTATTATAGCCGTGTTAGTATTTTCATTGACAATGTCAAATACTTGTTGATATTAACAAACAGCTACAGACTGCATAGTTCCATATTACACTCCATTGACAGATTGGAATGTGCTATGTTTTGTACCCTGGTAATTAATGCCAAAGTTTGTTCTCTATGTTGTTTGTCAAATGTTCTATGTATAATTGACCTCCCTGAATTGTCCTTGTAACATGCTGTTTCCTTCCTCTGCAGATGTAGCTGCTTTCTTAGATCTGTCTGTCTCTCTCTAGGTATAGATGTATGTCTGTATAAGTGTTAAAATTAAACCACTATCCCAGACACTTGTTTGTCTCTTGATGTAGAAGCAATGTTGTAGCACCTTGTTTTTGAGGTTTGCTGCATTTGCTGCTGCACATTGTCTGTGCATTTTGAACAATAATGTACTTGAAAAATATTCAGCAATTGTTATAAAATCAGTTGAGAATAAAGGGATTGAATTTAAGACTTGTAAATAAATCAAAAGGGTGTTATTAAGTGTGCATTTTTTTTTGCATGAAAATAAAAAGAACTCTATACAAAATATACCTGTAATCTGGCTCATTGAATATTTTGTAAAAGGTTTTAATTCTTTTTTTAGTTTGTTGAATCATTGGATCATATTTTTCACAAGGCCCATAAATGATTAACTAGGCTTAGGGAGAATGCTATGATCTTGTACCAAGTGTATTAAAAGAATGAAGTCCAGGTTTCTGTTCACAGTGGTGAATAACTAAAATATACCAGTCTGAAACTGGACTTCATATTAGCAGCACTCTTAACATAAATTATTCAAAGACTTTTTATTGGCCACCTTCAGGCTTGACTAGAGAGTGTAAAAGTTTTGTATGGGACCACTGAATTTTATAACTATTGAAAGATTGTGATATATGAATACCATTTTTTACACAATCTATTTTCCAAGAGTAGCTGCTTTTCTTATGTCATGATTTAGACTGTTTATTTGAATTCTTTATATTTCCTACGTAGTTTTTTTTAAGCCTTTCACTACATTTTCTATTAAACTATCAAAGCTGTTTTTTAATAGCTTTGAAACGTGAATGTCACATTTTAAATCATTTTTCAGTGGACATATAATGTCTACAAGTAAGTTTATATGTCCAGTGTATGTATGTGATTGTTTTGTGAATGTCTATAACAAGAAATTGTGTTTCCTAATCCATTCAACTATTCCAAAAGCATATGTTCTAGCTTTGATTTTCATTGTTTAATAAGAAACTTTATTATGCTTAAAAAACGAGTCTGCATTCCTCTCACTCATCTAGCAAATTTTTATCCATGTTGCATTACAAATATCAGGATCAAACTGACTAGAAAATTTTTTTTACGTAAGACGTACGACTTCCTACCATTACTGAAAACGTGGGACATTTGGAAATTACGCAAAATGCATTTTGGATTTTTGTGGGTGTGGGTTTTTTTTCCTTGACTAGAACTTTTGATGGCAGTGTTTCCTGATACACTACATTAATGTACCTCTTTTGTTTTAGTCATGTTGATTGTTCAAAATAAATCATGCCAACTGTTAGTTCTTAAACTGAAGTAACTTCTTTTTACTGATAAGCCACGTTACTGTTTCAGTCTTTAAAAAGTAGTTTTCAAATTATAATGCTCAGTTGCAAAGTTAGAAGTAAACTAAAAATAAAACTTTGCTCACTTTTTGAAACCATTGTAATATCAGAGAATTTATATTCTTGACAAAAATATGGTCACTGACAGTATAGTAGGATTTCTTACTACAAATATTTAATTACTCTTTGAAGTCTCTTGTACCATGTTGATCAGTGTACTATCAATAATTTAAACTAGTCTAGACTTGAGAAAACAGAAGAACATAATATTAATTGAAGTAATTCTTCTATTCTCTCCTTTGTTTAAAAATACACAGAATTGGCCATTGTGCCATGGGTTTTCCTGATTTCAGTCCTACAAATGCTCATTTTTCAATGGCACATTGAGGAAAGGTCTAGTTACACTGGTTACTATTAAATCTAGAAGAAGCTTTGAAAGTTACAAGAAATTGAACTGTATATCTACATTTCTCTAGAGAGCTGAGCTGAAAATTTTTTATCAGGGCAAAGAGATAAATAGATATATGCAATTTTTGCATATATACCTATTACAGCTCTTAATGTCAGCAACGTATTCCATACTAGTTCTTAGCAAATGCCACTGTTCTGTTAGGGCTCAGTTCAGCCCCGCTGCTGCTGTGTTTTGTGAGCTGCTGGCCCTCCTCCTTCTCCTCCTCCTCCTCCTCCTCCTCCTCGGAGCGCGGCCTGTTGGCACTGCCGCCCTGCCCGGGAGGTTCCCAGCGCACAGCTCCCACGTGGGACAGATTCTCACTGCAGCACAGAGCAGCCCGACGGGGAATGGCCAGTGCAGGCTGTAGGGAAGGGCTTAAACACAGACAGGGCAGTTCAAAACGACAATTCCAGAAAAAATGCAAACCTACATCCTATGGAAGAAGTCAATGTATGAATATGGGTTTTGTAAATATATGGATATATTTTTTAAAATAGGTTACTTTTGGATAACTTTAATGTGTTAAGATAAAAACAGACTTTGGGAAATCATGGCCTTTGTATATTTCTGAATTTTTTTAATGTAGATTTTTAAATTATTTATGTTTTATTGCATTATACTAGCTGAAATATTAAAGACCATATTAAGTACTCTTACTTAAAGTAACATTTTCTAGTGACTTATTCTGTGAACTGAATTCAATAAAATTATTTTCCAAATTGAGCAAACATCTGTTAAAAAATGACAAAACACATAAAGCTTTATTCAGCAACATATTAAACACAAGTCTAAATTAAAAATTTTAAGTACTTCCATGGAAGTCAGCTGAACTACCCAAATACTTACTGTCTTTCATTTCTGCCTCTGCTCTTAGCCAGAAAGTAAAGATAGGTTTTGGGTTTATGTTGAAAATTGGCAAGAATTTTATATCACATTTGTCCCTTATGTAGAACAAGGTGGAGGCTGAAATTAAGGATGGAAATGCCATTGAAACACGTTTCTTAAAATCCGCTCTCAATGAAGAATTTTCAGAGCAAAGACTTCAGAATTACCTCTTAATATGATCCAGTATTTATTTGAGGTTTATCAAATTTTGCAAAGAATATAATTGTAATTTAGATGTACCTGCAAAAGAGAATCCAAAAAATTATTTTCCAAATTGAGTCTTCACAGGTTTTTGAAGTGCTTGTATTTTCCAGTCAGTTTGTTCTTTTATGTCAAGTTGAAAATTATCTTTTTCTTAACTGTGATGTATATTCCAAGGTCTTTTTGGAATAGTAGTACTACAAGTAGAGTGAACTAGGAGTAAATTTTGAAATTTATATTTATGACCAAGCTACATAATTTGCAGAGATAAATCAGTATTCATGATCTTTTCAGGAAAAGATTGAAAACAAAGACTTCACAGGTAACAGGAAATGGTGGAAAGAGGTGGTTTTTTTACATAGTCTTGTATTTGTATAGCAAATTGATTATAGTATGAAAATATGTATTTGGTAACTTTCTAAAACTATTCTTAAACTAATTTATTTTTAGAAATAGAGAAGGTTGCTTTCCCTTAAGGTAAACATAAATAGCCATCCATTCAAGAGGCTTTTTAATTTAATTATGGAATTGCTCTTGTCTCTGTAGATTTAAGTGCAGGAATTTGTTCTCTGGTTTTTTCATTTTTTGTTCCATGGAAAGTGCGGTATATGAAATAAAAAATGCTGCATTTCCCTTACGTATTTCATATTATTTTAGTAGCACTTAATGCAAGTATCGAATTTTTTTTAGTCTATCTCTGTGAAAATTACAATCTTCTGCAACAGTGAGCTTAAAGCATAGTGTAGGCATGATGTAGTTCATTGGTTTTGTTGGATAGGAAATGAGAAGTAATAAATTTAAATCTCTTTAAAGAATTCTGTTTTGATCTAATGCCCTGTTTTCTTACATAGCTATTTTCCCAGCATTTGCTTGAATACTCTGGTATGATTTTTGTTGTTAACAGTATGTATTAAGCACTACACAAGTAGGTTTACCACTATGTAAGCTATTTTTTGTTAATATTTCTGAAATTGTGATATTGGAGGCACAGCAAATAGTAGGGGAGATAAAAAGTTGTTACTGTTAATGACTTAGTTACCGTTCAGGTTGTAATAATAATAATCCTATGTTAAATCTTTGACTTCCAGAGCTAAAACTATAAGGAAGGATCTTACACATAAGAAATCACAGCAGATGTCATAGTTATTTGGTTAGAAAAACAGCCAGCAAGCTAGATTTCCTTCATATTCACATTAATTCACCCTAGTACTAAGACTGTGTTAAATCCAGATCTCTTCCTGCTGTAGACTTTGTTACTGATTCGACTAAACAATTTACAAGACTTCGTAAATATGACTTGCTAGATTTGTCTTTTATGGTTAAATTTCACAATTCAGTTCTTAGAGATGCCTGTTTTAGCTTAAAATATTGTGAGAAGTTGAAGTACTAGCTGAACTTCAGAGAGATAAAGAGAAAAATAATTTCTTATTATTAGAATGCAGCTAGTGTTATTTTTATAGTGCCCTTTCTGGTAATTTAATGAAGCTCACTAATGCATTTTAATCTTCAGAAATAGTCTCAAATAGATTTTTAGTATTTTTTTAAACCATACCATAACATTAGTTGAAATTTTCTGTTGCTTTCTTAAAAAAAACCCAACAAAAATCACAACCGAAACGTAGAGAAATGTGTAGTTAATAACATCACTTAGTGTTACCTTGATAGACTGTTAGTTGATTAATTGTATTAGTTAAAATTTAGGAAAAGTTTCACTTAGTCTTAAAAACAACCTCCCAGAAACTTAATTGTCATTTTAACTAATTGTAATCTAATCTGGCGTAGCATACTATATTAAATTGATCATTGCCTTTTCTGCTATGCGATATTACACTCTTCATCTTTCTCATTCATTTTGCATGCATCTGCTCACTTCTGTACAGCCACTGTAGAGGCAATTGAGGCTGAAAAAGGTATGATCAGAGTCTTTGCCCTTGGCAGAGATCTGTGGTGTCTGGGAGGGAATTCAAAAGTACTCTGTGTGGGTGTGTTTTATTTTCAACTTGCACAAGCAGAGATGAATCAACTGCATTGATTCATCCCTTTTACATGTAACATTCATTTCTGGCTGTAGGATGGTGATTATCTTTAATATTTTAGGCAAATTCTTGGGGTTTTTTGGTCTCTTTTTGGTTTTTTTTACAAAATATGCAGTAGGTTTTTGTATAATAGCATGTTGTGATATGTGGTATTGTCTTGAAGTCCTTAAAAATAGAGGTGTTTAGTGGTTTTTTTCTGCATTCAACTGAAGGTTTTGTTTGATTGTGGGGAGGGGATGTTATATGTGGAAGGTGGGTTGTTTATGCATGCCTTTTCTCATAAAATGTATTTAATGGCTTTGAACATATTTTTTTAATTTTCTGTGACACATCTGGTGGTGCAAGACGTATAAATCTTTTTTTCTATAGATTTTGAATATAATTTATTGATTGAATTTCTTATCAGTCTATATCAGACATACTAAATTCCATGAATTATCAGTGCTTCTGTGCTAAATAAGTTGTATATATGTTATATATGTCCTCTGTTAGTGGTTTTTAGCAAAATGCCATCAAATTTTTTTGGTGTTCAGAGTATTCAACTTCAGATTGTGTCTTTTCAGAGAGAATTTAGTTTCTTCTTGCTCAGTATTCAGTAAAGTAAATGACAAACAGCAGAGCAGTTGAGAGAGCTGCCTTTGGGGTTTTTCAGATTTAGTAACAAAGCACCATTTAATGACTGTATTCTTTGTTTTTTTTAATTAAGGAAGTCAGATCTCCAAAAATATAAACAAGTGCCATATTCTGTTCTCACACACACCTGCAAGAGGTCCTGTTGTTGTGAGTGAAAAGCTGTACTTAAATCTCCAAAGAATTATTTCATCCCAAAGACTTCAGTCTTACTATGTGGTCAGCCATTTTCAGGTGTAAATTCAACTACAGACCTCATTCATCAAAACAATCAGTAGCAAAGTAATACCTATTTTCTATACTTACTTTAAATACATCTGTATTTAAACGATACCATTGTTGAACCACAGTGCTAACTTGGTGATTGTGGTTGTGTCCATTTCCATCATCCACGTGATTAGCACAGTGTGAACCACATCCTGCGGTTTTGCCTGCATGAAAACTGCAGGATCAGGCCATTGGTGCGTGTGCAGGATGTGAATCTGCCACTACTTTTGTAACCCTTTGCTGCTTTGCCTCCACTGCACTTGCTGTGCTTCTTAGATCTTACTGACATTGCCCTGAAGAGAAGGGGGATGTTAAGATGAGCCCGACGTGCTGGGCAGCAGAAGCAGTTGGCATTGGTAGCTGGCCCCACCAAGGACACGCAGAAGCAATCAAGTGGGCTTAAACCCCTTGATTCCTGCTTGCAGAATATTTGCCATACTTTGTTCTTTTTGTAATGAACTGAAATCATGATTTCCATGAAGATTTCAGGAAAGCAGGTTAGAGAAGCTTTTAGTAATACAGTTGCAGAGCCATAAGTTTCTTTGGCTGATTTCTTGCCCATTTTTAAACATCATTTGTTAGAAAAAGTATATGCTTTCAACTTATTTTTCCATTACTGACATATCAAATTTGCATTTTGTTAAGCAATACGAGGATTCTCTCCGCAACATAAAATCTGCAGTTTTGAAGAAGCAAAAGGTTTGGATAGGATCAATGAGAGAATGCCACCAAGAAAAGATGCTCTTCAGCAAGATGGTATTAATACTATAAACACCACAAATGCCAATGGAAACAATGGAACTGGCAACAACAATGCACAGTGACCACATCAGCGTCTGGTTTACTCACTCGTGTCTTGCCTGGGAATTCCTAAATTACTGCTTTTTGATGTGACAACAAATGAAATAGGGGGATCACTTGAAGTGACTACTTAATACGAGATGGAAAACCATCAGACTTGATCCCACTGAAGAGAGACCATCATGCTTTTGAGACAACAGCCCCACTCTTACACGGTGACCCAGCCTCCTGGGAGCGTGTGCCTCACCCTTTTACACAAACGTCCATCACTGGCTGCTGGAGCTTCAGAAGAGATCTGGGGAAGGAATTGGGCTGTTCTCACTCAAGCACACCTAGACTAGCATCTTCTGCTTATCGTTGTCAACACTTTTAAGTTTACAAATGGGATTTTTCTTTCAGTAGAGGTAGTTTGTTTGTTTTTTAAATCAGACTTTCAAATACAACCCTAAGAGCTAACTATTTATTAATGGACATTGGTTTCATGATATGTCTTTAAAATGATAGATTAGAATGGTCTTAAAAGATCTGAGGCTGCAAAAACTGTATTTTAAATAACAGAAAAAATGCCAAAAAAATCTCAGTTGGTCATTCTGTAAAATGCTGACCTCAGGTTTACTCCTTAGATGTTGCTAATTCTATATTGTATTCACTGTATTTTTTAGTTACAGCTTATCAGAAGATTTCTATGTAGGAATGTTTATTACTTGAACACAGATTTAAAAAAATATTTAATTTAGAAACTTTTTTGCCCAGCTTTTTCAAGACTTTTCCCCACCTTGAATTAAAAAAAAATTATATAAACTAATTTTAAAAGTAAGAAAAATATGGAAGTGTTAATTTTAAGGTACTTTTAATTGAACTTTGTACATTGTTTAAGTAAATTTTGATTCATATCAAGTCTGTAAAGCTTGGCATTGTATTTTGTGTATGCATGTTTTCATTTTGCAAATATTTAATATATAGACCTATGATGTACATCTATAGGTTACTTAGATATTATGGGTACTTTTAGTTTATTGTGAGTATTACGGTTGCATAAATAGCTAATAATCACTGGGCTGAATAGCTGCAAGCTTTTTATTATTTTTAAATCTGTAAAGGAAACTGAAACTGTATCAGACATTTTGTTTAAGCAAAGCAGCGTGTAAGCAATTGCTCTGTTCAACTGCTAAGGCATTAGTGAAAGTGTAAACTTGAGACTGCATGTATTTTGGTATCTACAGGACTGCTTGGTTAAAATAAAAATTGAAGCCCTGTGCTAATTTGTTCACAAATAATGGACTATACTGATTGCCAATGTACTTTGTTACATATTTTGACATTTGCTACATGTCCTTCTCATCCCCTGGAACACGACTTGAAACTTACGTCACTAGAGTTCATCTCCCTTTTTTTTCTTTTCTTTGTTTGCCATAAAGTACAATCTGTACATACCCCTAAGTTGGAAATTTTATGCATGTTCTGAACTATTCAAGTATTTTATAAACAGTAGCACACAATAAATTTTGTGCATGGGCTGCGGCTCCTATTATTGTGTATTGGTTTTATTTGGCATACATAGGTCTAATCTGACCTTGAAAATTGTTTAGAAATAGTCTTCAATATTTAAGCTATTTGAAAAAATAGCATAAAAGGTCAGATTGAACTTGCAGAGAACTAGTTGAATGTAAGCACTATTTAATTTAAATTTTATTCCTGCTGCTTTTTTTTTTTTTCTTTTGAGTTCTCTCATAGATATTTTGCGTCTGCTAAACCAGACATCCACTGTTGGTTTGTATAAGCTTGTTCAGAGCAGGTTAGTGGATTCTAGAAAGGCTCTCAAGCATAGCTGTCTTTCATATGTTGGTTTGAACTAAACATTCAAAACTACTGAAGTGTGTTGGGGCAGGTTTTTGGGCAGTGGGGGAGAATTATTTGGTACAGTCACATGAATTAGTCTTTTGGTATAATCTTTTTCAACTGGGGACAAGCTGCTGAGCAGGATGAGAAGTGACATGCTGTTGATAAGGGAATTTTAATATTTGATTTTACTTCATTGCAGATGCATTCTAATTGGAAATTCTTCTCAGAGTTTGAGTGCAGAAGATCAAGTTAAAAATGGTAAGTTTTTTTGGCTTTTTTATTTGCAAGCTGTACAGTCGGCATATTATGTTGTATTAGAGCAGAACAAAAACCTATTATGAAGTACGACTGAAATTGTATGTGATGAACATGATGGTGGTACCTTTCTCCTTGAAAGCCTTAGTGGGAAATGTCTCAACCTCACAAGACAGTATTTGTCCTGGTTTGATACTCAGATCTTGGTTGTGATAAGGATTCTGGGTAGCTGGAGTTGTGTATATGAAGAAAATAGAGATACAGTCTTTGTCTGGAAATACTTCATTGTAATTGCAGAGAACTGGTTCTGATACTTGTACAGCAGTAAGTGCCCGGCAGGAACGATGCTCGCTTGTGTGAGAATTCCCTTGCAGTATCCATTTTGCTGCTTTAAGGACTCCCTTGCAGTATCCATTGTCTGTAGTAGTTTTTGCCAGATACAAAGGCAGATCTGCAGTAAAGGAAAGTTCATGGCCTGACTTCCCATGGTGTGTGTCTCCTGTCCCCTTTAGGCAGGTAGTCAGGTAATCCAGTTGTGTATGTGCATGTTCTTTGTTTGTAAAGTAGGCACTCATTTTTTACTACTGTGTTTCTGAAAGGTGGAGTCTGGAGCCGTCTCTAATTCTTATATTGTTTGGGAGAAGAAATTATATCCTTCCTCCCAGAAAACTGTAAGTAGTTTGCGTTACTCATTTTATGCTTTCAGCATTTTAAGGAGAGGGGGGAAAAAAGAAGTTGCCTATATGTCCTTCGTCTGTTCTCGGGTAGGGAGTAGAGAAGGCTTGGAAATAGCTTTGACAGCCAAGGGATGCAGGTAGCAGAGGCTGCGAGAGGCATGGCAGCTTCCTAGTTTGAGCGGGAGTGGTCAGTGCCTCCCTGCCCTGCGCTGGGCTCAGCAGACACGTGTGGGTCACGTCTTCCCTGAACTGAGGGATGGGACTGTTGTCATCTGTGGTGCTCTTACCTGGAGGGCACCACCAGCAAGGAATTTTCAGAGGTGGGCTGGGGTCTCTGACTGCCCCAAGGAGTGTAAATGTGTTTAGTGGAACTGACAAGCAGAAGTACAGACTGTGCTGAGTCAGCTTTTGAAGGGTTCTTTTCCAGCGGGGACTTGTGCTGTCAGGGAACGCACTGCCACTTTCTGAGCCAAATGGGGAGGAGCAGCCCAGTTCACAACATACCTGTATCTCGTTTAACAGCAAACAAACACCTTCATCCCCCAGAATCATAGTGTGAAACAACAGCTTTCCCTTCAAAGCTTATTAAATTCAGTTGTGAAATGGAAAAATTGCTCTAGTCTTACTGCTTGAATTGTGAAGATTGACCCCCTTGCAAAAAGCCAGATGATGAGGTTTGAGGCTATTTTCTCTTAGAAAGAGGTAGGTCTCTTCTGGTGCAAGTCTAAACACTTTTGAAGGGAAGAGTCTCATAAACAGCCTGCTTTTTTCTAATGTTTAATCTGAAAGCACTATTACATAAGTTACATAGAAAATAAAGGCTTTTTCAGAGGCAGGAGAGACAGTACAGTATCTGTTCAGTCTTTCCTTGCCTATTTTTTGCTACAATTTCATTATCAATCATTCAATTCTTGCTACCTGTTTAATAATTCATTACTAGCGTATAATGAAAATATTTTTGCCATAAAACGGGTGAATGTTATCAGAACATATTCATCTGTTCATTTTCTTGTGATAGTATATATAAGCCAGATTTAATCAATATTCTGCTTTGAATGACAAGTGAAGTGGTGGAGATTTTTTCATTCACATAAAAAGATACATATGCACTAATATGCTCTAATTATTAAATGTTAAGATGCTTCACTTGTAAAGAAGTTTGCTCAAGAACAAAGAAATGAGAACCAAAGCTTACAAGAATCTTGGTCAAGCTTGGAAAGGTATTGACTTATATACACACAGGTAGATCTATCTCAGTGGATACTTGCACCAGGGATGTCCAAAGTAGTGCAGAGTAGAATGTTTTTAGTCTCTCCAAATCAACTTCCATCTATCTTCTGTTTGAAATAATTAATTTTAATCTGACCCAGCTGAACTATATTTCTCAGTATCAGAATAAGGTTATAGTATAAAATCAGATTTAGGTTGCAGACCACTGATGTAAGCTTTTTTGATATGATACACTTGCTAATCTCTTGTTGTGCAAAAACCTCTATGTACATGCTGTGCAGAATGAAAGGTTTGTCATATTGAAGCCAGCTCTACCAGCTCTAGTGATTTCTGTCTGAGATAATAGAAATAGGGTTTTGCTGTTTGTGTGAGGATGTCCTAGTATACAACTGTTATTTGTTAAAGCATTGCTGAAGGAACACACTACTTACTCCTGCTGGACTTGAAACTTCAGTTAAATTTATAGCTGAGAACAGATTCACTGCAGCTTTCTAAAAAAACCAAATGTGCTGTTCAAAATTGTTCTCTTTAAATCCTTTGAAAACATCCACAGTCATTTATATTGTGTAGCTCACAGTGGCTTTACTGCTCGGCAGTTATTTGCTGTATAACCCACTCCTGGTACAAGGAGAGAATTCAAAATCAGATCTGAGATGATTTCTCCTTTCCACTGCTGCCTTAAGCATAACAGTAACTAACCACTAATTTAAGGAATTTAATAGGAGGGTACAGTACAGTCAGATTCTGCCAAGGCCCCTAAACTGTCACTGTACTGTAACTTAAACTGAGCACTTGCATGTTTTTCAACATTATGATGGAAAGACATTAAAAGGGTGTGTAAAATGCTTTACATCACAGCTTCAGGCTTTTTTTGTCTTCCACAGTAAGCTCAGCAGTTAAATTTAGGTATTTCAGGAAACTTGCTGAGTGCTGGAGATTCATTTGGCTGAGACAGTTGACTCCTGCAGAGACTCATGTGGGAGTCCAGTAGAGGGGAAGTGGTTTTGTCTGGGTCAAAAAGACTAAGGCTTAGGGTCTAATAGACAAGATGTATCTTTTATTATACAATAAAGAATATTATATGCTGTAAATTAAGGCATTGTAAGTGCAACAAGCTTACTGAATCATCAAGAAGGCATATTTGATTATGCAACATTTAAAATTATTCTTTTACAAGGATGGTTAGTATCTACTTAAAGCATGTTTCATGTCCTTCAGTTTGTTTCAAAAATAAAAAAACAAACCAAAAAACAGATAATCCTCTTCTATTGCCCAACAATTGCCAGCAGCAACTGCCGGTAATCACCGCTTGTATCACTTGCTATCATTGTAGCCAAAGTCTTCTGATACATCTGTGAGAACATCTGTTTAATTTGCACAAGGTCAATCTATGCAAAGACAAAAAAAAAAGCAGGAAACTTAACCGCAGTGTATGATTTAAATCCTGGCCAGTCACCGTGCATCTCCTCCCTTGTGAACTAGAGAACACATGCCAGGGGTGAGATGTGCAGTGATGAACCCCGTGCAGGGGACAAGCCAGCTGGTCCCTTTGAGGACAGAGGAGCAGCTCCCAAAGCAGAGTCCAGCAGCTGGTCCATGCTTTGTTAGGATTGTGCTGTGCTAACTGAACAGCTGAACTTCTCACCTGGAGGTGCTCACTTGCTACTTACACAGGCAACAACAGTTAAGCAAAACAAGCAGTTATTAATATCTAGCCAGAGTTAATTAAATTCTTATATGATAGCTGGCTTTAAACTAACTAACACATTCATCTAAATGTGAGCCCCATAAAAGCTTCATGCAATACATGGTTTTACAGCTGTGGAAGGAGGACTAAGTGACAAACTGGTTTGGGCAGATGGCTTTGTGCTGCATGTGACTTGTACACAGGAGAAAAGTCCTTACCTCACTGCGAGTGACTACAATTCTGATGAGGGTAGAATCATCTGTGCCAGCTCCCTTCATAGAATAATAAAGTCTTTCTGCAAAAAAGGCTGGGCGATTTAAAGCACATTGCACTGCAACAAAGTATATGGTTAGGATTAGTTCACTATTGTATTACTATATAGTGATACCTGGCAGGATCAACTTGGGATTTTTGCTGTAGACAGCTAGAGGTTGGTCTTGGTGAAGATCCAGTTACTGTGGCTAACACGACCCCTTTATAGAGCTAAGCTTATTTTCAAGTTGACCGAACGGGTTATTCCTTCACACAGAAACTTAGCTTACTACCAGTTAACTCCTCTGGAAGTGCTTTTCAAAGCTGTCTGAAATCTTAGTTCTCAAACAGGTAATTCAAAAACAGTTCTTCTCCTTAGATAGCTGGTACTGGGACACAAGGTATTTTACTCATATTCCATTGCTAGAATCCCACTAAGTTAAGTTCAAATATAGAAGGTTCTCACTCTAGTAGTTACAGAATGGATCTTGTTTCATTTAGATTGTTCACACTCAGAGACAAACCATTATTCTTCTACATGATTTTCAGGCCTAAATTTTTCCCATTAAACTCTTGAGTAGAATATACTTTGGGAAGTTTTTGCTTTTCCATTATGGCTACAGAATTGCTGTAATTTGTGTAGGCACTGATACGACTGGTGTCTCCAGGCTTACCACAGAGTGTTACTGCTAATTGTGCTGAATTATGTTGAACTGCTTTTCTGTAACAAGTCAGTAGGAGAAGTTAATTCAAAACAGGTCTTCTATTTTGCTAAGATTTTCCTTAGCAATAGCTGAGCTTTTTGGGGTAGATGGTGGTGGGGAAGAGAGGTGGAAAGGTAATTGTGCTTTCAGTAGGTTCAGTAGGATCTGAGGCCATCTCTGTGGATGGCTCAGCCGTCTTTGCTGAGGAGCTGCACACCCAGTCACAGCTCTGTTATGCTGGTACCCCCTCATTTTGAGAACTCTGAAATACACAGCTACAAGCACTAACCAGTGAACTTGGTTCTGTGCAGTTGCCTGCCTTTCGAGAGAAGTGACAAGTAGTTTCCATGTGGCCTTTTATTTCAAACTGACTTCTTCATGGTGTATGCTTATTCTCTTCAATTAAGTGTAAGATGACTAATTTGAATAATTGAAGTTACTTTGTGCTAGCAGAGTATGATTGTGTGATCATCTGCCATATGGCCAGTAGTGAATGGGATTCTTCTTTGGTTACATTTAGAAGGTTTAACTCCTAAAGGATAAGGGGGGAGGGAAGAACATATAACTTACCAATAGTCTTCAAACCACGTTCCACATTTCCAGAAAATTCTCTGTCGATGCTGCTTAATAAATCACGATTAGCAATCTACAAATAAATGAGATTAATGCATGAATGATGAAATGCAGTAACAACTGGAACCTTAATTTAAAATAAATTGACCAAGCTTATTTGAAATCAGTGAAAAACTCCTACCCTGGAGTATGCCTCAACTGTCGCTTTCAGTTGGGGAAAACTTCTGCTTGCCAGAACCATATTAAAGCAAGATTCATCAGTCCCAAGTTTCCCTTCACCTGCTTGGTACAGACGCTGAGCATCTTCTTGAGCTTTTTGATAATCCACAGTTTGATTCTCATCACGATTACCCTTAAAGAAAAGACAATAGATTTCAAATGAAATTTCAGAGAAGGCTATGCTTTAACCACTATGCTTGCAGTGTAGATAGACCCCAAGCATGTATCTTCAAAGCTTGAAGCAGAAAGAGAAATAGCAGTTTGAAATACATTACACTGCTTTAAAACTTCTCTTTAGTTTAATATTCCTTACAGGAAACAAATAGAAGAGTGGCCCAGAACCCTAACTGTAGGGCATGCTTTAAACTGTAGATACAGTGACACAGATAACTTCACCCCTACAAACCATCTCACAGTTCTAATTAAATACTGTACTTAATTCTCTGTGTTACTTAATAATGTAAGCTTTCTCTTGATTTGTTTGCTTCTAGGCTTCAAGTTGCAAAGACTCTTCCCAAACAAACTAATGAATTATCTTACTGAATATGCACACCTGAAATATCTCAGGTCTATTTTATTTAGAAGTTGCTTATTTCAAGTAAGAATGTCTCCAGAAAGCACTTACTACACTTGTGTCAGTAGGGCTTATACGACATTTTATGTGCTTTGGTGGTTGTTTTGGTTTTTTGCTGCCCAGTGCATGGATGGATACTGCTAAACGTACTGGCTGAGTAGGCTGAATACATGCTCTCAAATACTGTTGTATCTATAGTGGTTAATATACTATTTAAATGATGTGGTTGTCAGTTATTGTAAACTACTGGATTTATCAAAATAAAAATCAGCAGCATGAGCTTCTCCAGGTTTCCTTTCTTGTGGATTTTGATTTTTAACCAAATAAATACTGCATAGCTGAACTCTCACAAAGGTAGAGGCCAATGAGATAGAGAAGTGTCATAGAAACTCTAATAGAAATAGGCAAATGCATCCGAGAACGGTGGGAAGTTGCATTAGTTACATACCTCTTTTGGTATGGATGACCCCAAGTTACTATTCTTCAACACAAAATGAGCCCTAGTAAATGATGTGGGATAAACAAGCTCCAGTGTTCATCTGAGTTCAACAGCAGCACCTCCCTAATTCTGGTGATGTGAAGGGAAGGCAGGCTATGGTGTAACTTGGGAGGTAAGTTTTGCCCTGTGGCACCTCTTATCTTGTTAGTAGGGATTCTCATAGGCATTCTACATACCAAAGAGATTATCCAGTCAGCTTCACCCATCACTCTGTTAACATATGCAAAAAATAAAAGTATCTTGCTTTAACAGCACTGCTTTGGAGACTACTTGGTTGCAGCTGCACAACATTTACACATAAATTCTGAGATTAATATAGGGTGCTAAATTAGGTCACACAATTCATTATGGATTTGTAGATAGGAAGTATCTCTTGAGGAAGGACTGAAGTGTCACATCTTAGAGAATAAATTAATGCCCAGGGCTAATTTCTTCAAAGCCTGACTCTTGCTATGCATACACAGGCTATTTATGGAGCCATTATGACTACACACAGACTGTACACTGTTATCTTATTCAAAAAATTAATTAAAAAATTAAAGCTCACTTGGCACATAGATATAAGTAATCGTTCAAAGTGTCCTGAAGTGTCTGCTCTGATGTCTTGTTCGATGTCCCTTCCAAATTCTGATTTATAGCAGTTCACTATTTCTCGGATTTCCTGGTTTGTCCTTGTGCAAAGGATCTCAATCAACACACGCTCCTGAGTGCCTGCTCCCTGTAGGCAGAGAAGACAAAGGCATAACTACAGAGCACTACCTGTGCAGTTTTTTTCAACTGCAAAATAAGGCAGTCATCTGGTATTTCAAAACTTAATACAATCTACATTCTAAGAACAGTATTGTTGCAGTGTGAAAGCACCAAGGCTACTGTATACTTAAAATGGAATGAAGATTCCTCAAACATGCCATTCTGGACCAATTCAAAAAACACCCCAAAACTATACATCTACCTCAGTTAACTGGAAAATGGTTTAGGCAGGAAACTCTTTGGCCACCTTAATCTGGAAACTTACTGTAGGAAGGTGGGGCCTTACGATAATCCTTAAAGTCAAAGATAAACATGTAAATTCTGTTTTGATGAGTGTGCAAGTGTCTTCCGTATCCAAATGTGGCTGCTTCCTCAATGTGGAGCTTTTCATAGATGCTTCCCTCTCCCCAGAATAAAAGTTAACTGAGATTTCTGTGTATGATGGGATATTACTGGCATGATCATCTCAATTCAAACAAGGATTAGATAGGAGAGGGGATCTATATATAGAGACTTTAGGTAATTTTTTAAAAAATGGTTGAGTGGCTATCCCTATTAAAGGCAGATCTTCATTTAAGCTCCACATTCTCTAGAAAGCCTGCATTCATACATGGGTTGAGTTACTCAGTGGCACTGTAAGCCACCTGGCAGCTGCTGCAGCTCAAGCAAGCAAGAAATTCTGGTAAACTGGATGTACCAGTTTACCTGAGTTAAAAGTTTAAACCAACTAGCTCACCTAATCTCTAATGTTGTCTTAATACTTAAACAGATACATCGATCATCTTACCTTAAGAAATTATTTTTTCATTGCCATTTTGGGGAAAAAAACCCAACTGGATAATCCAAAAATACCTTTCAGTAACAATGGTTTGTTCCTAGTTTAAACAGTGGTTATGGTTTTAACAGCACCCTGGCCCTTTCTAGGTTCTAGCAAAAGTTAGGCTCAAGTGGCAGAGAACAAGGGTCTGTCCTGCAGCGTTTCGTCTTCTACTGGGTGGACATCTGCCCTGAATTGGCTAATCCTGCAGAAATTGTTTGGAACTGGGGGACTCAGCAGAAAAGAATTTTAAGCCCTGCAATCCCAGGATTTGTTTGACACTAGCAGATTTTTCAACAATGCTGGGATCAGGTATTCTTAGATGAGCATTTTAAGATAGTTTTAAACTGTTTCCTTCACAGGAATACCATACCTTCATTGCATGGCGTAAACTCCAGGCATCATAGTAGGTACTAGGCATGAAGAGTGCTAGAATCAATTCTTCCACATTACCACTTAACTCAGACTTCAGATCTTTAATTAAATCCTGTTCAATTATAAACAAAAAAAGGGCTTTGGACAGTGTTAGGCATATATAGATTATATACTGAAAAAAAGATCACTAGAACTTACTTTCATAACTTATTTCTACCTTTGTGCTGCTTTTCCTGTAAAGCTTTGTTTTATTTCTTACGAAGAACATCCCTCTGTCCAAAACTCTGACAGCTCAGCTCTTCTCCATTATCTCCTCACTAATTAAGACCCAGTTAGGTCCTGAAAAATGCCAGAACTATAAAATTTCACTTTAAATTGCAAAAATGATAAAGGGAAGAAATTAAATTAACCTGGACTTTTATTTACTGTCCAGTTCTCAATCAGTTTCTCAATTTGTTTCTTGGGAAAAAAACATTTCAGTGCTGCTTTGTGTGCATAAAAACCTCAGTAGTTTCAGACACGAATACAAGGGCAATTTAAGCTTGATAATTTTCTATCAAGCCTTACAGAAGCAAAGAAGCTTCCTGTGTGGTCAGGGACAGAGAAAGCCTCCAACCTTCCCCCACCCCTGCTTCTGCCACGTATCAGGACAACACTGTGTCAAATACCACATCTTCCAACACACAAGGAATGTAACCAAAAGAAGTGCATTTTTAAAATGCCCAAATCACTCTCCAGGACTAAAATGCAAGTAGGATGTTAACACAGCAGCTGAAAGTTTAATTTTGTTTACCAGTTCAAAGAACAAGTGAACATACCTTGCCATACATAGTCTTGAAAGCTGCCTTGATTTGTTGCCTTTGATCATTGGAGCGGTTAGCGACAACGTTTATGATGGCCTGCTCATCAGTTCCTTGGAAACAGAAGGGCAATATCATGTAAGAATGCAAAATAGTCCCTCTGAGATACGCATTTTGTACTGTTGTATTTGGGCATAGTTACTTAGTAAGTGGCTACCTTTTAAGTTTACCAAATTTTCTATGTAATTTCATCTGCTAAATAGCCCGAGCCATTTTGAAAGTGTGACTTTCGAAAAGCTTGGGAGGGGAAATGTAGAGTTAAATAAAAACTGAAGAAAAACAACAAAATGGCATTAAGAAGTTAGATCAATAAAACCTAAAGCTTCTATTGCTTACTTACCAAATCCCTTCATAGCTTTGCGTAAAATTTCTGCATCCCTTCCAGCATCAAAATTTGGAGCAGCTTGAATTGTACCCTGGGTAAACTGAACCACTGCAGCAGGCTGAAAATAAGAGTCACATGTAACTTGATATCCTGCACAATATAAATTCAAATGAAAATCACAACACTGGAATCAGTACTTCAGAAGGACTTGTCCGTTAGTTGTCCGTTTCTTCGTCTAATACAGAATCACAACATTTAGTTGTGTTGAACAGTTTTAGCCCACCAATGCCAGAGCCTCCCTTGTCCCCACTTCGATTGAGTAGCTCCCTGGTGAGCGAGTATACACAGATACTGGGTTACTATTTTGTTCAGGTTGTACTCTGAGGGTAGATGGAAACTCCTGATGCGAAACACAGTGTAAACCTCTGGAAATCAGCTATAAAAACATTAGAACTACCGAAGCCACATGAGATTAATTACAGAAGAGAAAACAGCACATACCGGACCAGGCATTGGGGATGGTACTTGTCCACCAGGAAATCCTAGTGAAAATAAAGAACAAGGTAGAAGAAATTAATTAGGTCTCCTCTTACTATGGAAATGCTATCTAATCTGCATATAAAGACCTACAACTGCACACAACTTGTTTCCTAAGTAATGATATCTACCACTATCAGTAACTGAACTTCTTCCCTTGGGAATAATGGGGAGAAGCAATCACAGATGCATTTTGGTACATACACTAGCAAGGCAATTCTAAAAATACTAAATTAACTGGTGCTGTGGCAACTGGAAGGATCTCTCCTTATTAAATTCTGCTATTTTTGACAGAAGCCAAGATAGCCCAAACAAATGTGTCCCATGCTCTCTTTAAAAGCCATTATATACACTTTAAAATACCTAACATCTAAACAATAAATATTAAGAATTCATTGCTACAAAAAGGATTGAAGGAATCTAATTTTGTGATACAAAAGCTAAAACTGGGGGTTTTTGTACTGGAATTTTATTTTTATTCATAATATGTATGCATATTTCTTATCATTTTAATAGCAACATAGTATTACAGTTAACAAAGCAATCATAAAACAAAAAGATGTTGCTGCTTTGAATTTCTTTAAAACACAACTGATACATTCCAGTACAACAATCACCTCTATAGTAACTGACCACTCAAAGCAGTACAAACACTGCACTGCTTTTAAGCAAAAGTGCATTCTCCTTTCCTTTTTCTCCAGTGTGCCAGGCATCACTGTGCACACACAGATCTCAAAAATGCAATTGAGATTAACAGAACTGCTAGATATTAATTGAATGTGGACTCTGGATTTCACAGTTCTCATCAGATGCTTGCAGTTTGAAAAGGGATAAGCACCTAAACCACCTACATTATGACTGTTAATCAGGGACAGCCATCCCTTCTGGATGTAGCATTTACAGAGCTGGTTCTCATCAGCCCTTCAGTGGCCTGGTCAAGAAAAGTGGCAGGAAGTGTACAGCATACAAACCTCAACAGCTGCAAGTACCAAAGGTAAGGCCCTAATTTGTTACTACCTACCCTGGGGTCTCTTAGTTTAACCTTGGATATTTGAAGTTTCTTATATATGACATACCTGGAATTTGTGCCGGTCCACCTCCAGCATAGCTTTGGGCAGGAGGCTGTGGATAGCCACCAAAGCCAGGGCCAGTGGGAGGCACACCAAACCCAGGGCCTAGAGGAGCCAGGGGAGAAAAAAAAACCCGGACTTTAGCACACTCAGTGTTTTGTACTTGACTTCTGACATAACGTGAGCCAGGTTACTGAGCAGAGCTACGCAAGAGGCCAGTTTCTCCATCTGTGCAGTGACCCAGAACCACCAAGGCCCTGCCATCAGCATGCAAGTATTTATTGCTGGATGGCAGTCTGGCTGTCTGCCTGCTGCTGCCTGAACTGATCACTGAACAAAGCTGCTTTTCTTTACTATTCCTAACAAGCACAGGGAATGGTTACACCAGAAGTTGCTCCCGACTGCTACTCTAACAAAGGATCTTACCTCCAGGATAAGGTGGCATTCCTCCAGCCTGGGGAGCTCCAGGGTAGCCCCCTGAAGCAGGGTAGCCCCCCAGGGCAGGATATCCTGCTGCTCCTGGAAACCCAGCATTCGGTGGTGCTGCAGGATAGGTCCCTCCTCCTGATGGAGGGAATCCTCCAGGAACTGTGGGATAGGAGTACTGACCAGCTGGCGGATAGACAGACTCTTGTCCTGTCGGCTGAAACAGAAAAGTGGGATGTCTGTATGCCTGTTAATGGGACATTAGAGTAAAAACTCCCAAGCTGCCAAAATGTCCACGTGTATAATAACAACGTGACTTATATGATTAGATGTAGTGCTTGAAGCAGCAGCAGCAGAATTCCTGAAGCCTGGATGGGGTCCTTCTGATTGGGTTTTCTAATGCATCTCCTATGTTGACACAGAATCAGAGTGCTGCAGGGTGGAAGTCACCTCTGGATGGCCTGTGATACCATCCACCTTCAAAGCAGGGCCAGCTTTGAAGTTGGATGAGGTCATGCAAGGCCTGATAGACAAGTTTTCAGTATATAGAAGGAATGGCAAATTCACAGCCTCTCTGGGCTCCTGCTTCAGTGTTTGACTACTCATTGAAAAATGTTTTCCTCAAATCGTATTGCAATTGCAACCTGTGTTTGCCAGCTGCCCTTTCACTGTGTACCTCTGACAAGAGTTGGCTCCAATGTCTCTATTGCTCCTTCTCACCTAGCAGAAGACTGAACAGATCTGTGCTTAGCTTGCTTTTCTCCAGGCAAGCAGCCGTCCCTGGACATGCTCCTCTTTGCCCACGTCTCTGTTGTACTGGGAGGCCACAACTAGATACAGTATTCCAGAGGTGGCCTTGTGAGCAGCGAACACAGAGGAATAATCATTTCCCTTGACTTGCCAGTGTCGTTCTTGTTAAAGCCTGATGTGTCATTAGCCTTTCTCCCTGAGGACTCACAGTGCTGAGCCACACTCGACTTGTCAGCCACTGGGACAACCTGGTCCTTTACTGGAAAGCTGCTCTTTCTATCCCACATAAAGAAGAGGTGAGTTCACTCTGCTTGCTCTCTATGAATCATTAGGAGCTCACCTCCTGCTACAAGACTTTTAAGAGCGTAGTAGCTTTGAAATTTCTGCCTTTTTTGCACAAACAGTATTTTCAAATGTTACAGGGAGTTGTATGGTTGGGGGTTTTTTCCATCTCTCTTGGAATGTGGGGGTTTTTTTCCATCTCTCTTGGAATCCAGATTATAAAGCAGGGACATTCAATGACTAAATCTGGATCACTGAGTCAAACTGAACACCTATAACTGGTTTTAAATAAAAATAACAAGTCAGAAATCTCTGTTTGTTTTGCTACATGTATGATTTACCAGCCATACCAGAAAGGTTGCTATGAGCATTAACTTCCATTAGAAATATTTACTTGAATGATCTGGATCTCTAAGGGAAAGCCCTGTGAGGTAGAAGTCATATATATGATCTTAGAAATCAGGTATTTAAAATCAGCTTCATAATGAAGCATAATGTGTGGACTAATTACTCATTTGCTGCAACTCATCTTTCCCAACTAGCTTTAGAAATATGGGTCACAGATTACATGCAGTACACATTCATTTGTGACCCCAGAAAACAGAAATAAAGTGCAAAGCAGCAAAGCCTAGCTCAAATGTTCTCCTTGGGTTTGGCTGCCCTAAGATTTCTACCCACAAATTACTGTGTCCAGGCTATATAATATTCTTTTCCCCAGGGATAACATTTCTCTGCCAGACTCAACAAAAAGATTTTAATGGAATTTAGATTCACAAATCCACAATTAGGATCCTCAAAAGCCCTGCTCAGATAATGACCAGTACTGAAAAAAAATAATTTCACATACATTTTTTGAATTGGCTATTACTTTGGGCATCATGAATGAGACTAGGAAACAAACAGCTATGTTAGTATTTGGTACAGACTGGTTCAGCGATTACCTCTGACTCTACATATAAAGGACATTGTATTTATAGAAGAAACCTCAAAAAAAGAAAAAGAATTGCTGAGATAGCTATATTTAACAAAACAAACTCACAAGAAAAAGATAAGACCAAAGAATGAAAAACCTTTCTGGAACAAGAAGCATCATTAAAAAAAACTAAGCTTCCTTCTTGGAATTCTTATGCGACAGCTGTAAAATCATCCCAAGAGATACACAGATGAAAACAAAGACCATAATCACTAGAACATACTGTATATGAACTGACAGCTACTATTTACCGGCACCCAGAGCACAGTAAGAAGGGCTATTCACAGAATATAAATACGTGAGGAATGCAACACATTCAAGAGCTGTACTTACAGGATAACCGGGGAAAGCAGGGTAGCCATCAGAAGGGGGATAACCTGGATATGACATTCTAGGGGAAAAAAAAAAATTTCACTGTGAAGCTCTATATATGAGTTTGTAGTAGGTATTTGCTTGCTAATTACCTGTCAAATCACTTAAATAATATGTTTTGTAGGTTTAGAATTGCTCAGGAGTACTTGTCAGCTATTAATCCACAAAACTTTTCCTTTTTTTCCCCTCATATATCTGGCCATAGCAATCAGAATTCAGAAGGTAAGCATCTTCAACTTTGTAATTAACTACCACTCTTATTTAAGGTCAGATAGACATTGAAGCATGCAAAGAGGCTTGAACCTCCAGAAAGCTCTGAAATACAGGATACACTTTGAAGTGCCAGTAGGAGGGAGCTGAGCCCTTTGCCTGGACAGAAACAGTGCAGGCCCCAGTCCTGCACTGCACCGAGCACCTGTATCCCCTCACCCGGCACTGCTCTGCTCACAGGGGTAGTTCCTGGGAGAAGAGCAGTATCCTATCTAACCCACGTAAAATGATAATTTGATAGGAACAGGTGTAATCCCATAGCATTACTTCATTTGTAGAGCAAATTTCTGTTTCCTGACAGTAATTGTTTATTTTTGTCACATTTTTAATAGAGGAACTTGGGAAGTAGGGAAGTAGGGACAGAGATCATCCCAGCCTGCATGTTGCCAACCAGTTGGGCAGGGAGATTCGAGACCATCAGCCAGGTTATGAAACATTTAATGGCAGGGGGAAAAAATGGACTTTAAATTTGGCACAAGCATCCTCAGTTGAACAGCGACTTTGACATGACTGCCTTTATAACCGAAACAACAACAGATTTTTCCCGTCAGACTGTAGTTTTGCCCCGCTGTCCCCGGACGGGCACAGGGCGGGTCAAGCGGAGGCCCGGCGGTGAGTCAGCTGCGGCGCCGGCCAGTGGTGAAACACCAGCGGACGCGCTACGCTCGGTGTGTTGGGCGGGAGCTCGGCAGGTAAACACTAACAAGTCTCCCCTTTGCGGCTGCTCCGCCGCAGCCCCGCCGAGACTCCCCGGCCCGGCCCGGCCCCGCACCCGGGGGAGCACCGGGAGGAGGCACCACCCAGGCCCGCCCCGCACTCCCCGCGCCCCCGCCAGCACCACGCCCGGCCCCGCCGTCTTTAAGGGCCCCGCCCGCCGGCACCCCGCTCCGCTCAGGGCAGTCACGCATCGCCCCGGGCTCTTCCCGCTCCCTCAGCCGCCAGCCCCGGGCCGGCTCGGTGAGTCCTCCGGCGCAGTGGACCTGCGGGCGGAGGCAAGTATCCCGTACCTACCTCTCCTCAGGCGACCTGACCTCGGCCGCACTCCGCAGCAGCAGGGCAGCCCCTGCCGGGAGTGCGGCTCTCTGGGGCGGGCGGCACCTCCCTCGGCCGAACACCTGCCCAGCCCCGAGCCGGGGCCGGCCGCGGCTCCGGGAGCGCTGGCCTGGGCTCTATCCAGTACGGCTGTGACGCGGGGCTGCGGCCGAGCCCCCGGGGAGGTGTGTGAGCAGAGCCAGGGCTGGGGCCGAGCCTCCCGGGCGGTGCGAGCGGGGCCTGGGGCGAGGGGCACGCAACTCGCGGGCGGCCGGCTCCTCCCTCCCCCCCTGCCGCCTCACCTGAGGGGAGCTCGCGGAGCCTCCGGTCTCTCTCCACAGCCACACCGCAAAATGGAGCCTGTGCGGCCGGCGATGCCCGCCCCGCCCCCGCACCGAGCCCGCCCCGGCCCGGCCCACGGGCCCCGCTCCCCGCGGGCAGGGGCACCGCGCCCGGTCCCGGCGGTGACGGCGCTGCCAACACAGCGCCCTTTGCTGTCTCTGCAGGTTCTCCCCGTCTCGCTGAAGGAAAGCTGCGAGATGCCCAATTCTCCCTCGGGACGGACGAGAGGTAAGTTCACAGGCGCAAGTACCATAAACGCAGAGCGACTTGCCAGTGGAGCTGTGTCAGGGGAAGCGTTCACACGGGAAGCGCCCGGCCATGCCATCCCACGGGAGTTCTTTGTCACCCGCTATGCAAGGAAGGGAGAAGTCCACGCTGCCATTTCCCTATAGCACCACTTCAATAGAGTTCAGCCCTAATGCGTGTAGTTGTAAATCGAGTCTGTAATCGGTAACACATGAGTCTTTATATCAAGATCATTGTTCAATAGCTGTCAGGGAGTCAGTCAAGTCACTCAGGCCACCAGAACGGCGTGTAACAGGCAAAAAATACAAAAGACCTAAGTGGATGGAGCTGGAGGAGTTGTTCCTTTTGATGTAGCTACTGAACATCAGGATCTAGGTCCCAAGAGGATGTAAAGGTATGATTGTCCTGACTGCTACCTATATTTTTCTGGAAAGAAATCTTAATTGTCTTTATTCATATGTAATTATGGGAAGTGCGCTGTTTTGTTTCTGTCTGTTGTAATGTTTATTCATGTTATATTTTGCATAGATATTACATACACATAGTCCTTCCTTTACCTAATGGTTAATTATTCATAAGACACTCTGACAAGCAAGATACAATTTATGAAGGATTCATCTATGGTATTATGCACTAATTACTTGAGATTATTCAAAATACCCCCTTTTTTATCATAAATAAGTTAGCTGTTCAGAGACCATTCAAATGCAAACAGGTTTGGTTTTTTCCTGTAATCTGGTGCAGCACTTCAACTCTAGATGAAGTAACAGGCACTGTTCTATTTGTCTGTAAAATAGCATGAAGTGCAGGCAGCAGAAAATAGGTGGGTAATAATCTACCTTGCTTTCTCCCTTCAAATGAAGAGCATCTAAAGCCACATAAAGAATCTAATACATTATCTATCCAGGAATACTGGGCTTGTTCTCTCCTGTTTGCCTGGAACACATCAGGAGTGGCTTTAACAATTTAATCCTCACAGCATTCTTCAGCTGACACTCCGAGTGTATGTCTACTTTATTTCACCTGTTAAGCACATTTCTTTCATGACAGGTATATATTTAAATCCTTGTTTCCATAGAAACATACACAATTCTTTATCTTTTTCATTTAGTGGACTATTTTGATTTGAGCTATTCAGAAAAAGAACAATTTCTTTTAAAAATAAGTGTAAAAGGAAGAAGAGAATATTTTTAACAGAATGATATGTGTCTGAAGAATCTGTTAAATGCATTGAATGTTTATATATCAACAAGAATGTTTGGAATTACTTTTTTTAAAGCATGAAACAGAACCATAATGGTCATCTAATTTCACTCTCTGTATTTAAGGAAATCCCTTGGCTTGTTACTATAGCTAGAGCCTGCACATTTAGGAAAACTTCTAGAACCCTGTGCAGAGTCAAGGCACCTTCTTGCTATTAGAAAATTCAAGTTTAATGAAGTTGAGAGACAAACTCTAATTTTTCTCTTTTGTAATATTCTTGCATCTGCTCCTAAGACATGATACTGGACAGAATTATTGTCTGGAGTGACTTGGCTCAGCTACATAGCTGTGCTGAGTGCTGTCAAAAGAGTTGAAACAAAACTTTTTTTCTAGAGGAATTTACTACTAAAGCATTGCTGCTTCTCTGCCCTATGTATCCTGGTTGGAACATTATTTCCCACTGAAGTAATATAAAGCATTAGTTTTGATGTTCTATTCCAGCCAATCTAGTTAAATTGAAAACAAAAACTTTCCGAGTTTATTGTAAGAAAGAAGATCTGGTCAGCTTTGAACCATAGGTCAAAGTGTAACAAACCAACAGGATACTGCAGTGGTCCAAGTCTACATTATGTACTAAAAATACTTCTGTTAGACTGCCTTGTGACTGCAGTCATTAAAATGCACAGTCCCAGTAAGCTGTTAACGTTCCCTGTGTGCAGGAGGCAGAGCAAGTTCAGCTCTCTTCAGGAGGAGCCTGTGTTTGGTTAGCTCTCAAGGCAGTCACTGCCCGGTGAGTCACGTTAGTGCTCCACCCGCTGTGGGCTGAACGCCAGGATTTCACTCAACCCTCACAATTGAGTAGTTCAGTTGTATGGAAATTGAAGCTTCACCCTTTCTCAAAGTACAGAAGGAGAACAGCAGATTGTTCTGCTTAACTGCTCTAGAAGAGTAGCGTGTCTAACATTTTTCACCATCAACTTTTTAATCCTCAAAATTAAACCTGTGCATTTCAAGTATAGATGGTGTATGTCCACAGGTTCACAAAATTACACGCCAAACCACTACCTCCTCTTTGCAGCAGACTTAAGTATTCTGCCAAGAAACTTCAGTGACTTAACTAATAAGGCAAATTTAGTGACCTTCTTCCCAGTACGTGGAAATAATCACCAAAGGAAATTACCATTCTGGTAGCAAGGATTTTTCTAACTTTCAAATAGGGGATAACAAGGTTTGTTATTCCCAACAAAATACAACTTTTTCTTGCTGTGACATATCACTTAAATAGTGGGCCATTACCACCTCCTCCTGAATTTTTATGAAGACATTTCTGTTAAAGATAGTTCATCCTGCAAGTATTGATTTTGATAAGAAACACAGAGTACTTTCATGTGCTTGCATGTTTTACATGCACTTTCAGGGTTGTGAACAAGCAGTCTTACTGTGCTAGGAAGATGTCAGAGTGAAGCCTCGTCTCTGTGTGCTCTTTAAACTGCAGGTTGTCCTAAGTCACCTTGCTTGCTGCAAAACCCGTAAAGTTTCATTGCCTCTGTACTGCCCAGAGGTTCTTTGCTGACATTCTGTTCCTTTGTTGAAGCTGACTGAGATTACATATCTGGGAAAGGTTCAAGGCAACATACTGGACTGCTTTTATACATTCCTCCAAGGTATGGCACAAGAGAACAAGAGAATCAATTGTAACATTGAACTCTGTTCTGTATATTGTTACGTATATTGAAGAAGTGTTCAAGAACTTCATGCTGAGGTAAAAACCCAAGATAAGCTCAGCTAAACCAGGATTAAAAAAAAATTTTTAAGATATTGAACATCTTAACATTCTTAATCATTTACATTGTTTGAGCCATTAAATACTTCAGTGCTGCGAGCTGGTAAAAGACTTGTTTAAACAAGGTATTTTAAAGTCTAATATTAACCAGGAAAACATGTACATGCCACAAATAAACTTGTAATACAGTAATGTCCGGGGATGTTGCACTCACTCAGGGAAGCCATCTTAGAAAAGAAAATGCTGAACATGTTACAGAGGATAGAAGTTTTTTATTATATTAGTGAGATCACTATTATTACTAAATATAATATATAGAAACATACCAGAGAATTATCTATCTTGACTATTTAAAGCTAACTTTGTCAGGTATTTGGTATTTGGAGCAACATATCCTAAAGAAACAAACAAACAAAAACCCAAAACAAACAAATAACCCCCCCCCCCAAAAAAAAAAGAAAAGAAGAAAGTCCCCTAATAATTTAATGCAGTTTACAAGTCAATGCTGAGTTAAAGCTTGAAATCCTTGGTGATGTTCCTTGACTCCCAAGCTTTTCCCACCAGATTTTCTATTGAACTTCAAGTTTTTAGACAGATTTATGTAGAGTGGAATAATTCTAATAGAACACCTTTAGTAATTCCTGTCAACATTTTAAAATTCCAGAAAAGGAATGCCTTCTAGGTAATAGCACAGCCCAGACTTTACAATTAAGCAACATGATGCATTACATTTGTGTTTGCAGTGTTGTCCTTCGTAAGAGTGGCCACTGAAATTGGCAATCAGGCATTCAAAACTCCAGTCAGTGTAAGGATCGCCATGTGTCCGTTTACAAGGTCAGAATGGATGGGATCAGATACAGTTTTTGAAAAGGAATTCTTTTACTACTCCAATTCCAACACTTGGCACTGTGCTGTCTTGCATACATGGACTTTGATCTCTTCAGACACCGCTGCTTTGCAGTGAATCTTTCTACCTAGGAACACAGTCTCTTATCACAAAGCTTCATTAGTCTTCAGGTACTTGCAAGGATTGGAAATTCCGCAGTGATCACAAATTACTCTTGGAATTTTGCATTTTGTGCACACCAGCTTATGGAACAGCAAAGCTATTCAACTTGTAGGATGTTAAAGATCTTTGTTTTCTCACTTCTAACAGGGAATGGCAAAGAGTTTCCTGCAGAGGAGAAATCAGGGAAAGAGTATTATGCTTCCTCCTCTGCAACTTTTTTGCAGTAATTCAGACTTAGCCAGCTTTGCTGTTTGCTCTTTTCCTCTATCCATGTCAAAACTTACTTTAAAAAACACCTTGATTTGAAAATTTGTGAAACATTAAATGGCTGAAGTTAAGAATATGAAGTTTAAAGAAGAGAAAGGAAAGCAAAATATTTTTATTCAGACTAATAAAAAACAAGATTTGAATTCTAATACTTATTTAATGCTCACAAGTAACATTTTCAATTAGATAAGGATCTTTGCTACACCTTCAGTTTTCATGTACATTGACCTTGCAATTAGAACTTAGTATTTAGCATTGAGTCACTGGGGGAGCTCTCTAAATTGGAAAACCAATACAGGATCTACAGATACGTAACCTGAGTCTTATTCTTGGATTTATCTGGCAAATTGGAATAAAAATTAATTTGGGAAACAGTCTTTGCATACTCCAATTTCAAATTCATTCACTAAACTAGATACAGTCATTAGTAAGGTGGGAAGAGTTATGGTGTAGAAGAGGGATGCTTTAACTCTGTTAAGCAAAGCCCCTCAGTACAGCTGACCTGCAGACTGCCTTCTAAGGGTAATGTTATTAGCAGAGACCATGCAAAGTTACAGCTGATATTTGTATCAGCTTTCTTTCAGCTGCAATTCAGTTAACGTGAAACATGTCTTGGGGAGAAACGGGGGTTCTCTTCACATCATTTTAGCAGCAGTACAGGGTTATGAAACAGGAAATTCCTATTTGATAACACCCAACTTTTAACCTAAAATGTCATGAATTGTCATTTTGCTGTCCTTTTCTTCTTTGGCAAAGATGGAAACCCCAGCAGCCACCCTTGTTTAGCCAGAAATGCTTTTCAAGCCCTTTTACCATGAATTCAGTTGCTGGCTTTAATTCTCCCAACTCCCCCTTTATGAGGGGCTGATGCTATTGACCTTGACTTCCTTACCCAAACAATCGGAAAATAATTAGATGCACAGAAATTATACCATAAAGTGAATTTACCGACCCTTGGTCTGTCAGTACCCTGCAGAAAGGATGTACGCAGCACCACTAATAAACCAGTGACCATTCTGCAGTCCTTCATGGTAAAGCATATTATATGCAACACAAAACCCCACACTTCCAGTGTGCTTTAAAAGTTGAAAAAAACCCCTGCAAATGAAGTCTGCAGAATTGGAGTTAACTTGCATTCACTCTTTTTTTTTCTGATGCCCCACCCTCTTTCAAAAGTGGATTCATTACACAATAAATGAGAACAGTTTTTATCTGGACAGAAGTCGTTCTTGCCACTGCAATGGAATTTTTATTCCAAATACATTCTTACAATAAAGCTGTATTTTCTTATACAAGTAGATAAATCCAGGAGACAAAAGATTCTCGAAATCCATTTTAAAATATCAGGCTCAACTAAACTGCAGCCATTCCCAATCATTTCCTAAAGCATGTTAGGGATGTTTTTCAGGGCAGTGGAAATAACGATGTAAACCAAGTCATGTAGGTAATTAAATTACAGTCCAAGGAAATTTCCAACACCATAAAAAAGTGTATCTGCTCATTCTTCAGGCTCCTTTAAGTGTAGGGTGGCAAAAGTTTCTTTATAAACTCAGAAGTTTTTCGTTGAGAGCAATCTGTGACTGTGTGAGATTTGCCAAGTAGGTTACCATCAGTAGGTCCTGAAAGGGAGGGGAGAAAAAAGTGATCAGAAATATTAATGAAGATCATAGCCTATTAGGGAGCTTGATTTTTAACATCTGTAAGCATTTTACAATCAGCTATAAGAAATACTATTAGTCCTGAAAGTCCTACCCTGAGGAATGCCTCCCTTGCAGGAAGCTTTTGGTATTTCTGGAATATGAAACACTGCTTGTGAAATTTTAACTCTGAGTTCACCCATGTTAACTAGGCAAGTCAAAGGGTATAAGCAAAATTAAAAATTAGTTCTGGATTGCAGACTGTGGGTGAACAACACATTTAGAAACTTAAGTTGTCTAAAAATCTGTTACAGAAATAAGGTAGCATGCTAAAACCTTGTTCATGTCCTAAGTGTTACGCAGGAAGACAGAACTTCAACCCAGCCACAGGAATCTGGCAAGTCACCAGTTATTGTTGAAATCAAAATTATGTAAGTTTGGTAATTCATATTGTCCAATCAATATGAAAGAAGAATTGGTACTGGCTTTCAGATTACTTGCAAAATTCCTAATTACTTTAAAATTTATTCCTGTATCTGCAGTTGCTTGCAAGATTATGGTGAGCTCCTTTACCAACCCTCAACCCCTAAAACATCAAATTACTGACAATAGAAGACTATATTTGCTATTAACATGTTTGTATGGAAAGACAGATTATTTTGAGCACAGACAAATTTGTGCCTGACAAATGTTCAAAATTACAATACATAGAAAAAATTAAATTATGAACCTACATTGATATTGCTGTTCAGCATGGTCTCAAAGTCCTCTGGTGAAATCTTTGGCACCTGGTTAATAAGATCCATCAGGAAGCGCCCAACAGTGTTGTCAGCAGCCACTTTGCCAGACTAAGCATCAGAAACACACACTTCAGCATGAGTAAAACTCAAAGTTTATGGCCCGCAAAAGAGAAATAATAAGCAGAAAAACAAGGTGCACAAGTTTACATCAAACTTAGTTTCTGGCTGATAAAAAGATGGCCTTACCAATACATCCTCGGCGTACTGCAGCACCATGGTCAGGGTATCCTGGATCCTGGCTGATGCTGACCCCACCTGCTGTAAGTCACTGGACAAACCAATCACTCGATTAGGGCTAAAACAGGTCTTCATTATAAGATCCACTGAAAGCAAAAGGATGATCAGTGAAAAAAACTGACTGCCACAGAAACCAGTTTAAATCCTTAACTTGTTGAAGATTTTTTAGGACAGCTTCAGGAATTCTAATTACCAGTAAAATTCCCAGAATGGCAATTTTACCAGGATAAAAAAAGCATTTGAACAGTGTCACAACAATGGTTATAACCAAAATAGGAAGAAAGCATTCACCTCCTATCCGCTCTGTATCATAATAAACATATTTCACTGTTAGGGGTGTGAACATCACACCCATAGTTTTGCCAGGGACTCCCATTGGGGCACTAGAAAAAAAAGAGAACAAAAAACCATTTTCAGCATGGACATATGTAATGGAGGAAGGAACAGATTTCCATCTCAAGGATCTCTGTTAGCACTAAAGCAATGGAGGAAGGAACAGATTTCCATCTCAAGGATCTCTGTTAGCACTAAAGCAATGGAGGAAGGAACAGATTTCCATCTCAAGGATCTCTGTTAGCACTAAAGCGTGAACACGAGTAGGTTACTCATTCTCACCAAAATCAGCAATTTTAAGACCAAGGATAACTGAGTACAGGAAATCAGTTCTGGCATGCTATTAATTGCTCATTTTCATTCAAGAATATTCCTAGCTGGTCTGACATTTGTCAGCATGAATGCATGAAGAGCTAAGTATCATAATCTTAGCCAAAGTTCCTTCTTGCTTTTAGAGCTAGTGCTCTTCTATTCTGAAATACTTAATGCTTTGAGAAATGACTGAAGGAGCAAACATTATTATAAAATGCAAGTACAATGCACTCTCAACACCTTTATTATTCCTATTATTCAAAGTACTTGAAGTCCATTTATGCTTTAAGTAAGATGTCATGGAATAGCTTCCGTTTTGAAGATGCACAGTCAAGAAGCAGTACTTTCTCTACAAAGAAAGGGGTTTTTTCCTTACAAAGGAGAACTCTGCAGACAATACTGGGAAGAATTCAGTGAGGGGAAGAGTTTAATTTCTCAATATTTAATCTCCATTTTTAATTAATAAAAACGAAGGGGTTAAGGGGAAAAAAGACTCATCAAAAAGATGCTATTTGTATTGTTTTAATGACACTAATCCTGCAACTTGTATAATGAACTGCTGAGCTATAAAGCCCTATGACTACAGGCTAGCATTCAGTCAGTGTGATGGAAGTTAGTGACATTACTGCTAGCTCTACGAATCCTGTGAAATGGCCTAAAGATGTTCCAAAAATTGTTAATTAAGTCACAGTTCCCTACCTCAATGAGGTTCCATCTTATGAGGTCTTTCAGCCTACATACAATGGTCAAGACATTCCAAAGAGAAGTAAGCCATGATCCCTGGCTCACCACTGTGCTTAAACTAATGTACAGTATTGTCCAAAATGGGACACTGCAGCCCACAACATTTACTGTTACCCTTATGAGATGGCTCAGTAATTCAGATCGCTCCCCTCCCAGAAATGCAGCCTCCCAGAGTACCTGACATAGGCTTTAATGCTCATGCGTGAATTCTGGAGACTCGTATCCACAGTGAGGTGGATTGGATTGTGCGCTTCCCGGCTGTAATACTCATGGATCAGGACTGAGTGTTCCGTGATGTCATGACCTGTTGCATACCTTCAAAAGAACACAGGTTGAGGAGCCATTCTTCCGACGCTCAAGTGCCCAGTGTTTTGTCTTGTTGGTATTTAGCAGGTTCGTATCCTAAAACGCTGATTTTTGAACACTGACCTGCAGCAGCACACTAAATTCAAGTGTTTCAACTAAGGAGTTTGTAGTTTTATGGCCATCTGTCCCTAAAATTGTAGGAATCGCAGGCTGAGTGCACCCATGTCCAAAATGTGCATAGGGCCAGTGTTGTGGTACCAGCCATAAACTGTCAGTGCAATTGACATCAGACACCCACTGTCAGTGTGGGTGTTATCTGTCACTGTGTTCTAGACCAGCTTTTTCCTTCTACGTAAGTCAAAGCATACCAAACAAATTCGGACCAACTTTATCTTCCGCAAATCCCACATCTCTCTGCAGGAGATATAACTTGTTAATCTAGCTCCTTTAACTGCTCTGCAATTAGCGTCTTGCATCCACAGGGAAACTCCTGTCATCGGAACTGCACTCTGCTGTGCCATTAGAAGGTTGTTGAGGAAGCTTGCTCCACAGAAGAAAATGAAGCTATTTTGTAAGATCAGAGAGGCATGAAAGAGTGATAAACACACTGTGTAACACACTCAAGACACAGACTCTGTTCCCATAACACTACTGATCTTGCTTTGCATCCCACACACAAGTACTTCCAACAGAGAACTAACTACTCAGACTGGTATGAGTGATTCTTCCTGATGCCTTTGGTACTTTAAACTACTCCTTTGTATCCTCCCTTCTTTCTAACCAGTTAACTTCCATCGTACAGGTTGTATTACCGGTGATAAGTTTTTCTAACAAAGCTGTGCACTTATTCTCTGACACATCACTCCTCTGTGATAGCCTGCTAGACGTAAACAAGAAAAAATCCTATAAGGCTCCAATACTATCTCTTCATTTTATGAACTGGAACTTTACCACTGACTGTAAAACAAGACTTGCAAGACTGTCTTACTGTCACAAACATTAGTGCTTCTGCTTCTCCATCTGTGACAAGGTGAATTATGTATTTTAAATCGCTCAAGGGATCAGCATAACTACCTACACATTCCTGCGGCAGAACTTACCAGCCCAATATGATCTCGCTAGGAGACACCTTCTTGTGCAGCTCATACATGTTTTTGGCAAATTCCATATCGACAGCCACCTGAGAAACGGGACAGTGTCGAGACAGCTGGTTACAGGGGTGCTCAGCCCTCGGCGTAGGGCAACACGGGCACAGGCCGCCAGCAGCGGGAGCGCGGGGGTCCCGCCCCGCCGAGAGACCCCCCGCCCGCTCTACGGCACAGCCCGGGCGGGCTGGCCCCGCTCCGTCGAGGCCACCTCCGTACCTCATCCTCGGACTCGTTGTGCGGGACGGAGAAGCAGTTGGTGACCTCCACCGAGTGCTTGTCCACGGTCCCTGCGGGAAGGACGGAGGGCAGCGGGTTAGGGGGGCGCCGCGGGGCCGGCGAGCGCTTGCCCCGAGGCTGCGGCGGACAGGGCAAGGCGGTGGCTCTCACCTAGCAGCGTCCCGATGACCCGCGCCGCGCCTTCGTTGCGTCGCTCGAAGCTGTCGACGATGGAGGCGAGCACGACCGGATGCAGCCGCACCACGCGGCCGCCGGGGAAGGGGCCCGAGAGCGCAGCTGACAGCGGCGCTGCCGGCGGCGGGGCCGGCGCGGCAGGTGGGGCCGGCGCGACTGCAGCGAGGGCGCTCCCCGCCGGGGCGGCGGGAGCCGCCGTCGGGCTCTGCGGCGGGGCGGCCGCGGGAGGAACCGCACAGGGAGCTGTGGTCGCCATTTTGCAGGAGAAAGAGGCCGGGGCGTTGCTGCCGACAGTAATTGGCTGAGCAGAACGTCTGTCATGCGATGCTGCCTCCCTATTGGCGGGAGGGGCGTGCTAAGATCCGCCTCATACGTGTTAACCAATCCGGGAGTGCGATGAGGGAAGGCGCTCTGATTGGAGGAAGCACGCACGGTTTGTGACTGAACCTTACTCCTGTTCCCACCCCCCCGGGGTCGGAAAGTTTCTCAATTGGACTCTCGCGTTCCCCGCCTCCCTTGCTATCTGCTCTTCTATTGGTCAACAGCGCCGTTGCCGCCTGTCTGTCAGGCACAAAGGCTATTTATTGGCTGTGGAAAGGCATTCGGCCCCCCCCCCCCCGGGTTGGGACTGTGTGGTGCTGCTCTTTCTCCCGGCCGGTCTGGCAGCGCAGCAGGGCCGGGCTGAGCGCCCTCCTGTGGGCGGGCTGGGCACGGCAGGACCGCTGACGGAAGCTCGCCGCTGTGCGGTGCTGGAGCGGCAACCGCGGCAGTGCAGGCGCGGCAGCCGTGAAGGTGCTTCAGTAGTGCTGTGTGTGCGGGCTGTACAGCCCTTGGGGTCTTGGCCCTGTGGGACAGGCAAGTGCTGTTAGTCCTGCTCGCCAGGTCTTTATTGCCTCAGTAGACGAGTACGTGGTTGTCAAGTATCGTGGTAGAGCGCAAATGCTGGTTACCTCTATCCAAGGTTTAGTGACTACCCAACAACTTGACTTACTAGGTGAAATTTACCTGTTACTTGTAGTGCCCCGTGTGTTCACTCGAGCAACAAAGCTGTGCGCGTGGGACGGGTGGTGAAACCTTATCGCTGTTACAGCTTCCTCGTGAGGGGAAGCTGAGGAGCAGGCACTGACCTCTGTGGTGACCAGTGACGGGATCCAAGGGAACGGCCTGAAGTTCTGTCAGGGAAGGTTTGGGTTGCATATTAGAAAAAGGTTGTTCACTCAGAAGGTGAAGAACTGGAACAGGCTCTCCAGGGAAGTGCTCACAGCACCAGCCTGACAAAGTTAAGGAAGTGTTTGGACAAAGATCTCAGGCACTTGGTGTGACTCTTCGGGCTGTCCTGTGCAGGGCCAGGAGTTGGACTCAGTGATCCCTGTGGTCCCTTCCAACTCAGGATATTCTATGATTCTGTGGAATGTAGCATGTATTCTTCCAATGACTGGTAAGAGGACTGGATTCTTTTAGAGCTTTCTTTTCTCTTTGTTAACCATTTTATCATAATGGATAGCTTTTGGAATTTTGTCTGATTAGTTGAGGTGTGAACGTCATCAGTTAATGAGCAGTTTCAACTATGTCATTGAAGACAGGCTCCTGAGTATAAAAGGAGCAGCTCAATAAGAAGCTCATACATTCTGCCCATGTGTAAGCACTTTGCTTCTCTTATATAAATGGGGAACACCTGTCAAAGCTACAAAGGAGACGTAATGCATGGGAGCATGAACAGATTTTATCTCTTCATAAAAGCACTTCCAGGTCTGTGTACCAGTAAAAACTAGATCTCCTATTCTTAGACTTGCTCTGTACAGCCTTAATTTCTTGTAGGCGTGCCTGGGTCAAATTGCATAAAGCTTTAAAATGTTTCTGTTCCCAGAGCTTTGATGTGTCATCGAGAAGTCTAATGTGTGAGGTGCTCTTGTTAGAGCAGCTGTTTGATCTCATTCCTGTTTGCATCAGACTGGGCTTGGTGCTTAATTTGACATAGTCAGCTGCAGAGCTGTGTGAAGCAAGCAAGGCTCTGTAAGAGCTGCCTATTTTTTGTTGCCACCTTAAAAATTGGACGACTTAATATGGAGCTGCAGTTGTGCTTCAGAACTGGCACCTGTGATTTTAATATGTTGATGTCAAGTTGCTGCACAGAGTGCTGGAGTGTATATGTAGTGAGTAAAGATAGAGAGCCTATATGTCAGAAGTCAAAGATCAGTGATTGGTTCACAAAAAGCCCATTTAATTCACAGACTGTATAAATCTAATGATAGGAAAATCAATGTGATAGTGCTTGGAGCAGATGTGCAAAACTGTTTTTTCCTTGATGAATGGCTGCTAAAAAAGGAAGACCTTTATAATTAACATTGTTTCACAAAGTGTCAATGTACTTTTAGAGGAGGGAAGATACACTTACCAATGGTGCCTGTTGAAAACTTGACATCTATCTAGAGATATGATTAAGGTGTTCAGATACTACCCCATTACAATAGAATCTGTCTGCCTAGAGAGGAAACAGAAGACACATTCACATGTGTACATGGATTGACACGGTAACTCAGGGTCTTCTGATTTTACAGTTTCCCTGCATCTGACTTTGGTGGCGAATATAATTATCTCCAAGCTCTACTCTTGTATGATTTCTCTTTATAGTCCTTGCATGTGATTGAGTCATTATTTTTGCATTTGCTGTCATGTCAGTTGCATTTTCACAGATGATATTTAATTTTTTTTATCAGGAGCCATCTTCTTATCTTGTATTACTGGAAGTAACATCATCTATCACTCTAGGGGAAAATATTTCTTACACTGCATTACAGATAAAATAAAATGTTTGCAATTTATTTGAGTCATCATTTCAGGATGTAGTTTTATCTGGTTAGTTTTACGGGATTGATTATGATATTTTTATTCCATTATTATAAGAAAAAATATGTCTACAAAGTTGGAAAAAGACACAGCCCAGATAGATGACCCAAACTGATGAAAGTCATATTCCAGACCATATGACATCTTGCTCAATATATAAAGTAAGAGGAAGAAGGAGAAAGGGGGGATGTTTGGAGTGATGTTGTTTGTCTTCCCATGTAACAGTTACATGTGATAGGGCACTGCTCCCCTGGAGATGGTTGAACACCTGCCTGTAACCATGGGAAGCAGTGAATTAATTCCTTGTACTGTTTTGCTTGTGTGTGCAGCTTTTGCTTTCCCTATTAAACTGTCCTTATCTCAACCCATGAGTTTTCCAGCTTTCACCCTTCCAGTTCTCTCCCCAGTCCCACTGGTGGAGGTGTGAGCGAGCGGCTGTGTGGGGCATGGCTGCTGGCTGGGGTTAAACCATGGCGAGGATCCATACATTCTGCCTTCTATCCAGGGCTTTTATATGATGTGGGTCATGGGCAATGATTACAAGTTTTGGGTTGTGAGGGGCTGTTTTGTTTGTGGCTTTGTTTTGGTTTTTTCCTACTTAAAAAAGGTAATAGTTCCCTTATTTAGCCTTGATTGAACATCTTAGATACTCATGGATTTGGGGTTGCCAGTAGATGAAAGACAGTTGTTGGACAGCCACCAGCTCCCAGCACAATGTATCAGCTGACTCAGCTTCATCATTTCAGAAAGAAGGATTCAAGCCTTTCTCTGCTTTTGTGTGAAGTTTTATGGGGCCACCTTAATTACCAGAGAAATGACACTGACACGTAGGACTACTGAGGTAATGCTTAGAGGGAAAATCCAAATACCACCTAAAAATAATGAAGCGTGGTGTTAATTGCATACCACGTTAATAAAAGAATATACCTTTCTAAAGTTAGAGTGGCAAAGGAAGTTATCATTAGGTGATCAAAAATAGCACATTGGGGGCTGCCTGATGCTTTTTAGTCACCATATGGAAATACCGAGATCCAAGCTAAAGTAAAATTACACAACAAGATTAGCAGTGAAAACTAACAGAGAGCAATTCCCCCAGGTTGGCATATTAGGGCAGCAGATAATTTACAGTCAGAGATTTATACTCGCTGAGGAGGGGAAAATAGAAACATGTACAGAACAAAGGATGACTGTGGAAATAAAGTATCCCAAATCCCTGTCAAACCCCAGATGGTACAAACTGTTTGGCTCAGAGAAGTGCTGAAAATTTTAAATTGTTGAAATATGTCCCAAAACCTATTTATTTAGCTACAAGGTTCTTGTACGTAGAGTTCAATTTCTTCCAATGACCAGTGAGAGGTCTATCAAAAAAGAGAGGCAAACTACCTTTAAAAACCCCAGTAATAAGCATTTTGGTTTAAAAGGCAGATTTTTGTTGTTGCAGTACCATAACCCCACAGGCTTCAGTGAGACAGTGGGAATATATCAGTAATAACTTGGAACAAGCTTTTCCTGGAGAGAAGGTGGATTTGGTGGCGTGTTTTTTTGGGTTTTTTTTTGTTTTTTTCTTAATTCTGTATATCACTGCATATTAGGAAAACTTTCTTCACTGAAAGTGTTGTCAAGCATTGGAGCAGGCTGCCCAGTGAAGTAGGACTTGTAGATGTGGCACTTGGGGAAATGGCTAGTGATGGACTTGGCAGTGACAGGTCAACAGTTGAACTTGGTCGCATTAGAGGTCTTTTCCAACCGAAATGAATCTATGATTCTATGATATTCTGAAAGCACCTTCTGTTGTCTCATACCATGCCTTTCCCTTAGTACGTACAGCCATGTGTTCACCCTGTTTTCCTAGGTGAGTTGCCTGACTGAAAGTGCTAGCCCTAATATTCTATATAAATGCATCAGTGTATTTTTTGGTGAAGATACCGGTAGATCTTACCAACGGTACTGACTTTCCTGCCAGCCAGAGGAAAGGTCCTTCATCCGTGCGGCCGTGAAAGCTGGTGTGCCGGCTCTCCAGCGGCGGCTCCCCATTCCCGGGGGATGCGCGGCGCTCCCCGCCAGAGGGCGCGCGCCGCCCGCCGGCCCCGGCGCCCCCGCTCCGGCCGCGGGGCCTGGGCTGGAGGTCGGGCCCGTGCTGGGAACGCCGCTTTGCTCTCGTCCGATCGCAACGCGGTTCGGTAGCCGCCAATACGCACCACGGCCTTGTAACCGCTTAGTGCTAACTAAGCGGTGACTGCCCTCCGCCTGCTTTGAAGTAAGGAGCATAAGTGGGAATTTGTGCTTTTCCCACCAGTGTTTATTACGTGTATTTCACTTGGCTGTTTATTTCTTCAGTCAGTAACATTAAGGTTGAATTAATGAGGTGGAATTCGTTAATTTTACCATAATTTTACCTTAATTCCTCTATGCCATTCCACATAAGAATGCCAAAGAGAGATTTACTTATGGATATTAAGGCTGTGCAACCCTAAGATGTGATAACCCCAAATTTTACTGAAATATGTCGAAACGAAAGATATTTCGGGTCTTTGATGAGAGCTTGAACTCTCCAGTCTCTTGAGACATTCCTGCTTCTTGATGATCTGTAATAATGTTTATTTTCTGCTTTTGAGTCAAATCATGGACCGAGCCAGCTCTTGAATGACAGGCATTTTATATACTTAAACTTGTACTTAAAACTAAGATAGAATGTGCTTGCATGGACCTAGCAAAACAGTTAAGTGCACCCTTCAAGATCAAAGCTTGTGTCTTTATATTACATTCTTCCTGCCTACTCCATGCAGTGAGAACTGAAGAAAACCTAGATATGACTCTTGGCTTTTTCTCTTCCCCAGGGAGTATGGGGTAGAAGTGTGGCAGCGCTACTGTCCTTTCCATGTAATCAACTTGAATAAGTAATCTCTGGCAGGCAGCCTTATACACAGTGTCCCTTTGTCTGGTAACTTGCTGCTACTGCGCTTGTCTTAAAAGCATTTGTAGCAGAGAAGAGCTGTGTCCTTGAATACCTGTCATCCAAATAAAATTAAGTGTAATATCACTTATAGCTGATAAGTGTGAAATTTCTTGTGCAGGCAGATTTCAAATATTAAACATTTCTCACACAATAGCTACCATGTCAGTGTGCAATATGTTGGGAAAATAATATCTTTTTCCAGTGCCTTGTTTTTATAAAATCACTTTACAGCTTTACTTCTCTTATCAGTGAGCATGTCCTTTCCTTGGTGTCACTTATGGCATGGGTCAGTCACCATTTTCCATACATTTCAGTCCAGAGGAAAATTACATGTCTTCAAAAGTGTTGAACAAGACCTGTGAGACTGGCAATGTTTGCTGTGTCATTCAGCACAAACATTTACTTTGGTATCTTGAGACAAAATCTGCATGCACAAGTGAAGTAACTAGACTGGAAAATACATATTTCATTTGATGGTGGAGGGAGGCCTGCCAAGAGATAGAATGGCAAAAATGGTGTTGTTTTGTAAAGTCCAAGGATTATATGATTTTTATATCACCAGAGTCTAACAGTGTTGTCTCTCCCTTCACAGCTCTGCATGTGTTTTCTAGTTTGAGGCAGCTGCATCATGATGTGTTGGATGAATAAGTGGGCAGTGAGAGAGAAGGTAAGAAGATAACAATTTACATGTAGAAATGGGAGCTGAAAAGGAACAGTCGTAATAAAATCTAGGGGACAGTTGCTGTGTAGGAGCTTGGGAGACCAAGGGCCCAATGCATTTCTGTTTCTGGCATCTTGGGTAATATTAAGGAAGGCATTCATATAACTGAAAAAATGACAGAGGCATGATTTGGGTAGCGCTTTAGTTCTTACAATGTGAAGTGTTTGATTACAACTAGATAGCATTACCCTCCTATCTGTGCCACCGACTTTGGGGAAGTCATTTAATATTTAGATCCCAGTTTTCCACTTCTGCAAAATATGCCTAATGATACTGTAGTGGATAGGTTTGTATGTAGGACATGTAAACATGTAGTTTACTGAGGAAAGGCAGGAAAGACCTTATCCTTTGAGGAAACAGCTTGGATAGGAAGATCAAGAGGGCATTTCCTGGCCCAAAGGCTGTGCTCATTGGAAAGGGAGGAAGTCTTCAACTACCCTAAGAAGGACAACAGTAACTGTCTCCATACTGTCTCCTAATAATACATGGAAATAATTCTTCAGCAGAGTTCATGCTGCTGAGATCTCAGGTCTAGCAGCAAAATTTGATTTCACTTTGCATCAAACCTTGCAAGGGTTGCTCTTTGCTAAATGCTGTCCTAACCAATCTGTCTAGATTTGAAATACCATGAGCACTGACATATGAATTCACCTTCTATATTCTGATTGCCAATTTGTCTTTCTGCATCAGAAAGCATGATACAGCATTGGCTGAGTGAACTGCATAGGGCTGGTTGGACTGGTCTGCACAAATAAAGAATTGATTCCAAACTGCCCAGTACTCCAGCTGAATCACAAGCCTTTATAGCACTACTCAACTTGGGTTACTGTGGCAGAGAGGGGAGTACGCAAACACAGTTAATTAGACTGTTCAGGTTTGGATTCCAGGCCCATTTTGAAAAGTCAGATTTCTATTTGCAGCCACAACTTCACAGTTTTCACAGTGTAATTTGACCTGAAAAGTTCAGAATTCCCACAGTTGTTTCTGTATTTTTTGGTGGATTTTCTGTTCTAATTCTCTCAAACATTTGGATTTGCCATTTACTATTCTGAATGACATCCTTTTGCATATCGGGTTTTTTACATTGGAATAAAAACCAACCTGATTCTTCACTGAAATATCGCCCCAGTCATTTGTTTCTGTAGCTGCCAGCAAGGCTGCCTTCTGCTAATGGCAAATTTATAGGAGATATCCCTCACCATGCCCTGTCATCTTCCCTTATCTAGCTCTGTCTAGAAACCTTCCTTTTTCCTTCTCTGCTCTCTGAAGTCTACGGTGAAATCTGCCTGTTTCTGAAAATACTGTAAAAACTTCTCTCCCAGATTCTTTTGTTGTTAGGCATTTTCTTTACCAAATATGTACACATTGCCTTGTTTCTAAATGTGACAGTACATTACCCTTTGCTGTACACAACTTAGAATATTCTGTAGAGTTCATTAACAGAATGGGTAGGTTCAGTAAGTACGTTTTATCTTAAAGGCAGTGGAAGTCACAATCTTTTGCATTTTTATGTCTTGTCTGAGATTAGCAAATATGAGAAGAAAATCCCTTATTCATTTCTGAAAGAAAATACTTTTGAATGGTAGGAAAATGCTACCCAGAAAAAGACATTGTTTTGACTTCCTAGTAAGAAGTCTCCCAATGGATTTAAGAGATAAGAATATATGGGCATTGCAGCCTTACTATTCAATTTTCTTGTACCTCATTTGTTGCTTTAAAAATTAGGTAGCCACAAAGTTGTTGGGTGATACTTCTCTAATAACTCCTGACCAAGGGACGGAATCATGGGTAGTGTTTCCATAGTCTGTCTTTTCTCTTGGGTTATTGCCCATGTTCGGAGCCTGGACTCTGTATGTTCTCCCTGTGGTCACTGAGAAGACAAGTACCCCCAGAAGGCATTGCAGTCACCTTGCTAAAGTCTAGTGTAGGTTCTTGTAGTAGCCCTCTTAAGCCAGTTGTCACTCTGTGTATTGTTTGTGTAGAATCTACAGAGCCTAGATTTCTAACATAAGCATCTAATTTACCTGCTTCATGCAAACCATCTGAAGGCAGCCCTGACCTGTGCAAACAGGATGGCATCAGCTTGTAATAATGCTGGCCAGCAAGGGGGTAGCTGAGCTCTTGAGTATTTGGGACTGAAAGGGAGACTAGGCTAGCAGCTTGCTTTTCTGTTCTGGCTTCTACACTCTGATCACTGTAGTCTAGTACATTAATGCATTTTATCTTATTCTGACTACACCTGCCCCTATGGCTTCAAATATCTCATGTCTTTATAGCTAAAAAAGTATCATACCTCTCAAGGATCTGATTTTTGGGGACTGGCTTTGTCTGTTTCTGCTTTTTCTTTTCTTTATTTTTCCTTTTTTTTTTTCTTTTTAAAAAACATTTTTAGTTTTAAGGATTGAATAAGTGATTAGAAACAGAAGAACAGAAGCTAGTCTCATTTTGGGGGCAGCCCAAATGAATGTCTAGAGTGTTAGACTTAGAAACATGATCTCAAGAGTGGTAGAGATGTACACTGTGTGTGGAACTGAGTCAAATTTTACCTCAGTTCCTGCACTGAGTCCTGTCTTGGTTGGTGTGGCTTTCAAAGACACCTGGCCTGTAGGAAACACTAAACTTAGGGCTCAGGTGAACTATTGGTCATCTTAGTATAGCCTAGAGTCTTTCTGCATCAGAGTAAGACATGGATAATAATGCTGCCTTGCTTTGCAAGACGATTATGGAGCCAATTATTTTAGTTTGTTAGAAGTTCAGATATGCTGTCCTGGGAGATATATGAGCACAGTAGATAAACAGAGGGAGTGAAAAACACTTATCCGTATTTCTTCTGTAAAACATTTCTGAGACTGGTAGTATGCAACCTTTCAGCAGTGCTTACATTCACTTTCTTGAAAAGAAAAGCATCTCTGTCTGTGATACTGCTTACTGTTTCCCAATTTGAAATCAACTAGCAGAACCCCAGAGGGTTTCTCAAACAGCTAACCATTAAACACAGTCAGGAACAAAGATCAATTGAAAACACATTTAGAATTAAGCTTCCTGGCCTGCTTTTAATTTCTTCAAATCAGCTTTGGGAGTTATTGCCGTGGTCAGTCTGGCCTTTTATTGTCCTATGGCTTATTCATATAAACAATCAACTTCAGGGATGCCGAATGGCTTTCTGGTTGTTGGTTTTGGTTTCTTTTTTTTTTAAATATCTTCAAATATTCCCAAAGTTATTAGAGGATTATGGTTTTAAATGCAGAGGGCATTAAATAGAGTCATGTTATTGGAAACAGAAGTATATTTATGAGTCTACAGGGAGTTTGCAAGAAACTCACTTTGCAAGCAGAATTTGGGTCATGGCACCTTAAAGCTTCAGTAGCTTTCTCAAGTCTGGGATCTAGATTTCTGGCAGACTGAAATATTATTTCTGTTCAGGAAGAGCTAAACAGGCACAAAAGGATATATAGCTCTAAAGGGTTTACAGTTCAGATGGAAATCAGTCAGTGGTTTGGCTGAGTTTACCTATGCCTTTAGGGGACAGAAGGGGAATCCTAAATGTAGTTTGCAGTAAACTCTGGGCATTAAAATGACTGAAGCACCTGCAGCTCTGTTCACAGCTATTCTGAGCTATTCTTGCCATCAGAAGTACCATGCCAAGCACATAATTTTGTTGCAAATCTTGCAATAGTTGCTGGGTTTGGTTTGGGGTTTGTTTCTTTTTCTTTTTCCCTTTTTTTCCCCCTTCCTTTTTCCCCCCCCCCCCCCTTTTTTTTTTTTTTTTTTTTTTTCCTTTTTTTCCCCCTTCCTTTTTCCCCCCCCCCCCCCTTTTTTTTTTTTTTTTTTTTTTGCTTTTAAGACAAGCTACTGTGATCTATTTTCATAATTTTGGAGATTGTTGGGATATTTGAGTGTTGGAAGCTGTTACTGTCAAGAAGAAAATAATTGAAATACAAACATGTATATGTGTTATATATGTTAAAATAAATATGTTGGCAAATACATTGTAATGCAGACACACTCAAAATAGTTTAGGTAATAAAAGTTCTAAGGCTGTGTTAGTACAGCAGCCTCCCTAACTAGTACACCCTTCACAGTGGGGCTACTTAATTTCTGTGCTCAGATACTGTTTCCCCTCCCAAGCTGAGTTGCTCAGGTACCACAGCTATTGCTGGATGGCCGCGTTTGTAACGCAGGCATGCAGAGTCACAGAAGTACAAGTACACCCCCGTCAGAGATCTCGGGCTCTGTGTCAGTATGCTGAATCTTTTTAAGGGAATAGCATTAGTGATAGCTTCAATATAAAACAGGGTATTCATTACGAATAATGGTAGCCTAGAGCCAGCCAATTATATTTGCAGGGTGGTTTCCCTACAAAACAGATGTTGGACAGATGGTAGTCAGATGATCAGTCATGCCACCATCTACAGTAAATCTGAGGGCTGTGGCGAAAAAGGTAATGTGTGGAACATACTTCTCATTTCTGTGGGAGCTTTGTACTTTTTTACAGGTATATAAAGGCTCACAGAAATGTGTGAGTTGTTGGTTAAGAACTGTAGAGCTGCTGATGTTTGGCTACAGCAATTTAGCAAAACCTCACGTTGATGTGCTTCTTACCCTTGTGTGACTATGAGTCCTATAAAAGAACTCCAAAGGTGATGAGACTGCATACTAGCCAGAGTTTTGCAGAAACCTTTTTTCAGCTGGAACACTTCCTCGTTCTCTTTTTATTCGTTTTGCTTGAAAATATTCCTATGCTTTTTTCAGTCTGCTTTCTCATGGCAGCTCTCTATGCTGTTGTGTTGCATGTCAATGTCATGGGAAGAGTATCCCTGCAGCTGAAAACTGTATTTCAATATTCCCTTGCAACTGAGGTACTCAAGCAACTACAACTGTCTGCGTAGAGGGCGACTTGTAGCACAGTCCAGTATTTAACATGGCTTGTGTAAGGTAGCGTTAAGTCTTTATCATCTTTGCTCAGTATGAGAACTAGAATTATATTTCCTGTGTTCCTATATTTCCCAAGACATAATTCTGCCTGTGGGTTTGTAACAGTAGTGATTTTAATGTATCTTAATTGTTGCTAAACACACTTGTTTTATCAGCTTGTTTTAAGTGGTATGTGCAGTTTGTGTCACCACAAGTCTGGGTTTTGGGTAGAACTTTTGCAAAGGCTCAAAGACTGCTCCATTAAAACGAAATCTTTGGTTTCCATTGCCTTTTAATCAAATACAAACCAGAGCTTCCAGGTATTGTAATAATTTATCAAATTGAGTTGGCTCTTTTGCAGCCCATCAAAAGAAGTTGTCCTTGACAAAAACAATATTTTAAATATCTGCTCACAAGCACTGGAGCCAAAAGGTTGCTATTTCATTTGGCAAAATACCTTCCCCAAAACAAGACTGTGACCTGAAGCAGTGCCAAAATAAGATCTAACAGATGCTTAGCCTAGAAAGCACTAGACTGAATGGCTAAAATTGTTAAAGAGTATATAGGAAAAGGGAAGGGCACCTACCTAGTTCTTCTTCTGACTTGCTATGCTGCATCCCTGCTGTTCTAGTGCTCTGCCTAGCCAGAGGACCTATCTTGTCAGTCTGCCACCTCACTTCAGCTTCTGGGCCTTAATCCATTTCTTGCTGTGAGTGCTGCTGTAGTCAACAACAGAGCTTCTTCTGTTCATAATAGCAGAGGAGTCTAATTTTGTCCCTTCCTGATAGACTCTGTTTAGCTTGAATAGTGAAAAGTCTTTGGATCAAGAGGCTTTGCTCTGGCCTTCCATTCATGCTTTCCATACTGCATCTAATACTTGCGCTTGAAAAAATGTTTCAGGTGCTAGTGAGATCGAAGAATTACAAACTCTGTGCTCCTGTGATAACTGAAGTTGATATAATTTGCCACACATTCCTCCTTGCCCTCCCGTTTGCTGGTTCTGGCCCTTTTGTGTCCTCATGGTGCTATCTTTGCTCTTGGCTCTGGTGAGAAAGTTAATAACTTTCTGGGTGTCATTTCTGTTAGTGCTAAGAAGGTGTGTGGGACTCTGAGGCAAGGACAGAGCAGGGCTGTGGTGGCCAGCAGTTTGGATTGGTTCAGGTTGTGTTAAAAGTACAGCCTGATGATGCTGTTCTATGACAGTTTCTGTGAAACTGCAGCTTAAACACTTGGTCATTCTCCACATCCCAACAGCAAGACGAGGTGAGGACAAAGAAACTAACAACTTTCCAGGGGCACAGAGGTGCCTGATCCACACCTAGAAATGAGGTGCTGGGTTCTTAAGTCAGACTGTAATCATAGGTATCATTGGGATATAAGCAGCTATTTGCTGCTCTTCTGGAAACAGGCAATCAGTCTGGATAGCTGTGTTCAAGTTAAGCAGTTCCAAGTGTCAGTGCTCAAGAGAAAATAAATGCTGGCTGTGCTGCAGTAGAATCTGTGGGGCAGTAAGAATCTGTGGGATACGTTCTTATCTCATTGACTGTGATGCATGCCTAGGGTAGGCCTTCTATCTAGTGTAATTGTTACCAGGGTGTCCTGTGAAATTAAAATTTTCTAGAGCTTGAGGCAGAGAGAAGAGCAAGTGGCAAGGATACCAACCCTGTTCATACATCTCTAAATTCAAAGAAGCAAGTGTTTGTTTGTGTATGTGGCTTTATTTTCTTGGACTGGCTTTGGCACTGGGTTTCTTCCCTCAGCAAAGTTCAGAAGGAGCTCTGCCTTACCTGCTCCTGTGAAGCCTGTGCCCATGGAAATAACACAATATGATTAATGCTCCTTTGCATAAACTCCAGTATGACTGAATCCAAGGAACAGATAATCTCATTCCATAACTGTAACTCCTATAATCTGAAATCCAAAATGCCAGTGGAGAATAGTGGTGGAGACAGATTGCTTAAAATAAGAGTAATTTGCACTTAAAAATACCCAGCATGTGCTTTCTCAGAAGCATGCTGTGATGTGATATATATTAAACTAAGTTAACATTAGTGGCCACAGAGTACTCATAATGAACAGAAACTATCCTTTGGAAGGTGTTTTTTCACATTTTTTTCATTATCTTCCCTTGGGGGTTCCAAAAGCACTGACTTGGTCTTGTCACAATCCTGGTAAATTATTATTCTGATATTGCTCTAATGAGGTGGTATGAGCATGGTGATAGCAGGCAAAGCTCTTGGGAAGTTAGGACCCTGGGGAAGCCACTGAAAATCTCAGCTTGACTAGGAGCATCTGATTCTCCCTAGAAGTCTGACACTGTACTAAATATGTGCCAACACTGTGTTACAAAGAATGCATCCTGGGAAAGAGCACTGCCACAAAAATCTCTTTCCCAGTATTTCCTAGGATTCAGTTTGGCCACATCTCAAACAAGATCACTGCACTGCCAACTGCTTGGTTTGTATGGCTTGGCTAGAGCTGGCTTTGGGAGACATTTGAGCTTTGATTTGCTCACTGCTCCAGACCTTGTGAGATCTGGTAGAAGAGGAGGCTTTCTTCATCCTGTATTTAAAGAAGCCTCAGTGGGTTGCTCTAAAGAACTGGGTATTGGCTTCTGCTTCAAGTTAATGAAACCATAGCAACATGCTGTGGGATGCAGCAGTTGACAGAACTCCTACAAGTTTGGTTAAGACTCTGCATTTAACGGTGAGGAGTCTAGGACATAAATCATCTATTCAGGTTTCATCAAGCTGAAGCTAGATCTGCTTGCTTTAATGTAAGTGTAAGGAATTGTATCTCCACAGAGGAACTAAGCATAATCTGAAACCAGTTGTGTCTGTATAAGCATAAACAAAATCACAGCAAGCAAGACATGCTGATTATTGGCTAGAAAAGGCCATGAAAAGGTTAGGTGGCTCAAGAAGCAGGCATGTTATTCTCTGTAATGAAGGAATATCTTTTCCATTCTAGTTTGACCTCATTGTATTGTTCATCCTCTTTTCAGAATTGGTGATCTGCAAGCCCAGGACGCCATCTTTTAAATAATGCCTGTATCATTTATCACAATTTTTCTCTCCAGTTCATCTCTGGCATTGTGAAGCACTTCAATTCAACAAAACCTAAATTGCCGAGGTCAAGCTCTTTGGTGTGCTACCCTTAAGAAGCCATTTGCAATGCCCCAAACATTTACTGATGCTCTACAAAACCGAATTACAAACTGTTTATTCTTGAGCATTATTAATTTGAAGTATTTCTGGCTCATAGGAAATCTTAGCTCAAGTTTATCCCAATTCAGAATAAAACCTCTGTTTGCGGTAGTCTGCAAATCAGAAATTTTTACATAACCCCTTGGAAATGGCAATTGCTACATGAAATCATGTGTTTGCTTATTACACAATGAAGGGTTGAGCAAGACAGAACAGCTGATTAGAATTGGGAAGTTTTGAGGTACCCAGCCCAGAGCTGCTGCATTGTGAGGAGGAGCACTGGAAGCCCAGAAAGTTGGTGCTTTGCCTCGAGTTCTCCAGGTTCTATGTTACCTTGGAAAAGAAATCTAAGGGTCTTTACTGCCTGTAGTCCTGGTTAGTGCACTAGATTAATAGACTGGTCAGACTAGACTAGAAATTAGAGTAGATAGGGCTTGAACTAATTTGATTTCTTTTAAATTTTCTGACCAGATTTACCAGTGAAGACCAACCTGCTTGTAGTCTTCTAGCAACTGGCAAAACAGAAGTATTATGTGTACATAGAACTGTAACAGGATGTGTTTTTACCTGAAGAGGTACTTGGATTTCTCAGTCCTGTGACCGGGTTGCGATTTAGCACAGAGAAGTGCACTGGCAACTAGAGAAGAATTACATATAGCAACACCCCTGACATGGGATGCATGCTTGCACTGGGAATTTGTGATCTTGTTCTTCTCTCAGTTTTTGATGTGTGAGCGAGGAGTGAGGAGGGTGAGGACTCTGATGCATAAACAAATACAAGGGTTGCTTTGCTATTGCAGCTTACAGCAAGGCAGAGTGTGCTTCCAATGTCTAGTATGACACAAGTTAAACCAATTTGTTTCTCAGTTAAAAAGAAGCTAATAATTAATGTGCCTATAAGCATTTTTTCTGACTATCTTCATGCAGTTTGTCTGTAAGTGGGAGATACCTTCATAGGGTATGATATTGTGTTGTGAATAGGACACTGTGTTTTAGGGTAGTGAAATCCTTAGTGTACTACCAGGTGTTCTTGGTCCAGTCAAGTTTCAGCTGCTTTTGGTTGATCTAAGACTTGCCTGTTGTATGAAAACTGGTTGTGATTAAGTCTCCTAAACCTTACTTCTGAAATATTCTGTTCCAATATAAGGGTTATTGAAGGCCTCGGTTTATTCATCTGAATCTTCTAAAGCATTGGTGTCAGGGTCTTCAACATGTTCCTTGAGCACTAATTTAGTCAGTCATGTACAGTGTTCACTATGTACAATTGCAAGAGTGTTTCCTTGAAAAGCTATTATACCTCCACCTGGCTATGTGAATGCAACATCAGGATAAGTCAGCTGGTGGCATTACATGGAATTAAAAAGCTGTTTCTCACTTAGGAGGGACTTGTCTTGAAAGTTTGGGCACTTTTTAAAAATAGCATTGTTTGTGTTACATCCTGTTTTACTGACATTTCCCATTTTCAGTTTTGCTGATGGACTACAATGTTATTTCTGTCTTACAGGGAGGACAGAAAGGAGGTCACCTTCCTTTATGTTGTAAGTAAATGGTCTCATGTGGTGGAATTTAAGTCCTTATTATTTGTAGCAGGAAAATAATGAGGGTTATATATCAGCTCTCTAGCTGTCTGCCTATACAATGAGTTGAAAGTTGATGACTTTGTATTATAGTGATTTTGAGACCTTTATTTGGGCAAATGACCTTCTTCCTTGGGGTTCCTCACATCTGACCAACTGTATGCAAAGCAAGCAAGTGAATATGAACTTTCATGCTTGGTTGAGTTTGGTTTACAGGCCAGCACTCTTGTTTCCAGTAATACATACTCGCAGTTCCTTCTCAAGTGTTGCAAGGGATGAGAAGATAACTGCACCATGAAGGTGTCTTCCCAAAGGAATGAAAAAAAAATATTACATAAGGTACCAAAACTAGTAGTAAATAACACGTTCCCCTTTATGTCATCTGGGGCCTTTTCAAACTGAGAGATGCAGCTTGAGGACTGGCTCCATGAACATCTGAAGAACTGATAGATCCACCGTCAATCCAAACATCTCTGGGCGGTTCTCCTGTCCTCAGAGGAATGGAACCATTTCTAGGAGCACACTCCCCAATCTGTTATGCAACTCAAGCATGCAGGCACTCAAATAGGTGTTCTTTACATTTTCAGCTCCCTAAAGAGACTAAACCTTTTCTTCCACTTTGATGAACTCTGGCTGCTTTCCCTATGAGTCAGGGAGGGCAATGGGAGCGGCTTCTAATCTCTCTGCAAAGCACTGTGGAATGCCACAGTGTGTGGTAATGTTGAGGTCCCACAAAAAAGGGACACTTGCAGCAGACAGTGGCAGGGCAGAGCTGGCAGGTGTAATGATGAGCCAGAGGCACTGAGAGGTTCAATGTGCAGCTTATGAAGAACCTTCTAAGTTGTGTTTTATGTGTGTGAGATGATGTTGTTTATCCACATTTTATGGGGCTTGTTTTTACCTATAGCAAGCACTAATTTAGACAGATCTTCAAAACATCATCAGATGTTTGAGACCAACAGTCAGCCTCAGTTTTGTTGAGATGGTAATTGATACTAAGGAAAATCAAAACATGAGGGCTTTTACAGCAGAGGACACAGCTGTGACAATAGGAAGATAGGATGCTGGAGTCTGTCAACTTCATATATACGTTGATTTGAAGTGGTATATTGTAATTTTGATTCCTAGAAGGCTATTTCTCTCCTTAGTATGGAAAAGGGACAAAATGCTTTCCTGGAGAGCTGGGTCTGGGAGCAAGCTGGGAATTGGAGTGTGTCCAGTATAATGGATAACTGAGTTAGAAGTAGTGTTGCTAGTGTAGACATCAAAATGAAGCATTCTGGGGATTTGGCTGTGAAAGGTCAGAATATAACTGGTGAGAAAGCTTTCTTCTTGGTTTCAGTGGAGAGAGACCCAGGTGCTGAGGAAATAGGAAGAGACTAAGAAAAGAGATGGAAGAACTTGTAAGCAAGATTGCTTGTCTTGGATTCTGGATGAACAGCAAGATGCAATTTCCACTGCTTTGGAAATTTTTAAACAGCAAGAAGATGAATCTCTGAAGAAGGAAACATACAAAGCTACAAGATGGAGGTATATGAGAATCTTTGACATAGCTTAGAAACATGAAGTTGGTCTTAGTGTATCTATTTGCTAAATCCTCTATTAGAATTCTTGTTGCTTCTCAGAAAATTCTGCAGACTTGTAAACCAGCTGTTTATTTCCTTCAGTCTTAATCTTATGTTTGTACGAGAAAGTGTTTGTAAGCTTGAACTTAGGCTGACTTGTCTTTCCATTCCTTCAAATCATAGTCACAGAAGCTGGTTCTGATGCTCATTGCTAGTTTGCCATGGTATCAGAACTGCTGAATTTGTCTAGAGGTTGTTCTGTTACCAGGAGAAAGGAAAAGTCCAGCAAAATAATATGAACAATTGTGTTCATTTAAATATGTAGATCCAACCACCAACTTCTTGTGATCATATTGTAACTGTGCGTTTTTATTTTCTGCCTATAAAATGTGACAAATTCTTTCTTCTTCCCATCATATATAAAATTATATGCTCTTTAGGATGGTGACTTTTCCATTCATAAGATTCAGAGGACTTCTTGTGTCCCTTAAGCACTCCAATGCTGTCACCAAGAAAATGTTTGGCCATTGGCTCACCATTCAAGCCAAGCAGAACAATCAGAGTCTGCATTCATAGGGACCATATCCTAAATGAAGTCTTGGTATAAAACAAAGCACTGTTTCATGCTATTCTTGACATCAGCAGTTCATCTTGACATCATGGTGTTTCAGGTGTTTTTTTTGGTTCGTTTTGTTTTTGCAGCCAATCTAATTTTGAAGGGTGGGAAGAAGGATGTTCTCTCTATTGTGTGCTTCTTCATTGAGTATTTTGTTGCATTAACAAGTTAAAAAAAGGAAAAAAAAAGGAAAAATGAAGAGCCTGTCTGGCCTAGCTCAAATGTAATGTTCTGGAAATGCAATTTTCACTGGCATGAGTTAACAAGCTTCCAAAAAGTAATTATTACATGGAATATACAGCTGTGTTTTGACATTGTATATATCTAGTATTATATATTTATCTAAAAGAGAACTAAAAGATGAAATTAAAGTAGCTTGAAGCTGTCTCCAGCTAAAAAAAGACAGCATTTGTACAGCATAACCCTTGGGAAGCTTTGATTTGCATCTTTTGAATCAAATTGCTTTTCAAAGTTGGAGATGACTTTTGAATTTAGGATCCTTTTTCATGAATTTAATATATGATCAAGAGGGCAAATTTGGCATGTAGGTTCCCTGTGTCTACTGGTTCAGCATATAGTGGTAGGAGTTCTTCTAAGAATCAGTTTAGTACAATTTTTGGAAAAGAACATACATGCTAATAGAATGTTATGCAATGTGAATACGCTTGAGTGAGTCTGTACTAGACCCCTATGTGTCCCCAGAGCTGAGTTTCTAGGCAATTGTCTGTGTGCTGAAGCAAATGCCTGCAGAGGGAATTGGGTGAGCGTTCTCTGTCATGATACTGGTCTGAAGGAGAGCATAGGCAGTTGTGGTGGGATGTGGAGTATTTTCAGTGTGGATCCCAGCAGACACTGCAAAGCTGGTTGGGCACCCTGCCCGGGACTGCACAGTTAGGTGCGTACTGCTGAGCACAAGATTCTTCACAAAATCAAAGCAACAGTCACAAAATGGAAAGCTACTAAATGAGTGCACTGCAGAACATACAAGGGTACAACTTAGAATCTAGTCCTTGCCTTCATTCCTCATTTAATCTTCCCTTAGGGTGAGTACCAGTTAAGATCAGTTTAAGTCATGAGTCCTAAAGTTGTCAAAAGTACTTGAATATTTGTTCAGTAAATACAGGCCACCTGGAAGACAGAGAAGATGGTTTGGGATGGGCAAGTGAGAGATCATACTGTGTAATATTTTCATGCAGTTAATGGTATTTGAGGTTGACCTTTCTCTTTTGGCAGTGCAGAATATTTTCCAAAATAGGCACAAACCAGTAAGTTTCAACTTGAGAGCTCTCTGAGCTGTGAATCCATTCCTAGCAAGGGATAGGATTTAAAGCATCCATCTTTAAGTCATCTTGAGATGCAATTCCTTATTTTTCCCACACAAAGAGTGGTGTTATACTCCTGTAGTAAATTAAAATTATCTGGACAGGATGCTATTATATATATTTTCATTTTTTAGAGTTCTGAAGTTAATGCTAATTTAATAAATTGTCTTTTTCTTTCCTCCCCAATTACCATCACATTTTCCCCCACAAACATTCACATTTTATTTTAATCATTATTTGCCTAAGACCTCTCCAGGTATGACTCTGGAAACACTAAATATAACTGATTACACTGCTAAACTCTGTAACAAATCTTTCTCCCATTCCATTTAGGATTAAATCATGCAATGCAGTGGCCATGGCAAACATCTTGCATATTTGAGAATTACAGAATGGCATTTTGGTACCCTGGCTTACAGTAGGACCAGGAGGTAACTTTGTTGGAATAACTGGCAACCAGCAGGGACAGAGATCCACATGGTGGCAATCTCTCTATTTCTGGTGAAGGTTATACTGGGGAAGAGTCTGGAGCATGAGTCTTATGAGGAGGCTGTTTAGCCTGGAGAAGAGGAGGCTCAGAGGAGACCTTATCACTCTCTACAACTGACTGAAAGGAGTCCATAGCCAGGTGGGAGTCAGTCTCTTCTCCCAGGCAGCAAGTGACAGGATGAGAGAAAATGGCCTCAAGTTGCACCAGGGAAGGTTTAGATTGGTGGTGGAATCACCATCGGAAGTGTTCAAAAGGCATGTGGATGTGGCACTTGGGGGATACGGTTTAGTGTTGAACATGTTGGTGCTGGGTTAACAGTTGGACTAGATGATCTTAGAGTTGTTTTCCAACCTTTTTAATTCTATGATTCTATAAGTTTTTTGCATGCTGCATTTGCAGAAAAGGTAACAGTGTGCTCAGAGAGGCAGTAGTTTGATGCTAACTATGACACGGAAGACCTGTGCACAGCCTACTTTCATGAGATAGCAGAAGCAGAAAGAAGATGGCTTTCAGTGTTTATTCACCTTTTATAAACATGCACTACCTTTTAGGTCCATAGAGTTGTATGTGTTAACTTTCAGAAAACGAGAAAACCGGTTGTCACTGGAAGAAATGAGAGAACACAGATAAGGGAACTCTCCCTGTTTAGCCAAGTTCAGGCTTTTTCTAACTATTCTCTGCACATGTTTAGTCCTTGTCTCTGTATTTTTTGCCCCGCAATTGTGGGGAACAACATGGCATAAATGCCAGTCTAAATACATAATTCACAGCCTAATGTTCTTGTAAATCTGGCATCCATTAATCACTGTATAATGGGAATTTTGATTCAGCACTGGAGACTATGGCTTAGTAAAAAAACCCAATCCGCTCTCTTGATGGCTGGTAGTTAGTGTTAAATATTGGAAATTATATTCACCTTCTTATCAAAAAATATAATCCATCCTATGAACTTCTACCAAATGTAAATGGAAAATATCTAGCTTGGCTCGTGTGATCCATGTTAGCTGTATAAACTCTGAAGACTGCTTATTGTTAGAGAAATGATGGGTGTAGCAATTACCCTCAAACAGATTCTGCTAATTTAACAATAGAATTTTGTCCCAAAAAGGCACTTAATGAGCAAATACGAATGATCAAGTTTGAAGTTACAGGACCATTTTACCAAGTATTTTTGTAGTAGTATAGTGTTATCAAATTTTTACTGGTGTTATGAATGATGTGAGTGAACTGGCCATTAGAAGCAAAGCCTCAGTATGTTACATCATCTGTGAGCTTGTATTTGTGTCAGTATCACTCTGACATTCACAGTTTGCAATGGACAGTGTGGAAAATTGTCTCACAACTGACTTGGGTTCCTCATGTGGCCGCATCTCTCCTATTTGCTGCTTTATGTCACTAACTGGTATCTTCTGGTAGTACAGTGTGTTATAGGGCATGAAACCAGAATATTCTCTGCTGCTTCCTGGAAACCTGGTAGCCTATATTGTTACTTTTCTAGTGTTTGATTCCTCTTTTACTACGTAGAGTTTTCTAAACTGTTAATTCATTTGCATTCTGCCAAATGAAGATACGTTCCTCCAGGCAGTTGAGAGAATAATCTGTAAGTATTGTGGTTTTGGCTAGTGTACCAGGAATGCTGGCTCAGGCCAGGCTGCTCAGATGGGCGTTCCTGGGACTGCAGAGCAGTCGGAAGTGTGTGTTAAGAGCAGTTGTTGTAACTGAAGTCAAAGGGCAGTAGCTAGAGACCTAGAAGTGCTTCCCCTCCATGCATTTTTAAGGTATCAATGCAGAGAATAAGAGACCCCAGTTATGTATGAGCTGATCTTTTTTTGGAGGAAGTAGTGTGTATATTGTTGGATGGAGCTGCCTTTATGGAAATGAAGAAAGGCTTTTATATAAGTCTTCAGGAGGCATCACAAAAACCCAGAGTAGCACATTCATTAAGTGTTCACCAGTCTTTTCCAAGGTCTTCTTAGAAGACTGTTTCAGTGACCTGCATGTGCTGCCCTAAAGGAGCTGGAAACCAGTCTGGCAGCAGTACATATCTGCACTGTCCTTCTGCAGACCCACTGTGAAGAAGGTAGTTATCTGGAGTAGTTGATAATGGCACGATCTTAAGAAAGATCTTGAGTTGCCAAGACATACTACTGAAGTAGCTTAAGTGTTACTTTGTTCCTGCTTTTTCTTTTAATTTCTTTCACCTTTAAACTTCCCCTCATTTACCTCATCCCAAGAGAGCAGCTGGAAAGGAATGAGAAAGAAATGTAGAAATAAAGGCCAGGCATTGAATGCTGAATGGCATTGCCTTACAGAAATCTATGCTTGCTTAGCATAGTCTGAAATTTGGAAGGGTGGTGTGTGTTTGTAGTTTGGGGTTTTTTTTATGGTACACCTTGCATAAGATTGGTTGTACATAATATGACATTCAGGTACTACAATTTAAGGAAACTCTGGTAGCGTGATGATTCTACTTATGAGCTACTGGGGTCCTACAAGTTTGGGGTTTTTTCTATTTAACACTTTCCAGAAGGCAATTGAATTCTTTCAGAAAAAGTCATACCACTTGTGGGGTTTTTTTTATCCTCCACCTTTCCCTTTTTAGAAGAGGGTGAGTATCTGGGACTGTCAAGAACACTTGCTTCAGCTAGTTACTGGTATTTAAAATCTCTAATTCCCAGAAATGATGCTTCCAAACTTGTCATGCAGCATGTATTTCAAGTACTGGTGAGCACAAAATTGCCTGGTTGCCCTGTAACAGAGAAAACCTTCTGTTTTGTCATTTCTACTGTTTCTGGAGTTTCAAGTATTTTTCACAGATTGAGGAGAGAGTCTGCAGAGCACTGAACTACCAGTTTTCTTTTTTTGTTCAAAGATCAAATGCTTGTTCTCCATGGGTAGTTGTATGTGGAGAAGGTAATTGAAGGGGAAAGGAGGGGGAATATCAGTGTCAATGCTGTGAAACATCCAAAGTTATACCAAGACTTAGTAATCTACTGTCCATTTTAAATAATAAATGCCATTATTTCTCTAATGCAGTTGATCAGGTGTTAAAGCATTGTCTTGCTGTGTCTGCTGGCAACTGTAGAATAACATCACAATACAAAAACACAGATTAGTGGTTGGCACAACAAAATTGATTTGCGAATTCTATAGTTCTGTTGAAAAGCTATCTGTGGAATCTTTTGTTTTTCCTCTCCAGTTCTTCAGAACATTTTTTCCATTTCTGCAGTGTGACTTAGATTTTGGTATTTAAAGAACTGATACTGCATGAAAAATTCTGAGCACAGAAATATTGCTTTTGGAAGGATATTGTAATTGAAATTGGAGAGACATTGAACTAAAAGAGTTATGGCAGACTAGGAAGGAACAGAAGTACTGAACCTTGGATTTATTAATGTAGTTTCCATTCCATGAAAATAGAACTGTCCCAGAAACTGAACTACTGTTTTGAACAAACTTCACAATGGATTCCCATGGCTTTTAGCTGCATGAAAAGCCCTGTATTTTAAGGGATATTTCTTATTCACATGCTAAATTAATAAATTACATGTTCAGTAGCTTGCTTTCTGCAAGCTTAGAAATACAGTTATTGAATACACTCTCTTCTTGGTGTGGATTTCCACCTGAAAAGGCTTATGTTTGATCTTAACAGAATTGTGCTAGGTTGCAAGTGTTCCTCTTATGTTGTCTAAAGATTACACCTAAAATAGTAGAAATTGTGTGTGGGTAATAAATCATGGATATAATTGAGACTTTTCCATTGAAATTACCGGCAAGGGCAATATCATGTTTTGTACTTGTGATCCAAGCAAAAAAATAACATACTGTGTACAAACTTCTAGAAAGGCTCTTTAATGAGTAAGTAAACAGCATGTAGACATGGATATGTCTTAAATCTTTGAGCTGGTATTATGTCCAGGGTAACAGAGCTTGTTGGAGACATGGTTTTGCAATAACTCATATGACTGGGCCAGAAGTTCTAGGTAGAAATCTTGTGGAAATCCTTGGCTGGGTCCAGAGGCTTATCACAGACGAAAACTTTACATCTGGCGGACTTGTTGGTGTGATAGTGATAATAAGTGGCCTGAGGAAAAGGTTCAGGGTTAAGTGAAAGAACTGGAAAATGAAATTGCTTCCTCTAAAATTGAGCTGAGAACGTTCAGAGACAAGCCTTGTGTAAGTTTTGGAACAATGTAAATCCAAACACTGATACCCCAAATACCTTCTGAATGTTGGGGTCTCTCTGAAGACACTAGCCTATGATATCTAGTCATACTTTGTTTTGCAGGCTTTGAATATCTGGTTATGATAAACGTGTGTTATCTTCATCCCCTCTTCTCCCCCATATCCATAGGGATCTCTTAAACTCTGCGTCTGAAGAGATTTTGAATATTTTCCACTGGTTGGAAACATTCTTGTGTGTTGAATAAGGACTCGATTTGCAGCTAAGCTCTAAGAATTACTGAAATTATAGACAAACTATAATTATGGTACAAATACTAATTATTGGAAAAATGGAACAAGTTCTAATTTTAAGACTGCTAAATATTCTAAACTGTTAAATATTGTTTTTTTCAAGTCTGAGCTTCAAATTAACTTAATTTGAGCAGTGTTATGAAATGGATTATAATATTTTTGAATGTTAAAACCGGTTAGTTTTAATAGTTCAAAATAATTTATAGTTGGAAGCAGATAAAGACATTTGAATGGGGAGAAATATCCACACTCCTTAAAGGGAGTACACTTGCTATAAAATATCCCTTAAGAGAGATGTAGCACCTTTTATATTTAAAGAAGCATTTTTGTACTAGAACAAATTCTAGTGACTGACCTTTGTATGGAGCCAGGCCTCAGTGAGCTCTGTGCATCCTGTGCTGTTCTGTTCTTTGTCCCATGCTTCTATAACCCATGGCATTGCTGGCAGGGAGCTGGAGCTTCAGCACGTTGTTATGACATGCAGGCAAGTCCTGCCCACTAATGCCTATGCAAGAAGAAATGTGTGGGGAAAATAACACAAGAGACACTCTAGGCACTCAGTATCACAAATATTGAACCTGTTTGCTTCTTTTAAATTGTACTTTACTGCATTACTGAAGTTCTGTTTAAAATATTTGGGTTTTCGTATTTGTGATTAAAAGAAGCAGTGTGTGAAAACACAAAAACAATGAAATTGCTGCAACCCAGCAAATGGGACTTTATATCCCCAAACGTGGAACCAATTAGCCATAAACTGGGAGCTTGTGCCATTTGTCAAATGTGATCTCTAGCATGAATTGGAATATAAACCATGTGGATTAACAATTCAGTTGCCATAGAAACTTCTGGAACTGAAACTTGCTGAAGAACACAGCCCATGACATTTTGATACCTCTAAGCCTTTATACGTAGTATCAGCTGTAACAATAGTTATGTGACGTGGTTTCTTTTTTTGTCCTCCTAAGGTCCATTAACACTGGAAATGGATTCTTTATGGTTAACTCTGCAGTTGCTCTGATTGTTTTAGCTGCTAGAGATCACTGTGTGCAAGTGATCAGTTCAACTCCTAGTGTTGCTGCAGGTATTATGTAGAGAACAATAGGCTGCAATTATGTATTTAGTATTTGCATCCAAGTGACTTCGGCAGTCACAGGCCAATTTCAAGAATGTGCATGTTATACTCCTGTTAATACTGTTCACTCTTTAAAAGCTGCATATAGTTGAATTCACCAGCTTCCACAACCCAGCTCCTAGACTGGATGTAGAATGATCCTCTGTGCAATAACTCTTAGCTGGTTCAAAGGGTAGTTGACAGCAGGTGGACCTTCCATTTCTAGGACAGCATTTTAAATCTCTGTGTCTTCTCATTGCTCTCACCTCTGGGTTTGTTCAGCTCAGTGCATCTGCAAGTCAGACATCTATAACTTTTGAGAGAGACAACCATTACAGTCTGCACAGAAACATGTTGATGAAGTTGGAGTCTGCATTTATATGAAGTCTACATTTATATCCACCAGCTGGATCGTGGCTAGGTGGATGAAAGGCTGCTCTACCACTCTCCTCTGTTGTGTGGTCTCTGTTGCCTGGTCTTTTATCTTTAGAGCTGTTAGTCCAATAATTCTTGTGCTACAATCACTTGAAATAGAGATCTTTGAAATGACTTACTGTAAGAGAAAATATCAAATCCTTGTTCAACTGAAAGTGAAGGGATAAAATACAAGGGTTTTAATCCAGCCTTTTAAGTAGGTGAAAAATCCAGCTACAAACATCCTTAACCATAACTTTGTTCGAAGTTATACTCTGCACTTTTGTCCTGAAGAAAGCTGAGACTTGGCATGACAAGAGACCGCAAAATCTTTAAATGATTGCTAGACAGCCAGGCCTGGCTACTCCGGATAGCTTTTAAAGCCCCTATTAGATTAATAGAAAAGCCTACATTGTTGACCTATTGGTTTGCTTACACTTTAAGCCCTTGGGTACCTAGATATCTGGATGAGGCATCCATAGATTATTGAGGTCTCTGTGAAGTAAATAGCTAACTGAATCCCTCTTTAACTTTTAGCCTGCTGTTCAACATGTATTTACAAGTTCTCAGTGCTTTGTGCTTGAGCAACATATATTCATTGCTATTAATCAATGCAGAATCATATTTTAAACAGTAATGTCTTGTGCACCCTGATGCTTCAACCAGACTATGTCTGATTACTCAATTTTCAACATTTTTACAGCTTGGAAGATCTAGCATCTTGCTGCCATTTTCAATCTGTTCTTCTTGTAGGAGTGTTATTTAGATGTTAACTATTTATAAGGGCCCTGCAATGTGCATTTTGGCTGTTCTTACCTCTTAGTGGAAACTGAGACTGGAGTATTATAAAAACATAACTGGTGCATGCAGTCTTGGGCTGCATGCCAAAATAAAGAAGGAATTGGGGGCAGGGGGAGGTAGGAATAATAGGAATGAAAAAGGTCATGTTCTCATAATAAGAGGCTGCAACTTGGCATAAATTTGGAAATCACATCTGTTTATGCTAGTGATGAATTTGGCATAAAGTAGTCGCCTCTTCAATCTAGAATTTAGTTACGTAGCCCTTCTGAATATCATGTGGAATTCTAATCTTGATCCAGTGTGTCTTGTTTCCTATTTCTCTGAAGTTCACCCGTTGGTAATGTTGGTTGTCTAGGTCAGGAAATTTGAAAATGTACTTGTACATTTAAAGGAGCTGAAATCCTAAAGACTCCTAAAATGAATGCGGTTGTTGCATAGTCTTTACAAAAGAGTAAACTAGCAATAATTTTAAAAATCATTGAAGCTGTAGTTAATGGATGCAGTGGACAGAGATATCAGTCTTTTTTGAGGTCACAGTTCCACCTAGAACACAAATCCAAAAGAAAAAAATGGGCTGTGCTGTATAAATAGTCGATACTGTTGAGTCTTTGATTCTTTATGGAGCCTTGCAGAAGACATGCAGTTTGCAGGAGTGAAGCATTTCATTTTACTGTTTTCATGGATCTGATGATCTGCATAGCAGTAACAGTGAGCACTTCTGCTACTGGAGTTAGCAAGTCCAGACTAGTGACCATTGTTGTGACAGTGCTGCTGTATCAACAACAGAAGATTCAAACACCTTTACTTGTCTACTTGTCTGCAATTGTTTTGTTTTTTTCTTTTTAAACTGTTCAATTGACAGCCCAGCTAGATACCATGTAATTGAAGGGAATGTAATTCCTTAGTACCCAAAAGCTAGAGAATTGTTTGTAGAGTTTATAAAGCCTGTTTATAGTTGAATCTTTAGCGGGAGTGGAATCAGGGCTGTGACAGGGTATGGGGAATTATATAACTGCAAAACCGAATATAATTGGAGTGACATTTTCAAATTATGAAATAGGCCAAAACTAGAGATAAAGAATGGCAGGAAATGTACACAAAACCTGATTCTGTGGAAGTTCCTTTCTACAGCCTTCCCTTTTTGACAGCATGTAAAAAGCCAGATCCTCAGTTGGTACTAATTATCCCTCAGCTAAGACAAAAGAGCTGCATTGCTTACCAGTTTAGGCTTTGATACAGCCCAACTGACTTCCAGCTAGAGCTTGGGCATCTGATAATGCCTTTATTGGTGTAGGACATAAACATACGTGTGGCAGAGACAGGAAAATGCCACAATCTTTTCTTCTGCAAGAATAAAGGCTGGCAAACACCTGCAAATCCCCCCCACCAACCAACCCCGCTGACAGCCCTTGAATCTTGAATTTTCTGGTAGTATTTAGCCATGCAAACTTCTGCTTACAAGAACATAACTAGAAAGGAAAGACTAAAATCTTTGCAAGTGCCTGCACAAGTACTTGTGCATGATTTTGTGTAGTGACTGTGATTTGAGTCATGCAGTGAGCCACAAATTGATACCATATAGGATAGGGGGATAAACATAACTGGTGGGTGATTGGTGTAAAACAGCCTTGAGATGACTGGCATAAAACTGTCAGTTTACTTAGGCTTTTAGGAGTTCAAACAATGGCTAAGGAGCATAATTCTGAATTCAAAGTCCAGTCAAATATTTTTCTACCAGAAAGAGGAAAAAAGAAAATATTTGTTGAAGATTTATGTTTTCATGAGCAATTATGTAACTGTTTTGCAAAATTTGTTAGAACTATAGCGTTGTAGAAGAACACACTTGAAAATCTGTATCAAAACTTTTGCAGATAGATTTTTACTCTATTAATGTTTCCAGCACAGTTGACTTTGCTTTCAAGAATGGTTCCTCTGAATTTAACAGGATCATTCATGGAATAATGAATATAGGGTCTAATTCTGCGACTTCAGTAAGAAAATGCGTCAAATGCTATAGCTAAACATAGGTGTGCAACAGCAGGTTGAGACAAGTGTTGCAGACATAAAGGGATATGGATCTGATGTGATCATTGCATCTTCTATACTTAATACAATTCATTATAAATTCTTTTGGTCCTGTCCATGCTTTTCACATAAAACACTTTGTAACAGTGACATTACAGACTTGCTCCTACTTTGTCTTAGGATGTTGCTTCTCAAATGTAAGAATTGACCTTATTTTCTCTAAAGCTGAATATTAAGGAGCACAGATGTCTATCTTTACCTGGTCATAAAATATCTGTGCCCAAGAGTGATGTAAAAGTTCTAGGAAAAATCTTTACTGCTTCATTGAGATTCTGTGAATGTCATTTGTTAGCAACTTTTTACAGCTATGAATAGGAAGCCTAAAAAGAGAGTCATGTGCTCAACTGCAGAGGGAAAAATTATTTCACAAAGAGGCACTGTGAAAATTCAGTCTTTCTTGTATAAATAGGTATAAGTTTACCAGAAGAATTGATGTGGAAGACTAAAATGGGCATCCATAGGCTTCCTATAGTTCCACCTAATACACACAAACTGGCAGTCACAGAACACTTCTACAGTTGTGTTGCTGCATTGCTCCAGCATCTTGATCTAGCTCTGCTTATGGTTTTGCAATGTCATCCTTCTTTGCAGGATCTTGGACAAGTATGGGCAACTGTGTAGGATGATATGTATGTTGCCTAGTAACATCGATGCACGAAATCACAAGCAGAATATTCTCTATAGGGAGTACTTGCTTAAGGCCTACCAGACTCAGGGAACACTTAAAATGCATTTTAAAAAAATATGTGACTACATTAACATGCATACTCCTTCCTTAATGTCTAATGCGAGGTGGTGCTGAGATGCTGATAACATTGAGATTGGCCTAAGTGTTTACAGTATGCCACTCAGACTGGCTCAGCACCAACAGTCACTACATAATCATCTGTAATAAGGGTCTAAATGATGGCTGTTTTTAATTTCACCTTTTATTTATGAAAGACGTTCAGTCAGTGCTATTAAATGTTCCACTACTGTCTTGTAGAAATCATACAGTACAATAGATGAAAACTTTTTCTTGCCTTTTGTAATGTTTCAAACAGCAATTCCATTGCCTGTTACATGTGTTTCTGAGCATTTGAAACACTGAAAAGTAGTTCAAGAGTAAAATCCCAAATATAAAACAACTTAGATCATCAGGTTCCTTTTGTCTAATAAGGTGTGATAATCACGCTGTACCCAAGAACTATCTCTCAAGAAGAAATTGACTTAAACATTTTGCCTTCACTGAGTTATAAAGACCTGGCAGGTCATGTGTAACTGTGTTAAATTGCACTTTGGGTAAAGCTTCAGAGATGACTGTGGTGATCACTTCAATTTAAAGAAAAATGCAAACCAAATGAAAGCCTCTTACTGGTATGATGAAGACATAACTGATTATCCAAAAGCTTAAATAGGAAGTTTGAAGGGCAAATGATGACTAAACAAGGTCACTGTGTTTAAAAAAAAAAAAAAAAAAAAAAAGGCACAACTATAACACTATGCTGTGCATGAGGTTATGGAGTCAATAAGGTTTTCTGATCTAATGCTCTTATCAGGACTGAATTTGTCCTGTTTGTAGCCATTCCATATCTTTCAGGGGGAATTATGAAAGTGGAGTCTCTGAAATAAGCCAGAACTTGGTTTCTATCTTGTTCGTGCAGGTGAATTTATCCCTGATAACAAAAAAATCACAGCTGCTTTTCAGACATCTGTTGGGCTTCCTAGCACTTGCTATTACAAATATAATGAACTGAACATGGCTTTCTCAGTAAGGCTCTGAAATCTGATGCAATTTGTATAATGAAATATGCTTAGGGTTCATGGTTTTAGCTAAAGTTAGCAGAGTGAAATATCTCGCAAAGAAAAAGCAACCTAGGCAGCTCAGACTAAAGCACAGAGAGATAGTTGTGGTAACTGAAAGTCAGCAGATTAAAGCTAGAAATGATAGGTAAACTGGTAATGCTGTGGATAAATGAATAATTGTGAAAGGTACTTAGAATGCAGTGGGCTTCATGTAGTTTGGCATCCTTGTATCAAGACTGGCTTTCACTCTAAAGTTTTTCAATAGTTAGTTATTGTCTTCTTCCTTCTTACAGGAAGTGCATGTTGTTCTCATGTTCCAGTCATGGAACACTGACCCTCTGGAAAACAGTGGCACTATCACCATTAAGGGAGTGAAGGAAGATGAATCCTGGAAAAATTAAATATTGGATTGTGGTATACCAAAGCAACATTGTCACTTGGCTCTGGTAATTTTTGTTTACCGAAGTTGGTGTTAGCCATGGAAAACTGTGCATTAGTCTTCCCATTCAGCTGTGTTGTTTGTCTCTAGCTACCTAGCCTGTGACCTCCTGCAGGTATAGATGTTCTGCAGTTTAAAATAGAGGAGTTTAGCACACCTTTCAGGGACTTTTTAGGGGTTTTGTGTGATTTACATGTACACTGAGTCTTGGCTGCCAGCTGTCTATAGTGGTTTGTAATCAAAACACAGATTAGAGGGATCAGGGTCCTAAAATGAGGAATGTCGTGGCTTCATGGGGACCCTTGCATGAGGGAGGAGATGCAGTGTAGGAGTCCCTAGACATCTGTAGTCCCTGTAGTCCCTAGACAGCTGTCTAGGCAAGGTAAACTCAGTGCCAGCCTCAGGCTGCACTGTAGTTACATTTAGATATGCACTATGGAGGGAATGCACTATGTTAGAGTGATAGGTTTCCTTTTCTCTGGCTCCCATGGAAGCAAACTGACCCCTTTGATAAGGATGTTGAACTGACTTCTAGCCTTCCCAAGTAGTGGGTTCTGACTCTCACCCTCACTCAGCCTTTTTGACAAGTTCAGCCTGTTAAAACAGGAGATTACATTTAGGCTACTGGAAGTGAGCACTTTGCCTGCTGTCACTTTGTTTTGAGCACCATAAATTTTGTCCTGCATGGAGCACAAATCCACTTCTGTCTTGTCTTCTCTGAAACAAGATTACCTTTATTTCACTGCAGAGTGAAGAACCTGGTTCTTTTAAATACTTGATGGTAACATGGACTGTTTCCCTTACCATTACTTTCAGCATCTTTAGTGATGTGTGCCATGGATTTATTATTGTACCAAAGATGATAAATTTACTTGGGGAACTATTTTCAGCCCAGATCACAGTGCTGCTTTTATTTGCTGATGGGCCTCTGTATTTCTCTGCCAACATTCCTGCATGTTTCTGGTTCTTATTTATTTTTCTTATGCCAGTTTCCTCTCATTAATTACTCTAAACCTACACAAATGTGATCTTCTCATATTACAAGAAATCTCTTACTGGGCATGGACCTTTTGTTACTTCCTGAATATTATAATATCTTAATTAGGCTACATATTAAGTAGAAAAATACTTGATTAGGTCACTTACTATTTCTGTCTATTGCAAACTAGTATCTGCAAGCTTAACCCTAGAGGCTCATTCTGGCCAATCATATAGTGCATAAATCGTGAGTGGCCTTGATGTAAGCAGTTTTGTAATGCCTCAGTCTCTCAGCCCTCACAGGACCCTTCCCCAGAGGACAATTCAACACCTGGTTATTGATTATGAAAAGACAGAAGTATATAAGGTAGATACAATTGTCTCCCATTTACTGAGCATAAAATGAGCCGGCTAGCTCTGATTTTTGAGAACCTGGTCTGGGACTAAAATAAGATTGGGCTTTTTTAGCACTGGATGACTGATATACATAAAGCAATCCCTGCAGCAGAAATGCGTGTCAGTTATAATTAAGCATCATCTACATGTGTGTGGGGGAAGAGCACTGAAATGGGTGATTTAAGAGCAAGTTCCTCCTACACTGTATCTCCTAGTGAGAACAGGAATGAGCCTTGCTGCACTGCAGTACTTTTTACATCTCTTCTGTTTCTTAGAACCCAAAAAGTGGTCAGGAAACAAGTGAATACCTAAAAGAAAGGGGATTATAGAGAAAGAATCTAAAGCGTGCTCAGTACATCTGTGTCAGTCTGTAAGGTTTGGGACAACTATGTATTGGGAGGATGGTCACTGGAATTTCAGGAACCAGCCCTTNCTACACTGTATCTCCTAGTGAGAACAGGAATGAGCCTTGCTGCACTGCAGTACTTTTTACATCTCTTCTGTTTCTTAGAACCCAAAAAGTGGTCAGGAAACAAGTGAATACCTAAAAGAAAGGGGATTATAGAGAAAGAATCTAAAGCGTGCTCAGTACATCTGTGTCAGTCTGTAAGGTTTGGGACAACTATGTATTGGGAGGATGGTCACTGGAATTTCAGGAACCAGCCCTTGTTGAAGAGGAAAGTGATTTTTTTATGCCAAATTGCATTTTCTGGTTATTACTCATTCAACCCTGTTTGAAGTTCATGCAAGCTAGTTTGGGAGTAAAACTAAGTTACTTATAAAATTCATCTTCTTATACTAGAAGAGCAGTTATTTTTGGAAGGCTGAAAGGGGAATACTGAGGGAAGGATCAGTCTAATTCCCTGCATAAAGCCTTCAGCACTTCTTTGGGTTGTACCTGCTGAGCTCTGTGCACAGCTATTGAGTATGTTCAGTACAGCTTTCAGGAGCAGAGAAAAATCACTTTCAGCAAATTTACTCTGGCGGAGCCTGTCTGCCAAGTGGAGCCACCTTCCTCCTTGGTTGTGTTTATAAAAACCTTGTTTAAATGGGGAAAACAAGAGAAGAGCAAACAGATTCCTTGACCCACCCAGCACTTGTCTGTGCAGCACAGTCACTCCTGCTGTGTGGGATCCATCACATGACAGGGAAATGCTTCTGGGAGCTGTTATTTTAAAATATTGGCAGCACATCATGGGGTGGGACTGCTCTATCTCGTATCTTCTTACATTCTCCTACTAGCTACTTCTCCTGTTTTATATGTTGCTGTGGCTGTATCAGCTTTAACATCATAATTTGTGTTTGTCCTCTGTGTGATTTTTTCATATGCTTTGAATGAGGGTTGTGCTGTGGATGATGTGCCAAAGGCCAGTCACCAAATCCAATGCTGTGTGTCTCTGGAACCCTGGTGAGGAAACAATAATCTCCAAATGGCACAGATGGCTTTTGACACTGTATTGATGCACCTGCATAGGCCAGAGTATGTCTGTGCTCAGATGCATAGAGAGGCAGTGCTATTCCTAACTCAGATTATCTGTGCAAGGTGTGATAAATGTTGCTGTGTGTCCTTACTCCCTGGTACAGTAGTGTAGCCAGAACTTTAGTCTGACTGCAGGTTCCTGCTGTGCATTTTACAGCAGCTTGCGCTTAACTCTGTGCCTGGCTTCAGGAGGTCCTGCCTTACAATATCCTTTCCATTCACTAGGCAGCACCCTCCCACCCTTTTATTGTTTGGGGCAGTTGTTATGTGTGGGGTGAGGGAATGGCAAAGAAATGATAAAGCATATGTAAGCTCTTGCATTGTTTTTCCACTGTCTTGCTGTTTTGAATAGTAGCTAATGATATTTGCAAAGCTTCTTGCTGTTACACTGGTTTGTTCCATTCCAGTGAAGGACACCCTTTGCTTCTTGCTGAGTGTTCAGCAACAATGGACCAGTCACAAAGGGATTTTACTTGAGCAGTTGTTTCTCTTGGCTGGGCTACTCCTGATAACATCTCCTCCTGCTGTGTACAAAGAGTGCTTGAGCTGAGGGCGTTAATGTCTTGTATGGTCAAGGTTTTGTTTTAAAGGGTGTAGTAGTTTATTTTTGGAAGGAACTCTGAGGAGCGGCCACATAGCATTGAACTCTCCTATCCTGTTTATCACCTCCAAGTCCAGCCCTTCTCCCAAAATGAGTTTTCAAGATGCAGCACTGTGCTGAACTACAAGGTGAGATTGGGCAGTCAGTTTTCTGCTCTTGGCGAAGTATTAGTTGGCCCAGGAGTTTGAAAATTGCTTGGGGGTAGACTGCTTCAGCTAATTCACACCTAGAACAATCTCACACACTAGTGGAGTTCCTTTACAAGTGAATTTGTTCTCTTTTCCTCATGTGTTGTCTTAAATCTGCTGCCATAGCGACCATGGAAAGGCTGATTAAGTCAAGAATGGCTAATACAAATCTTAGCTGAAAACACTTTATAAAAAGTCAAATTCCTGAATTTTCTTGTCTTATGTATCTTGTCCTGTCTAGTGTTTTGCTTGTGCTCTTGCAAGAATCCTGCAGAGGGCCTTTTCTGCATTGCAGGGCAATGTAAGAGAAGAAAGTAGAGGGAAAATTATTCCTTAAGAGATCTGTCTAAGATAGATGGATGGAAACCAGCAATCCTAATTTGCAGAGTCTTGGAGTTCCGAATAATCTAATTTAGCTGTCTGAGAAGGATAATTTTGCTAGACTTCCAGTTGCGTGCTCCAGGAGCATGACTAGGCTGCTACAGCAGGAACTGTGTGCCTAAATGCATTACTTGTATAGTTGCTTGAATGAATGCTGATAAGCAAAGCTGCTGCTGCCCATGTGCTTAGATCTGTTGACTTTAATGAGACTTGAGACCCTTCTTCTTAAGTGCCCTTCTTGAATTGGTGTCTGACTACTCCAGTACTTCCAAGGCCATTGTATCCAAGTCAAGAGTACTAAGAAAACTCAAATTGAGCAAAGCTCCACAACCAGACTTGGTTAAGGTGAGGTGTTGAATGTTCACATTGGAGTGATGGGCATGAGACAAGGAGTACAGAAGACTGTAGTTTTTCCTATTGCTGTAAATCCATCTTTAAAAACATTACCAAGGTCCCCTCTCATTTTGACTAATTAATGGTAATAGGGCAAGCCTTTTTTGTTTAGAGTGTCATCCAGCCTAAGGTAACATGGCTCCTCTTTGTACAGGATGCTATAAATGCTTGTCTACAGGATTTGAAATTGATTTTCCAGTTTCAGAAAAAACCCATGAATTTAAATCATGTTCTGCTTCCCTTCTGCAGAAGATCTTGGCATATGCATCTCAAGTGGTAGTTGAGCAAAGAGCTCTGTGCCAGCCCCTGTAACAGTGAGCAGATTAGCAAGGTTCTGAATTAATTGGAAACACCAGCTTCCTGAAGGACTTGCATCGTACAAGACTTGTTTTCTCAAATGTAATTAAATGCTGAATGCAGATGGAAATAGAGTTGGAGACAGGGTTAGGGGTGCAGAGAACAGTAATTTCTCAGGTTTTTGTGGCAAACTGTGCTAAACTTGTCTAACCAAAATTTGTCGCCTCATACCTGATTCTAAAAGTTACATAAAGAGTTGCTGACTCATTATTCCAGAAGCTGGGAACAGAGGAATTGTTGCTGCCCAGGCCTTGCTAGCTTTCCCAGCTGCATTTCCTATAGCAGGAGGTGAGGAAGGAACAGCTGCAATTGTCTTATGGCTACAAAAGGATCCCCTCTCACAGGAGAAATCCCCTGCTGAGTGAATTCACTAGGTTTTAAGCCTGCTTACTGCAGAGTGTCACACATAGGGCAGCTGCAACAGCTATGGAATTCAGTCTTTCAAAGATAACAGTAGGTATAGAATAGATGCTTTCTGAGAAGTGGTGTTAGGATACCTTTTCTGATGTTCCCTTCTCATGGATTTGAGTACATGTTCTTGTGTGTCCTGTTAGCCACTGTGTATATGGCTTGCAGTTCTCTCAAGTTAACCCATAAATGTGAAATTTCTGGGCCTTGTAAACAGTACCATCTCCAACAGTAATGCTCTACTATCCTCCAGTAAGGATTTATCCTCCTGAGTACTGTATGAAACTGTAACCTCTTCCTGAAGCTGTTCATCTAAATATAAACAACCTCTTTCTGTAACTTAAAGAATTGCCTTTGCCTTCTCTAGATCCTGTGTGACTGTCTTATTCCTAACAGTGACACAAGTAGCTATCCATATGCACTGTTTATTTCACCTTAGTCTCTCCTTCCATCAATCTCAGTGATCTCTTCTTTATTAAAAACAAATAATATTGACTGGGTATGTTTCACAAAGAATTAGAAAGACTAGTGGCAGATATTAAATGCAGAGGCAGTTGCTGTTTCTTCAAGAGGTTAATTTGACCTGTTAGAAGTGAGAAGCCTGTAGCAGTATTCCTATGTCCTTGCTCTCCAGGTGCAGGTGTTTGGGCTTAGAAATGTTTAGCAATGGCTTGATACTAGGTTAGCAACAACTGTAATAAAAATAGGATTTTTATGCATATTGGGAAATGCTTTAACAAGTCTAGGGATTCTAGAAGGCTGGTTGGAGCTGCTGAAACCTGTTGTGCTAAGTGTTAAGATTTTGGTGTGTGTTTTGACCAATTAACATTTTAATGAGTGTTTGAATACACACTGCATAGATAGAAATGATAATCAATTTTCTGTTCCTTGTAATGAAATGCTGTGGCATCTCTTCTAGCCAATACTGCAGGAGTTCCTTTTCCTGCTGGAGGTTGTCTTGTTTCTTGAACAGCATTTACTTAAGCATAGAATATTCTTTCATGTTTCCTGAGAGTTTGCTTGGAAAGCAGTAGTAAAACCTCAGTGCAAGCCACAAAATTATTGTGTTTGAAAACTGTAATATGATGCTCTCACATTTTCTGGTATTTAGTTCCTGTAAACTTTTGTTATGAAACACTTTGCAATGTAGATCAATCCATGCTAGTGACAGCACATGTGGCTACAGAAAGTGCACAGTGGATGACAGTGCACAGCAGATGGAGTCCTGATGACAACACTAGCAGTTACTTGAAACTGTGTTGGCCTTGCACAGGGTTTCTGGTAGCTTCATTTGTGAGATGCTGTGCCAGGCCAGGTCCAACTTGAAGATCATTAGGACAGTAATTTTCATCCCATCCTTCCTTCTGTGAACTATGGAAGAGAAATGAGCATGGGGTAAAGGGGCTTGCCTATAACTAAAATGCAAGTCAGGGATAACAGGGAAATACAGTATATGATGGTGGGAGAAATGCAGTGAATCACCTCTCCTGCTAGCTTATTCTCAAGATCTTTCATGACTGGAAGGGAGCAGATGGCATTGCTGCAAAAACATTGCCCCATTCCCCAAGCCAGGCAGCTGAAGCAGAACAAGGAATGTTTGGCTAATGCTGCTGCAGGAGCACACACCAGCAGTACAGGCAAGCTCCCAGCACACCCATTTGAAAGGCAGGCAGGTATTTCTTTTGCAGCCTTTATTTTGAGCTACATCTGTGCTAGCAAAAGAGAAGGCCTTGTTTCTTGTTTTAAAAAGCTCAGCTAGGACTCCAGGAGTTGTTATCACCAGGGTATCTAACATTATTTTCATATCAGTATTGCTAAAGGCAACACAGGACAGATTGCTTGTGGTTTGAACTCTTATCATTGTTGAGCAGACCTAGGGTCATCTTTGCTGGGGAAAGCCATTCTCTGCAGTCTCCTGGGACAAGCTGCAATAGGAAGAGATTTGGTCTCTGGAATTCCCATAAAAGAGATTTGGCTGACACCTCTTCATCAATGCTAGCAGTCTCACGCTGCAGCAATTTACTGCTTTGAAAACCCTCAGATGATTTTAAGCTGAGATTGAATATGTTCATTGGCAAATAAACTGTAGTGGAAAATTTCATGGCATCTATGCTATGACTTTAATTACTGCTGAAGTTGCTTATGTATGGACTGATTCCTAGAGGATCTATAAATAGTACAGCTTTCAATGGGATAGAGCTGATTTAGTCCCTAGGATTTGCTTGGTTTTGTCTGGAAGACACTAGGCTATGACATCTCTCTTGGAGAGGGCTCTGGCACCTGTGTTGGCTGGAGCACTAGAAGCTGAGACACCTAGTGTACACCCTTGAGCAGCTGCAAGAGGCATTCACTAAGAGGAAAACTCTGAATTTGCCAGACCAGTACCAGCCACTTAGATACATTCTAATCTCCAGACTCTAATCTCTAGCCTCCCCTCCAGAACTGATGCTGTGGCATCAACATCACACCAGTGATGCACTAACTTTGGAGACAAGTTTCCCTCCACTGCTGGTTCTGACATAGATTGTGAAAGTTCATTCAAGTCCTATTACTCTCATTCAGTTTGGGAAATTCACATAAACTTGTAACAAATGCAAGTTTGCACATACACAGCAGTTGGAGAATAAGTTTTTTTTGTTAGATGCTAAGTGTGGATCAGCACAAAGCAAATAGATTTGTCCTTCATCTGCTCTTCGTTGCAATTACTTTTAAAGGAAGTTTGTCCTTATTGTGAGAAGCCATGTGCAAAATATGACAGCTAAAAACAAGTACTCTTCCACCTCTACAGTCCAGTCTTTAGGTGCTACTTGGAATTTAAAAACATGCATAACAGCCCCCTTTCCCACTCCTATTATATTTGACAAACAGTCTTTATGTAATGGTTATCTGAGTGAAAACAAGGTATGCATCTGGGAGATAAGGGGATGTGGTAATAGTCTACTGGATGACTTTGCTTTTGATATATATCTTTAACATTAATTTTAAACATGAGTAGATGAAAATAGGTTAGTACTGGAGCTTTCTAGATTTTTCTCAGCACTTGCCATAAATCAGAAGATGGTTCTCTGAGAAATACACTCTGCTTTGTGATCAAATGGCACCTCTGGGGATACTTCGATATTCTCCTTATGCTACACTTTTGTACAAAGCGACCTGAAGGCTGTCACAAGGAGATCCTGCACTCTGACACCACCAGCCTGGGCTCTTGATGCTAACAGAAATTAATTCCTGAAGTATGCTTTAGCAGCTGCCTTGAAACAGAAGAATCTGTCAACAGAATCTTGTGTGAGATGAAGCTCTAGCCATAGAGGAGTGGAGGGAAGAAAAAAGTATCCACCCAATTAATACAAAGGAGGAATAAATTTCAACTAGCACAATGCAAAGGCAGGAGCTGAGTCAGAGAAGGGCCTTTTCTATTGTCACCCAGAAGGCAGTGACAGATCAGCTTCATTTCACCAGTCCATGTTAGCTGTGCTGAACCCATCCTTAGTTTGTTTTATGGCTATTTAGTTACATAATCAGGGAAACCAAAATATTGTTGAGATCCATCTAAGTAATTCTTCTTTGTCAGAAAAAAATTAATGAAGTGAAAGAAATTGCTGAAATGGCAATTTAGAGTTGGAAAAAAGAAAGCCAACATTTGAATGAATCTTCATCCTTCATATATTTAAATTGAAATCCATGTAACTTAAAAGCTGTTTTCAAAATGCAGCATACTGCAGACACTCAGCACTTGTGAGGGAAAAAGTAAAGACACAAGAAAATTCAAATTGGGCACCTGCAGTCAGCAATCGCTTAAAACAATTTTCACTCTATTTGCTGCTATCCTCTCTAGTCTTGCCACTTTTCCTTACATAGTACAGCTGTGTTGAACTACCATGGTACTGCATTCCTAATGTTATGTTAAAAATGCTATAGGACATGTTTCTACCTCACCAGTTTTAATTTATTTGACCTTTATGTCTCTGAGATACTTGATTAGTGCATTCAGGGTGTCAGCTTTATATAAACATCTCTCATTCTAATACTTCGTGGAAAAACGTGTTGTAAAAGACCTCAGTTACCAACACTGATCTTTGGAAAACACAGCCATTGAATTATCCTGATACACAGTTGTTGAGAAAAAGAGTGTGTAATGCTTTTTTGCAAAATACAGCTATAATCACGTTTGGTTACAGTTTGCATTCTGCTTGCATATGCTGACATGCAGCTCAGACAAACCAGAGCCTGCATGTCTTGAGAGCTTCATGATCAGTGGTCTTAATACACAATGATTTTATTAGTGGACAATTCAATTTTATTTATACTTCCAATGGATATTAACTCTAGTGTATAAATATGATGATGTGCACAGAATTTGGTTTAAAAATATGCATTTTAGGAAATAGAGTAACAATACTTTCAGAATTAATCATAATTTTCTGGTTTACTGATGAGCAATAACAGATTAGGAGAGAGCAGAAATATGAATGATTAGTGTAGTCTTATATGTTGTTAGAAACATTAAATAATACCATAATAATGGCAATAATAATATGTTAAATGATTCTGTCATCATGCTGCATAACACCTCCCACTAAATGTACTTCTGCTAGTGACAGCCCCACCTTCTCACGGCCTAGTAGCTTTGGATAAACACACATTCCGCAACTATGTCCTGACCTTTTCATGAAGTAACAGAACTGGTTTGCCAAGACTCTTCACGTGGTTTAAATGGCTTTAGTTTCCTTGTCTCTGTCAGGGATAGGCCAAGAAAGTGACATTTGAATTTTTTAAGCTTTTGGCAAGATTAGGGTCAGGATTTTGTAGACATTATGAACTGTGACATTAGCTACTTTTTGTAGTAAAAGAAACTTACTCTCAAATGATTCCTGGATTATATAGTATACCATTGCAAAAAGCATTAGCCACGTCCAGATTTCTGTCTCACACAAACTCAAAATAGCTGAGGGAGGGAGATTGCATTAGAAGTTTTGGTCATGTTCCAGCTTGTCTGTGAACCTTGCACAGCATTTGTGAAGTGCTCAGCATCAGTGTGGACACAGCAAGTGGAACAGGGACCTCCTGTGTTCCCCTGCCTTCCTGCTCTGTCCCCTGGATATGGGAGAGCAGCCTGTGACTGGCATTCTCCTGGGGAGCTCCTGCTTCCTCCCACTCACTACAGACCAATACAATGATCTATAACTCATCTCCCACACTGAAAGTGCTGAAGTTAGGCTTGGTCACTTAAGTAACAACACCAGACACCTGTTGGGAAGGAGTCCTCCTAATCAAGTCACTAACGGTTAGGCACTCTTTCTCTTCTTTGATTCAGTTTGTTTGGGGTTTTTTTTTTTGGTAATGTTGTACAGTGTATACATTTCAAGTACAGTGAGCTTGTTTGAAGTTTCTCTGAACAGTAGCACTGCAGTCAGGCTCTAAAAAGCCACCTTCCCACATGTCCAAAAGCAGAATCTTTGTCTTGCAAAGCAAGAGCTGGTTCTGTATATTGACGTAATACTGAGAGAAGCCAATGAGCCAGTGAGTGGCTCCTAAAACTGTAGTATTTTATGCTTGGATACTTGCACTCAATACATGTCACTAAGAAAGGTGTGAAATTTCTCTTTGCTTTCCTAGAAATTTAAGGAAACTAGTGAATAGTTTTGGGTTTGGGTTTTCTCCCCCTCCTCTTTCTCTGCTGATATTCAGAGAAACTGAATAATGCTTTTCAAGATCTCCAATAATAATTGAATGGCCTTTGCCAGTGCTCCTTCCTTTTGATCAATCCCCGATGCCAATGAAATGGCATGGTCTCTGTCAGGACCTAAACAGGATGGGATTCAGGCTTGCAAATTTGTTCTAGAATGATGCTTGGAAGCATCAAATTTAGGCTCCTCAGTTTGTTTCTGGTCTGAACACGTCCACGTCTTACTCAAGACCGTGTTATTCTCTATAGTTATGTTATTAATAAGTTAAATGGCATATTCAGGTGTTTGTGTCAGAGTCAGAAAGGTAAATCTGCTGGGAATGATGGAATGTTTTTGTCAAAGGCTTAGGAAACTGACATTACCAGAAGCTTGTCTGTTTTTTCTCAACTGTATCAGTTAATTGAGGAAGAACTATTACTTTTGCCCACAAAATTTGCTCTAAAAGATTTTGCTAGTAACATGGCGAGTAGTTGTGATTCAATCAGAACTACCTAAACATGGTATAGGTGAGCAGTTTAAGCAGGGATACAAAGTTCTGTCTGTTATATCAGACTGATTTTGTGTGCACCTTGTTTCTTAACAGTATACTAATATACTTGGCCTTTCACCAATCTTCCAGTGAAAGTTCTTAATATTTTCAGAATGTGGGTTTTCACTATTTGTCCAAGTGGAAAAAATCCCAACAAGTTTGTTAAGGTGGTGTAAGCTGGACAATTAAAAGCAATCAAAAAAATCATGTTTCATTTTTAAAAATACCAGCTTTGGTACTTATGAGAAAGTCATAAAAGCAGTTTCTTTTTCGTTGGTAAGACTTCATTCACTATTTAATGCAATACCTGATTTTCAGTGCCTTTGCTTTATTCCACTAACATTTATCTCCTCATTTGTTTGCATTTTTCCATTTAGACACCTTCTCTTGTAAACTCTCCTGCCAAACTTCAAACTACCCCTTGACTGTCTTCCAAAACCCCCTTCAAGGCCTGTCTTTGCTGCACTGCCTACAAATCACTGTCACCTGGCAGTCTTGAAGCTGGAGGCCATCTGTGACCATGGTGACTGCTGATTTATGTGAGCACACCCATCTTCATTGTTATTCATGCCACCTTCTTTCATACATTTTTCCCTTAGTCACTCAATTTCTTGTCTTGGGAACATGGTGTGCAAAGACTCTGGGGTGGGAACTGCCTGAAATAATGAATATAAGGTGCAAAATAGATGTAGAGCTTTCTAAAAAATATGTCAGGAAATAATAATATGTTTGAAGTGCATATTTGTCAAAACAAGATTGTATCAAATTAATTACAGATGAGGTCATAACTACCAAAATATGTAGGCTGGAATCACTGATCCAGCCAAAGACTGGAAGGATTTTGGTGCATGAACTTCACAGCTAGACAAGCTGCCATATAACTTAGAGTAACCTTGAAGCTTTTCTGAAATTTTTTCCCTTTCATAGCTCTCAGGGTGCACCAGAGCTTTGACATTTTTGGGACATGTCCTTTTTTATATGGCTAAACCCGCAGTACTGGTGACTGAGAATGGAATGTGGTATGATTGAGACTTTCCCTCATGGGACTCCTCTTCCCCAGAGACTTCTCAAGGGACACATTAGGAAAACTTTATGGCTGCCATGTGTCTCTAGAAAGAGACCAAATGTTTACCCTTTTATAAAATCATATTAAGGCAAGATAAACCAAATGTTTACCCTTTTATAAAATCATATTAAGGAAAGCATATCAATCTGTGTAAAGAAAACTTGTTATATAAATCAGAAGAGACATTGTTTGGGAAAACCTGTGTCTAGTAAGCATAAAATTAATTTAGTGGTAGTTCATACATTTTAGAGGAACATGCTGTATTCAACAACAGGGGCCCAGTCCTGTCTGCACCAAAGCAATAGTAGTGCTGAAGTAGTTACGACAGAATTCATGTAACTGTAGGTAATTTCTTTTTCATATCCATAGATAACACGTAATCTCTACATTACTCCTATCCTGCCTCTCTGCATTTTCACAAGCCCTAGCAACAATCCAAGATGACTTTGGAGAAAGCTGGCTTATCTATGCACAGAGCTGTGCTGCAGAATCAGCATAGCCTTTTTGATTTATTTTTCAAAGCTCTTCTCTATGGTTTCTGTCTTGATTTTCTTGTCAACTTGATTTAGTGCAAATCTCTGGGGATGCATTGTGCATTATATGAAACTGGTGTTACTGTTGTTGAAGCAGACTCAAGCAAAGAGCTTCTGTTTGTGGAACTGTTTTATGTTACATACATTAATAATGTCATACTTCTGAAGAAAAATCTCTTGTAACAATCTAAAGATGACTTTGTAGAGCAATCTGTTCACTCTTCCCTGTAGTCTTAATTTTTCTCCATTCCTTCCTTCCCCTGATGGACTGTTTCTGGTTTGAAACTTGGCTGATTAATAGCTTAATGTCAGTGCTCTAATTTGAGCCTGATTTGCTAGCAAGGTGCTGAGCACATTCGTTGAGTCAGTGGGAGTGGCTGGTATCAGCACTTTTGCAAAGCAGGACACTTACTTCAGTGCCTCAGTATGGCTTCAGGAGCCTGATTTAGGCTCCTATTTTTGTTACCCAGAGTAATCCAAAGATATTAACTGGTGTGTTCTTTGAATAACTACAGCCAGTATTTTTAAAATAACATGAAATCAGCCAATTTTTAATGGGATTTGTGTGTCCAGTGCCCTGAGCTTCTCTGAAAGCCCTGTCCTGTCCCTTTTTTTCAGCATAACTCTGAGCCAGGATATATTTATTTCATCTGTGTATCAGCTTTGCTAAATATGTATTTGGTTCTTCTGGTTGCTTGAAATTGCCATGCCAGTGTAACTGGAACATGGTGAATGCCCTAAAATGTGGGGACAGTCAAGATGCATAGATTACTATAACTTTGATTTCAATACAGGAGCATACAGAATGTGTTTGGGGCTTTAAAGGGTGAGCAAGGAAGTAACAATGAGTCTTCATGCTAAGCATTTCTCCAAAAGATCCTGTGAGCCTTTGGTCCTACTGGATCTCTCATCACATAAATTGACTTAATGAACATGTCAGATCCTGAAACTTAGCAGGCTTTTGCAGGTGGTGTTTGAAGTGAGCTGCAAAACAAGACAGCCTTTGATAGGTGTATGAATTTGTATAAATGTATGAGGAATTGTTCACATAAATCCCTGTGCTGCCACAGTGATTTATTACATGTGCAAAGCTCAGAACATCAAAATGGAACTGTAACTGTGCTGGCTAACAGCTGGACCTGGAATGAATTAATGCAATATCATAATTCACTAAAGGAGCTCTGCTCATGTCACAGAACCAGAGAGCAGTGTATGAGTGTTTTATCAGCCTAGCAGTGACCTGAGACTATTTATACAAGTATGTAGTATACATTGCTCTTCTATCAATTGTTCTGTGCATTAAGACATTATTTCTGTGGCACTGTACTCAAATTTAACCGATAAATGCAATCCAGGTGGGGGAAAGGAGCCAAAGAGCCGAAACCATACAGCTAATTGAAAATGTTAATAGAAAAAGAAACTAGAAAACAGCTATTACTTTTGGTCATTTCCTTTGACTTTTATATTCTTCCCTATCTGAATTGACCAATGCACATGGTCAGATGAATGACACTCTCTTTCTCAGCTAAGCATTAGGAAGGATGTACATGGCGTATGAAATACACTCTAACTCAAATTGAATGCCTCAAATCCTGGGACTGGATAGCCTCATCCTTCTTATCACAGCCACTAGCAGAGATGGTGGTGTAGGCTGTGATGTATTGAGAAGCTTACCTGTAATAGGTATTACTCATACACATTGCTGTATAGAGATTTTTCAGGCTGAAAAAACATAGAAACCCAAGTTGGGTGAAAGCTTGCTTGCTTGTTTCAGGCTTGTTGTAGTTTTGTTCCTTAAGAAGGCAGCCTGCTTCAGAGAAGTTTATAATTCCATCTCTCCTGAGACCCATCAGTGCATTGGATGAGTGTCCAAATGGTGCCTTGTGCCCCCATGACAGAGAAAATTGTGAAATCAGCAGGAAATTACCCAGTGTTTTGTACTTGGTCTGGTCAGACAAAGATCATAGTCTCATCTCCATAGAAAGGAGAGGTATTTCAAGAATATTTGCTTCTGTTTTGAGGAAGCCCGGAGACTGGCCAACAGCACTTAGTGGTCTCTAGAGTAGAGGCCTTAGGATTGATTGCTGCTTTACAGTTCCCATGGTTTTTTCTCTAGACTTGAGGCAGCTGTGTGGAATGGTAGTGCTGTAGGGCTGGGCTGCACTACACTATTACCAGCAAGGCAAGTAAACTCAGCAGATGTGAAATCTCATCTTTTCCCCTATTCATAAGCACAGATAAAAATGACACTTGCCAATAAATGGAAAAGGGGCATGGCAGGAAGAAAAAGACCATGGCCAAGATAACTTGGAGACTCCTGATCCCCAGCCTTTTGGCCGAGGTTAATGTATTGTTTTGTACCATATTTTCCTCATAAAGCTGCTAGCATCTTGAGCAATTCCAGATACTTCTAGCCTAACCCTGGAGAAAGGGCCAGTACTCAGGTATTAACACAAAAGTAAGCCTGAATCCTGTTTATCTTGTCAGCTATGACATTCATATCACAGCAGGTATTTCTGTGTGCATCTCTGTGTTCTTGTACATATATTTCATATACAATTTGTGGGTATTTGTATGTGAAAGATGCAGTCTGCATCTTTGGAAGTCTCTCTAATAGTCTAATAGCCCTGCTGCCTGTTTGAGAACTGCCAGTACGCTGATGCTTTTATTATGATCTTTCCAGATATGATAGTCTTCATTTTTATTGCGTTATAAATCCTTAATGTGTTGGTCTAATTTGTTTTCTCTTGCTTCTAGGAGTAGGCACTATCTCTTCATTTGCTCTTACAGTTCGTTGTGAATGCATTTTCAAACTCAAGGGATGCTTTGTTCTCCTCCATTCTGTGCCCCTTCCAAAGCTTCCCCCACAACTTAGGCAGTTTATTTACTTCTCAGCCCCCATTAATCATTGCCATATGTGCCTCACTTTGCAGATGATACTCTGGGTCACTTGTGGCTGTTGAACAAATGTGGAAGACACACACGAGTTGCTGGTCATACTTTACAGAGAGAACAGACCACACACAGACACAATCTCCAAAGACTGAGAAGTCAAAGGCACACATTAATTTAATATGGCTCAGCTTTTTACAGCCATAGAGAGAGACAGGGAAACATTGACTTCTGTTTTTGTGCAGAAACTGATTGCATGGTGATTATTTTAAAGGGAGATTGGGTCAGATTTCTGTTGATAATATATCCCAAGAAATTTATTTTAATATGTATCCAGTTTGAGATTAAGCTTATTAGTTTAGTTCACAAGACAGAGATTTGGTCTATTGTTCATTAAATAAAATATACCTCAGATAGGTGATATAAACCTATTTGCATGTTTCAGGACGTGTAGTTGCTTTGAGCTGTTCAGGTGGTTGCAACATTCAAGTTGCTTAATTACATGGTTCCTCAAGGTATGGAATGTGTCTGGCTGCTGCAGCAAAGATGGGGCAACAACAACAAAACACAGAAGCATGCTGATGTAGCTACAAAGGAGATACTTTTTCACACAGCATTAATTAATAATAATTAGGGAGTAGAGCTTGCTGTTCATGAATGTCAGCAAGGTTAAGTAAGGGTTTAGCAAGATTTGAAGTGGCATTGGATCTCTATAGGCCTCTACTATGATTGCTCTGCCTAAGCCCAATAAAGATAAAAGCCCCAGAACTTACGAAAAGTTCTTGATTTCATGATGAAGCCTGAACTTGGCAACAGTTTGAGGCTGTCAGCTAGTAAAGGCATAAAAATCTGAAATTTCTGCTAGACCTATCCATGGTGCCGATGGTGGTTTGCCTAAAATCTGAGTCCTGGTGTTGTCTCAGTACTATTTATCCTGTTAACACATCCCAATTACTTTTTATTTTTAAAATGTTTATATTCCTGTCTAAGGGTTCCTGAAAGCTAAAACAGTGAATTGCAGTGGATTAGGTTTGTGTAAAAATACTAGAATTAACATGTTGTGTAGCATGTCACCAATGCATTTTTTGCTGAATAATGGTAAGTTGATTGTTCTTTCTTTTTCCTAACAGTTGTAACTCAGATTAGTGCATGTGTACTTATTACGTATTGTTGTGTTTTAGGAATATACACAACTTCGTAAACATTTAGAAATTATAGGAAAATAAATTTAAAGAAGTAGACAGCATAAAATGAATACAGTCTTTCCTAATTTCAGCACATGCTTTGCATGTCCCATTGGGGCCCTTGAGGAATGCGAATCAGTATTGTCAAACACTTACTTTTGCAGGGGCTTTTCTCAGTGTCCTTGCAATCCATTTATGTTCTGGGGGTGAAGGAAACTCAGCTGCCAGTACCATGTACCTAAACCCATCAGGGCACTGTTCAGCATGTAAGTCTGTAGTGTGTTGGCCCAGACTTGTTGTTGACTTGGTGCTAGAGGTTTGGAAAACTTTTTGATTCCCTTTCCTTTCCTGCTTCTCATCTGAGACTTGAGACTTCTGTCAGCACAAACAACTTAGCCTACAGGCCTGCTTCCCTAGCTCAAAGGCATGACAAAACTTTTCAGGCCATAATCATTAAGTGTTTTGCTAGCATCAAATTTCAGCATGTTAATAAATACTGCTCCATCAAAAATGCTGGCATCAATGGCAGGAGTTGTACCTTGAGGTTGAAGGTTGGTCTTGGCAGTAGCCATCAGATTACTATTCCTTTTGCCAAGGTGATGCTTTTGCATTGCAATTTGTCCTATGAACTTTTGAAGGTTAATCTCATAAAACCCAGCGTAGCGTGATTTCTGTCATGGACAATAGTTATTTTAAAATCTTTGTCTAGATCGTTACCATTTAGTCTAATAGTTTGTTTCTATGAAAAGTGCATTCAAATTAACATCTGACATCTTCTGCAAACCATATAGAATATGACCTCTTTCTGATTCTGCTGCAGTAGTCTTTATTACACTCTTGAACTGCCACAGACAGATGCAGAGGGATATGTGTATTTGCATGGAATACAGAGGCAGGGGATGACTCTTCTGATGTACCCAGCTCATGGAGGGATGTGTGGCTATTATTTTGAAGCATTAGGAAGCTATTAGTAGTCTTGCTCTACTATATGCAGTTAATTTTCCATAGCCACCAAGCACTTTTTACAGACTCAAGCTGCAAAGAAATAACAGAGGAATGGATTAAATGTTCCAGTACCACATTCATTACAATCTATTTATGGTAACAGTTAACATTTAGGGAAATTAAATGCTTGGTGGAAAGCAGAGCATTTTCTTTAATCTGTGCAGCTTCAAGCATCACCAGAAGATGATGCTACAAAGTATAGTGATATTCACATAATGCATTGTGTGGCATGGGAACAAGAATATGCATATGTATGTACATACATGGGTTTGCAAACAAGAATGTACCTGGCAGGCTTATATATGTACATACTTTGGACTGTGATGGTGTCTGATTATCAAAATTGCTAGTGAATGTGTCCTTAAATCAATCATAGTGGAGTTCTTGTTGGAAGAAAAAAGCAGAGTACACTTCTTGTATGCAATGTGATAAAATGTCATGTGGCAATGGTTGCTACAGCCAGTAAAGCCAGAATGGTCTTGATGCAATATCCAAATTTATTTATTAAGTCAAGCCATATGACTGATAGTTTTAAGGCTTGTTACATTTGCATATGTTCCCTTAGTTAATATGCAGAGGGAGAAAAATCTGTCCTCAAGCTTCTGGGTAATAATGGCAATCAGACTGAGTTGGCACAGGAGATTCATCATTGCAGTCCAGTATCTGAATCAACCCCCAGGCTTCACCCAGTAGTCCCCACTATTGTTATCCTCTCATCACTTCTGAAGTATATGTGCTTAATGTATCTTTTCCCTTGTCCACCCCATCAGGGTCAGTCAAGCAAGATACCAGCTAAGTAAAGAAGGTGCTTATTTGTTAGAAATGGTCTCTAACTAGTCTAAGCATAAAGACAGTATTGTAAATACCCCAGGAGTCACAGTATATGTTACTATTTAACACAACGAGGTTTCATATTCATAATGCTTAGGTGGAAGCTCTTACCTCCCTCCTTCAGCTGCAGCATATTACCTGTTTTAAATGTTTATTGATTTATTTGTTATAGATATGGTTTCTATTGATAAACATTCTCAGACAAATGCTTTTGTACAGATAGGTTTCTGAAAATACTGTGGAATCCCAGAGGAAAGCACTAGTTTAACAACTAATAGAAGTGCTGCGATTGCAAAATAAATTCTAATGGCTTAGAGATAATGAAAGGAGTTTTCAGGGTAATTCATGGGTAAGAAAGGACAGATTTCTTAATTTGTGTTAAGAGAAATGATTACAGATTGCAGCTGTTGTCCCATGATGGAAGCATTTGGTGCACAGGACCTCAGATGGGAGTCATAACAGCAGGATTTCTGTCCCAGAGTCACAGCTTAGTGCTAGATTGTGTGACAGTCACTTAATTTTCAGAGTCTCAAAAATAATGAGCTTTGCTTTCTATCTGAAACTGCTTTGAAGGCTACGGAGGAAACTTGACTGCTAGCTTGGTCATTAAGGGTATCCCAAATTAAACAGCAGCATTTCTATATGCCTGTAAGGTGTATGCCATAAAGATGTTACTTGTTTATATTTTAGGTTTTCAACATAAAGCACTGACATTCCCAGAGCGGAGCAGTTTCTTCAGTAGACAAGTGACAGTGAAAGCTGGGTGACTCAGGGCACGTCTTTCAGTAATTCTCTGTAATTTGTGTATTTCAAACAAATGCTAGCAAATGACTTGATACTGTCTAAACATTTCAGAACCTTAGGGATTCTGTATATACAACTTGCTTCTCCCTCATCAGTTTTAAGCCTCAGACTGACACAGACATAGACTATGTAGCAAAACACAAATGTGAGGACTCCAGGGTTTTGCTTGACAAGTTGTGATAACTTTTAAAACAGTACTGCCCTGAGTTTTCTTTTTTGCCCCTGTATTAAAATTAAACATCCTGTCAAAGGGGCAGCACAGCAGGATTTGTGCTCTCTCCTAGGACTTTAATACTGGTATCTTTGCTTAAGCCGCTTAACAACTTGGTAGATTGGTTGTTGGGAAGCAAGTCCATGCCTAAAGCTGGTGCACAGCACTTGATTTACCACAGTGTGATGGTGGCTGCTTAGAAGACTAGAAAATCATGATTTTCAGAGTGGATTACATTGATAGTTTGGGTATTTGAAAGAAGCAGGCATTACACTTAAATTCGCCATGAAGGATACTAAGGCCTAGACATAAACTGGGTGCTGAGAGCAGGCTACTCATGACAGGCTGGGACGTAGCAAGAGCTAACCTTCCCAGCTGCAAGTAGATTGGTCAAAGGACAAATACGTGGATTTACTCCTTTACTCTGTCCCTGGCATTATACAGGTTTTGTGTTAAATGCCCACTCATTAGGATGAGAGACTGTCCTGGTGGGAAATTAAGATTTTGGGAACTTATGAATAGAGAAGGACTCCTCAGCTCTAAACAGGTCACCTAGAGGATGTTTTGAGTTGGGCTATTGAGGGAAGCCTTCCAGTTTATTTTAGCTTAAATTTTAAGGCTGAGAGGGGCATTATATATCATATTACTTAATTCTTTGACCAAAAAAAGAAATTAAAAAAAAAAATCTGTTTGTGCAATAACTGAACTAACAATACTAGTTCAGTGATAGTTCCAAAATGCCTTCTAAGCCTTTAATGGATAGGAAGATCATTATGATGACTGTTCTTATTTCAAAATCTGGGTGTAAAGTTTACCACTATTTACTATGATTCTTTATGCAAAATAGGTCTGAACTTAGATCTAACATTCTGTATAAGCTTAAATCTCCTTGATGCAGGAGAGATGAAGGAATCTCTACCTTTTTTTTCTATTAATCAATCTTTGCTTTGTTTCTAGTTTTGTTTCTTTTTGTTTCTGTTTAATGTTGCTGTGCTCAGATCCTTCACACTGCAAATGTTTTAGGCTTGCTGTGGGTAGATAAAGATTCCCTTGTGGTTGACAGAAATACAGAGAGCAAATTAAATCCCAACAGAGAATAAAGTGCTTTGCTCCGCTCCCAAATTGCTTTCAAGACTTCAGTCTTACAAGTGAAAATACTGAGAAATAAACTTAACTGCCGGTGGTGCTGAGCAAGAATCCACAGGTCAGAGGTTTCATGATGGGCCTTGGTCTAAAGTATTACAAGCTTAGGTTCTCTTGCTTTATTAATTTCCAAATGATTTTAGATTCACCATGTCTCTGGGTTGTTTCTTTATCTGTCTTTTGGTTAAAAACAGGCAGAAAGAAATGCAAAGAAGAAATTTCAGAACTTTTCCAGATCTGCTCAGTTCAATTTGCATTTTAAATTAAAAATTAGGCTAAGGAAGATGTATTGTTATTTCATCCAAAGCAATCAGCTTTAAGTAGTTCTACATGAAGGAAAAAAAAAAATCTATCATCTATCTGCACTTTTGCTCTTTCATTTGTCTGCATAATCTGTTAAATCTGTCTCTAACCCTTCATTCTTTCAGCAATTTCACTTTTAAAATCTGTCCCCAACAACACAGCTCACCTTCTCCTACAGGTTTTTAATTTTTTTTTGATTCTTCATTCTTCTTTTCCAGAGTGGATGGGGCAAGAATGGGCAGAAGAGCCCATTCATTCTTTCGTGAATGGAAGGGAAGAAAATGTCCTGAGCCACAGACTATTTCTGCTCCTTTAAGGTAGGAATAGTATTAAATCTTGAAAAGTGGGATCACAGAACAGGCAGCCAATCTGAGGAACATATTTTTACAGCTCACCGCGGACATTGCATACTCTTGGTAATTGCTTAGCATTTTCCTTGCTACTTACTTTTTAGACCTGGCACACTTTATGCACTGTGCTGGCTTATGTTTCTCTTTCCAGCTAGATAAAGGTATTTTTCTACCTGTAAGGATAGAAGGGAAAAGTCTCCCTACTTCAGAATCTTCTTGTTCCCTGTGTCACACCTCATCCCTTTCTAGGATGCGATGTCCCTGAGAATTCTGATTAGAGATAAAAACTTATCAGTGAAAGTAAATATATGTTGAGAATTGCTCAACCCAAAACCTGAAATGTGCTTGGACTCTGTTCATAGCCTTTTAATGTTACAGTTACTTGGTCATAAACATTCTAGTCTGATGTCAATACTATTAATCACAACCAAAAGTTGAAGTAGCATTATAATGCATTTATGGGAAGTATTTGAGGTTCATAAAGTATTACTGTTTTTATGGAAAACCTTATTCTAAGCATTATCTGTATCTTAATAGGGAATACAGTAATACCTGTTGGTATTTGCTGTGTTTAATTAACAAAGATGACTGTATGTTTTCTGTGTAAACCTGTGCATATGTGCATGTATATATTAACAGATATGAATGAACCTGCATAGCCTGCCAAAGAAGAATCAGTTATTGAAATCATTTCATGATTAATTAGGCCAGACAGAAACATATGCCCACACACCCTGTCACAACTGCACAGCGAGACACTCCCTTTGAGGAAGCATGGATTTCTTGCACATATGGTCTGTAATAGACTTAGACAAATAAAAATTTTCTTGCCTCTGTATTAGGGATGGAGAGTACATCTGTGGACACTGGTATGTGTGGCAGCCTCTACTTGAATTGAAGGGGCTGGAAGTGCAAGCGATGCGATAGAGCGGACAAGTGTTTTGTACAAGGCCTCATGCAATAGTGGCAAAGCTGGAAACAGAGCCAGGTCTCTGAGTTATTACATCTATACATCTTCCTCCATACTACCCTGTCTACCAGCCAGAGAGAAGGAATAGGCTGTGATGGTATAAGGCAGAGAAGGAAAAGTCAAAGTTTATCTCTGCTCAGAAGAAAACTCTCTTGGTTTGCAAAATCTACTTTTTCCCTTTACATAGTTTGCAGCAAGAAAAGTGTTAAACCAGCATTCAGAGTCCTCATTCCTCCTGGGATCTGGAACATAACAGCAGATGCCAAGTTTATCTTTGTCCTGTCTCTCCAGTGAGGCTCTAGAGCAAGCACAAACAGAATGCTGCTCTCTTTCCTTTTTGCTATCAACACCAACAATAATCATAGTTTCTTACAGTGATTCCATTTAAATTATAAAGAATGAAGGTAGTGGGACTGTCTACTTTAAAAGTAGCTCAGAGTCTTTTGAAGACAAATGAAGACTGCTCACTGAGTTCAAATTTTTTTTTCCTAAAGTATTTCCAGAAGACAATGCTGTCTTGAGCCCTCTCATACCAGCTGGGAGTCTGCAGCATTTACCACAACCAAGGGTGAAAACCATGACACAAAATCCCTGAGCTGTTCACGATCACCTCATAGCTGAACCTTTCCACACTCTAGTTTCTCTGCTTCCCTTGTTTGTCTGTACCAAGTTGGTATAAATCACCATAATCCTGGTTTAATAGTTTGTAATGATTCTGATGCAAAAATAAGGCAGTGCTGCCTAGTGGATAGATGATGAACTTAGGAATAAGAAAGCAGTCTCTTCTCTAATATGCCACTGATTTGTGGGGTGAGCATGGTCAGATTGCCATTCTCTGCCTCAGTTTTCTCCTTCTCTGAATTGGAGGATTTGTTCCCTTTGCATTTGCCCACCATGGATATGAATGGTAGATTCTGACTTTTAATTTTTTTTCTGTATTTTTGGCCCCCATCCTTGACAGCTTTGTACTTTGTGCATTATTTCCACTGTGCACTTTTCATGCAAGACTCTTTCCTTGATGGTAGCCCATGTGCAGTAGTCAAGATACTTTGTTGACAGAAAAAGCAGGGAGGTGAAGATCCAGGGCATTTATTCTGACAGATGACAGCAGAAACAAATGTGTCTCACTTTTCCCCTACTATTTACTCAAGCAGAAAACAAAACAATAGAGATGGGAAAAGATCTGAAAGAGCTGTCACAGAACAAGTGCACCATGCCAATAATTTGAAGGATTAAGGACCCCAAGCTGTATGTCCTGACACAATAGCTGGGGCCATCCTGTTCGCTGGGTTCATGGATTAAAGGGATGTTTCATATGATTCTGGTTTTCTTTTCAACTCTGGTTGAACAAACATAGCCTGTGTGCTTGCAAATCCCTTGTTAGCAATGCAAAAGGTCAATACAATTTCCCTTTCACTACACTCTATGATTTTGCCTTTGGAAAATGTTGCACTTGCTCTGTCTGGATGCCTTCACAGAATCGGCGTGACTGTGTCTAGTTTAAACAGTGTGATGAAAAATGGTGGGAAGCCCAGAAGAGGGGCCTGGAGTCAGTATACCTGCATTAAATCAGAGACACTGAGAGACTGACCTGAGATAGACTTGATTTGCTTGTCTAAGCAGCTGTCTTACGAAGCAGGGTAGTTCAACCTTGAAGTGCACTTTAGTTCAGGCTATGGCTATGAAAACGGCAGGATTTGGGATCAGTGGTTTCACAGATTTTATTTTAAAGATGTCTCTGTTTTACAAATAAAAAGATGGTGTTGCTTTAGTGCTGTGGAAAGTTTGTATCTGGGTGTGAGTCAAGCAGAGCTTTTTCTTCTTCTCTCATCACTGCCAGCAGGCTGTTAGCAAGCTGTCCTATCCGGTTCCTGTGCCATCTCAGGCAGGGGATCCCCATTCCAGCACTAAATGTGTGCCTCCTTTGACATATTCTAGAGACACAGTTTAGGAATTTCATGGTCAATGTGATAAATTCTGATCATCAGGAAAGATGATCACAGAAGTCCCACAAACTTCAGTAAGTTGAGTATTTGTGCCTATGTACTCATGTACTCTGTACTTACATATGAACATTAGTCAGTGTGAGCAAAGAAAAAATTCAAGAGAGGTATCACAGCTCCTGGGACCAGCATATGTACTCAAGTACTACCTGTCTAATGAAGGGTCACTTATCTTTTAAACTCACAGCTCAAAATTTCCACTGGAAGGAATGGGGGAGGGGAGCAAATGTGCAGTGTAGCCAAAAGCTTCCTAGTAAGAAGGATTCTGATATACGTTTGAGTCTGTGTTGTGCCATAATCCATTTATCTGTTTTCTCATACCAGTTATTTAGCCATTACATTTATCTTGTTTCAGTGAGGGTAGTTAGATTAGCATTAAAATTCCAGTGCACCTGAGTAATGTCTCAGGGTTGTAAGTGTGGTGCAGTCCTGTGTGCACACAGGACAAACCCTTTAAAGAGAGGGATGCCTGTCAGTTGGTGTTACCATGAAGGCTGTTAGTTGTTCTTACAGGCCTCCACCTGATGTATCAGCGGTGTTAGTTTCCTCCTTGTACTTGTCCTTGAGAGACATTGTTCAAGAGACAAATAGAGTTCAGTCCTTGCTCTCTGGGGCAGTATGCTGAGGATGCAGTAGCAGTGGGGAATATTCATTCATTCATTCATTCATTTATTCTTTCATTCAGCCTGAGATGTCTCTGCATTGGATTCAAAGCAGTAACTTTGTGATTAAATATTTGCTCCCTCTGGTAACACAGCTCTTTGCAAGAAGGGCTGAGTTCACTTCCTAATGCAACTACTGGCCCTGCTACACACTGTAAGCTCTGATGTTCATGTGTCATCTTAGACTGACTGCTGTTACTAGCTTGGCTGCTAGTAAGATAATAGTCCTTTACAGCTGGGGCACAAGCAGAAAGGCAGACTTCCTGCTTTTGAGGGGAAGATGGGGCATTTCAGGAGACAAATGTTTGATATTTACAAAATACATAGCAGATGGGCATCTGTAAAGTCACCTGTTGACAGCAGTGAGGTAAAAAGCCCTCTACTGTTACGGAGGAAATGCTGGTGTCTTATGGATAGCGCAAGTAAGGTTTGATGGGTTTTTGTCTGTATCAGCTACATTGTGCAGGCTTGGGTTTTGAGCATATTTTGAAAGATATCTGCTCTTATTTAGGTGAATTTTCAGAAAAGTTCAACAGCTTTTTAAAATTGGGCCATGCATGTAAGTGTGTTTTCACTTAAAATCATTACTACATGGTTTGATTTCCAGTTGCCTGCTGCTGTGGGTGGGACTAGGGTGGCTATGCCAGTGCAGAGGTTATATCATAACAGACCTTACTCCTCTTTTGCAAGCAGAAAAGACCTACATTTCTGCATTCCTTGTGATCTTGTCAACCCATTTTTAGTGCTCCACAATGTCCATAAGCTTCTGCATGATCTTTCTAAGGATAGCAGGAGTGGTATTTCAACATTGCAGATAAAATATATGCTCCAGAACTACTTGCAGTGAGAGGCACCAATGCAGTAGAAGATCAAAACCAGGTCTGCTTTGTGCTGCTGATGGGTTTGCTGATGATCCTGTCCTGCTAAGCACCTTCCTTCTCCATGCAAGAACCTGAAACAGAATAGCTATTCCGAATTGGTGGATTGACATTCCTGGGTTCAGAGATGAATCAGCAAGTCCCCAATCTACTTAAAGGTACTTGAATTGGTTCTTAGAAGCACTGTTTCAGGAGCAGAGACAGGAAAACGATGCTTACAGACCCTGAACAGATCAGGAGAGAATAAGGTTACAATAATTAACTGTCTGTCTACCCACATTGCTCCTGGGTTCTGCCTCTTTTGCATGCAGATGTACATATGCATTTGCACACATTTGGCACTTCAGTAACTCTCTAAATGAAAAGTGAGCATTTCAGCTATTAGGTCAACCCCAGGCCTTGCTTTCACTTATTCTCACAGATGGCTATTCTTATGATGTGGGGAAGTTTGGGGGGGTTTTGTTTTGTTTGGGTTTGTTTGTTTGTTTGTTTGTTTGAGAGGTGGGAATACCAATGAATAAAACTTCAATTTTTTTTTTCTTCTTGATGATATTCATCCTGAGTAATATGAGGTTTTGTGCCTAAGTGGGTTCAATGGCTTTGGCAGGATGCCACAAATTTTATCACCCTTCTCTCCATCAGATGAGAGAGAAACGGACAATACTTTCTGACCAAGCTGGATTTCAGGTTTGAGATTTCCCAGCTGTCCATTCTGCTCTGAGATGATGGTCACGTTCCTCTCTCCTGGGGATTTCAAGAAGCAGAGGGCTGCTTGGGATCATCACTGCAAACTTCCCGTTCCCATCTGGAAGGCAGCTAGCCTGCCTTTTGTATTTATTCATCTCTCTGAAATGAAGGAGGTTCTTCCAGCTGCCCTTGAGAGGTTAGTGTGCTTTTAGAGGGAAGTTTGGGGTTAAACTTCCTTTGTGTCTTCTGACAATTGAAGATAAAACATGTTTGATCTTTTCTCAAGCAAATTTACAGATTGAGATCTAATTAATTTCTTTTGGCAGTTGGTTTGAATTATTTGATGATATTTTTGATTCATGCATAGTATTCGAGTAAAGACAAACTAGATTCTGAGGGCTGTCAGTATATTAAAGACAACACAAACTTTGAAGGTGAAAAAGAAAGAAAACACAAAGATAACCCTCTGAAGATTAAAAAAAATGCACGATGTGCCATGACAGCCTGAGAAGGATGAAATTCCTGCTGTGTCCATGGTGTTTCCTCTTTACACAGAGGCAGCACAGTCAGACCATATGTGGGTTGGTACCTTCATGTGTTTTGTGTATATGCTCTTGAGTCTCGACTGGCTTTTCCTCACTTTTGTGGAGTACCTAAACGGATCTGGGATTTTGCCCTAAGCATTAATGAAACCAAAATAGTAATATTAATCCAGTGCAATGCAGGGTAAATGAGACAGGGATTTCACCTCTCCTCTATTTGATCCTTTTTCCCCAGATGGAGCATTTAGTGATTTACCAGAGTCCTATTCCCCCTTCCTTCATCTCTGCCTCCCCATTCTTCAGTGACTTGTTTTCCACAAGTCATCGATAGCTGCACTGAAAGTCCCTTGCTCAGCCGTGCATCCACCGGTGCACGGCTTTTCCAGCGCTCAGTCCTCTGCAAATTTCACCGCCCCGGGAACTAACAGTGACCGACACACGCAACAGGTCGGGCAGGGGCCACCGCGCCCCCCGTTCCCGGAATGCCAGCCCGGCGGCTGCCGCGCTGCTCCCGCCTTTCGCCGGCTCAGCTTGGGTTCGCTTTCCCGACTAGGAAATGCAGGCCCTCTTTCCTCCTGCTCCCTGGAAGGGGCTCGCTCCGTGCCGGCGCCGAGCGGGTGGTTCCCGCGCCGCTGCCGGCGGGCGGGCGGGGGGCGGCG